>ML781686.1:1285595-1320548 GCA_009831015.1 Picea engelmannii | reverse complement strand
TTCATGTCTGGTTCTCAAAAAGAGCTTTGAACTCTTGGAACCTTGTGAAGACCTCACTCTTGGCCTTCAGAAAACAAATCCAGGTCTTCCTGGAATGGTCATATCTGAAAATGAGATAATACTCACAACCACTCAAGGACACATGAGACATCGACCCACACACATTTGTGTCTACTAAATCTAGTATCCCAACTGACATGTTGTCACTGTTGGGGAAAACATCCTTGGTAAACTTACCAAGGGAACACCCTCTACACATATCCTGATGTTCTAGGATGAACTATGGCACTATGGTCACAACCTCTCTAAATCACATAATTGATTATTGATGTCTCTAACTCGCTGCCAAAGAATGCAGAGGCTGAAAAAACAATCTATACATTTTACCATCCCTCACTCCAATCACCTTCCCTGAGGTGAGACAAGACCCCTTATGGTGTGTGAGGACCTCTTCCCCTCTGAAGGACATCTCAAGACCCTTATCCTGGAGGGTGGAAACTGATAGGAGATTCTTCTTCATTCCAAGAACATACAACACATCCCTGAATGATATGGGTGGCATAGTATCCCTCTGAAATGTCATTGTGCCACGTCTAGCAACCCTGACAATGGTGTCATCGCCAAGTGAAATATCCATATTTACCTTAGGATCTTTGAGATCATTCAAGTCCTCTCTCACACCATTCATATGGCTCGAAGATCCATTGTCTATATACCAGATGTTGGGTTTCATATCAACTATAGTGAAACAAATAAGGAAGGCACACGCCCTCTCAAATTGTGTCGTAAACTCCTCCTCATTTGTTGTAGTTGTTGTACCACTCGGCCTCTTCTTTTGTTTGTTGGGACACTATCCAGCATAGTTCCCCATCTTCTTACAAGAAAATCACTTCACTTTCATCAATTCTCTCCTCTTCCCATTTCCACTCTCCTATGGCTTGGACCCCATCTTGGGACCTTGTCTGGCACCCTTGTCGATATTCTTCTTTCCCTTTGTCAAAAGAGAAAGATCCTCCTCACCCTCTGCAATACAATGATGGCCTGAATATCTAGAGTTTCATATCAACTCCTCATGTACGAAGTCATCCTAGATTCTCTCCCAACTAGGCATAGACTTCCTGGCCATGATGCCTCACACAAAATACCCCCAAGGTTTGGAGACATTTTTTAAGGCTATCCTCACCAAAACCATGGGATCCACAATCTCACCAATTGTTGCCAACTCATATCGACTATGAGTAAATATCCCGAGGTATGAGGTCATGGACTCTAAATTGAACATTTGAATGCTCATGAGCTTATCCTGCAAAATCATCTTCCAATTCTAATTAGGACTCTGGTAGAGTTTTCACAATGAGTCACACATCTCATAGGAAAGTACTTCCCAGTCAAATGGGGTATGACATGGTCTCTCACCGCATCATAGATAGTTCTCTTAGCCTTGGTATTCTTCTTCTTGAACTCTGCTACCAACAAGGGAGCAATGACAGGAGGAAGAATCAATGGAGCCTGAACTATATCCTAGTCAAATGGGGATAATACTCCTCTCAACCCCATGAGCTAGACCCAACAAACACACACACACACACACACACACATTATTATTATTATTATTATTATATTATTATAATAATATGATTTATATTAAAAAGGAGGGTTATGGAAAATCCAAGTCATTGAAACAAAAATACATAAGATAGGTCAAGGCCATAGATCCAAAAAAATAAATGGTCTACCTTGAGAAGCATGCTTCCCTATTGTTCTATAGTATATTCTAGCAGGTGTACTACCTTAAAAACTGTTGTATAAAACTAATTACTTGAAAAAACATAAAAATTCAACATATGGAAATACTAGAGTTCATACCCCTTATGCGTTTATATGCTAACTGGCACCTCTTTGCTTCATTTGCTTCTGGGATCCTACAATTCTAGTTATTTTGTGTTGTAGCTCAGAGAGTGTTTCATTTATCCAGTTCTTTCTTGGGAAATCACTAAGGATCCACAGAATCCCATAGATTCTACACTGGTAAAGAATAATTTGAAAGAGATGGAGAGTTTATCACATAATATAGACTGTCAAGGTGGGCCATAATCCACCCCATGAGTTGCTTTAAACCATCAAGTTGGACAATAACCTCCATATTTGTTTTTGTTGAATGCCCATAAAATCTGTGATCTCCTTCTATTAGTCCCTTATTTCCACCACATGTATGTCATGCAAATGGCACAATTATCATGAGCTACATTTTTTTGTTGAATTTTTTGCTCAAAGACAGATCGCCACTTATCCCATCGGATCTTGGCATTGATAAGGGCCACATTGAACTTCACCTACCTCCCAAAAAAAATTATTCAATGCTTTCTTAATCTCCCTGAGCTCGCAGAGGATGCAACAACCATCATTATAGTGGATATGTGCCATGAGGACCTCGAACAAGCTACTAAGAGAGGGGAGCAAAAAACAAAACAAACAGAGTGAGGATGCAGTCTTAGATTCGAAGGGAAGACTTCCTCCCTCACTTAGTGCTGCCCCTTGTTTCAGGTTCAAAGTATACAAAACTAATGATGAAAAGAACGCAACCCCAATAACAATTGGAGAGGATGCATGTCCCTTAGAATTAACCCACACGGGTTTTCACTTTGAGTTGTCATGCACCATATAACTTTCACACCCCTTAAATTTCTCCATGTCACACCCCTAAAATTTATCATCTCTGCATAAGCTAAAAATAGTGAAGTCCCAAAGTAGTAAAAAAAAAAAATTAAGTATACCCTCTAAAAAAACATAACAAGGATTGTTATAAATAGTTCATCAAAAGGAAAAGTAAAAACAAAATTCAACAGTATTATGTTAATTAATCTACACAATTAATTATTCTCAACTTTATTAAAGGACTTGAATATATCTCAAATACATATTATAAATTCCCTTGTCAAGAACTAAGGTTGAAATTGGATTAATCTTTTAGTTATAGTTAACAAGTAAATTTTTATATCGCCAATTTAACAATCTAGTACTTGACCCTTGATTTATATAATCGCACAAAAATTAAAATTTTCTAGAACTTGGCCCTCGAATTATATAATTTTAAACCAATAAAAATAACTAAACCTCTTAGTTTCAAAAAGGATAACCTAAGGAAAATATTTGTTCACAAGGGACTCAACAATCGCTAACTCTCGGTTAAGGGTCATTGTATAACCATTCATTGTTTCCTTATTAAGTAAAAGTTCACTATTAATTTCATATGTATATAGAACTTCAAGATGCATTTTTTTATAGAGATTTACGCATGACACAGTCGATGATTACTTTGCCCAGATGCAGAATCAATCAACTTATTTTACTTACAGTAATGATTATAGAAAAACATAAATATATAGTAAAAACAAAGAGTGTTGAACTTGTATCTAATTAATTCATGTTTACCTTTGCAAGTCTTCTATAATCATAAATTCTACTCCTTACTGAAAGAACCTAAAGAGAGTTCCTACCGATTAATTAATTGTGTGGACCTCGAATGGTGCTTATTGCCGACAATAATAAAGCTCATTTTAGGTGTAAAATTAAGTCAGAATTCTTTTTGGTTGCTAAAGAGTCGGTATCTTCCAGGAATTAAGACATTTCTGACAATTAATGTCCATTATGTTCGCAAAAAGGTCAGGCAGTGGTGAAGCATATCAAATTAAGAAAACAACAGGTATAAATCAAATAATGAAAATTATTAATGAACTATACAAATATTGAACTCGCATTACTCTACGCATTCTATTAATTGTTACTTAATAATTGGGTGATTAAATGAGGTTTTTTTTTTTTTAATTCATGAGTAAACAAATCTATACGGGATTTCGATATAATACTAGGATTTTAATTTACAAGGAGGCATTTTGACTACTTTAATTAAAGTTGTTGTTTTTTTTTAAAGGAGATGTAGAATAAGATAAAAGCATGCATACGTTGATATATGAACTGTCAATAACAATAGAATAAATATCTAATGGGGGTGACTCAATGGACATACTGATGATTAAGCGACATGACACGGAGAGAATTAAAATTTAGGAAGAGCCTATGGCGTGGTTTTAATCATCTATCACTTGTTGCAAGGAAACAGTGACAACGATTAAGGGATAATTGGTTTCAAACTATCGTTGAGTTCCTTAAACTATTGCCTTAATTTTTTTTTACAACCAACTAATAGATATCACAACCGAAGGTGGAACGTGCACCAGGTCTGGTTCATTTAACGATGATGCTTAAGTGTTTTCATTCATGAGTGCTTAACCCTCGTTGATCACAAGAGAAAAAGGTTAAATGCTACTCATCAGAAATCCAACAATTACGCTTTAAAACTAGCACCTATTCCATTATAATCTATGTTAATCAAGAAAGACGTTAAACCCAAATATGTCTTCACTACCTGACATAGAAAAAGTCCTCCTTTCAATGTGGAGGTATAACTTAATGGATTGCATTCAATTCAAGACATGCGCTACTAGATTGCGGGGATGAATGTTAACAAGGATTGTTTTAATAATTTAGTGAATTTATTTAACAAAATCTCTATTCAATGTATATTGTTTACAAAAACAAAATGCATCGGATAAATTCAACAAATCTGCCCTAAAATCCTCTTTCATAACTACTAATCTAATTTATTTGCACACCATAAGTAAACCTTCATTTCCATAGTAACTATGAACATATAAATTATCAATATAAGAATTATGCATGTCTTATTATTAAACTGAAATCTTCTTAACACCATTTTGTAAATCGCAAATATACACATTGAAAACTAAGCATAGCTTGCACCCATTTAAAGATGTTATTACAGTCAGTATTATACACRGAATTTTAGTGCAACCTGTATATCAATAAGGAATTTCATATATAATTGTCATTTAACTATTCGYATTTCAACAATATCTTTCTTACATTGAATACAAGGAAAAAATTTAGATTGTAACAACAAATTTAAAATAAATACCATAATGAATATATATATATATATATATATATGGAACTTGATAAAGATCCCAATTGAGTCTTGCGCGGAAACCTTCTCAATCTAGAAATTGTGAATCATTCTTCATCTTCTTCCGCCTGTTAAATCACGACCTCAYAGGTACCTCCCAGCCAACACTAGGGGTACTCTTATTTCCCCTTATCCCCCTGAGCCACAAAGGGGCCACACACAAGAAACCAKAAAACATTATCTCCAAAGCTAGCCTCGCAAGGAAGAGCTTCCACTCTTTTCACAAGCTTGGAAACCCAACTCTCACAATTAAAACACAGTCCAACAAAATTTTGGAAGCATAAAAATACCAATCAAAAGTGAGATCCATTTCCCTTCTACAGCATTTCTTTTATAGAATAATTCTCAATGACACTTGTCCTCATGCACAGCTAAATCATTTTTAATAATTAAATTAAATGATTATTCACCCAACATGTGTCACCTCTCCCAATGTTGCACATGTATTTACCTTTTTTATTTTATTTAAAAATCTATTTTCCCTCACATTCCCCAATGTGTTCCTATTTTCGCTCTTAGTTGTCCCTTTGTTCCCCAAATTCTCATTTAATGAGTGTCCCCTAACTAGATCTTAGTTAGAGTTGGATTAGCAGTCTTCTTTTAGTTAGACTTAGTGTTAGTTCGACTCAAGATGTTATTTTATGTGTCCACCTATTCTCTCATGTTTTATTTCTTTCTATTTTAAAAATCATTTTTATTAATTTCATGCATACATGTGCAATTTTCCCAACCTTTAAATTTGTATTCCCTCTTTTCCTAGAGTTTGATTTTATCTCAAATATTTTAACTTATTTCATATTTTATTTAGTTCTTTTATTTGAATTTAGACTTAGACCTAGTCTAGATTTGGGCTTAAACTCTAGTTAGGCGTCTAAGTTTATAATTTACTAATTAATTAATACTTTTTCCTATCAAGGTGTAAGAATTTTATTAATTTTCTAGGCCATATAGATTTATCGACTCCCCTTTTAATTACGCATCGTGCCCTTCAAGATGCACCTTCGTGTGCCAAGGGTGTCACTCGCCTTTGACTGGTTTTTTGGAATTTGTCCGACCCTTGGAGTCAACACTCCATTCGGTCGACCTTGTGAGAGACTAAGGGGTTCTAAGGAATAAGGATTATACCTTATAGCATGCCCCTTATATTTCCTCGTGAGCGACTATCTCAGTCTTCCCTCACGACATCGTGTACCTCTCGAACTAGGTAATCATTAACCTACAGTTCAGGTCACAGCAAGGGTGCTAGTAGGTTGTAACAGGGACGTCACCATGCCTCTCCCTCAAATGTCTGGTTTATGTGCATGACCCCTTTACTCCTTATGTGAGTCGGATTGGCAAGCATCGTCAATCCTGCATCCACTGACAAAGAACAGTGTCAATAATCCATATACATAAATCATACTGTAATCAATCATATATCACATGTGTGTAAAATGAAATACTCAAACAAAATGCAATCCACTCCCTCACTCAATCTGGAGTCCAAGGGAACCATTGATGTTATCTGCATCATCAACCTGTCATGTATCCTACATACTCGGGGAAACTTATTAGTAATACATGTCAATACATATACATTTGAAAGTAACAATAAATCACAATACATCATCACCATATATAATTCATAATCAATACAGAATCATAATGTACCATATTCGGATCACTTGCACGCAAGTTCCCTCAAAGAATAAGTCAATAAAAGTGTGATCAGTAGAACAAGATGTTACATAAACCCCCTCTTGTGTTAAACTTCTTCTTGAATTCATTACAGTCTATAAATGTAAGTAAATAAAGGTATCTGAGATAGATCTACATATCTAATCTATCAAACAAACAAGGAAATTGTTGACACATCTCATATGCATCCTCCCATGTAGTCGAGTGTGGACTATAATTGTCCCATTGTACCTTGACCCAATCGACTTTTCGACGTCATAGTTATCGAGTGCGATGGTCCAGAATGTAGATTATCTATGCCATCAAAGCACCCTTGTCCAATACCTACAAAGAGCTCATTTCAATAACATGTGATAGATCACTAATATAATGTCATAAAACAGATACATGAAATACATCCTGCATATGCCTCAAAGAATCAGGCAAGGTTAGTCGATAAGCCATGGGTCCTTTCTTTTCCACAACCTCAAAAGGTCCCACGAACCCAGAAGAGAGTTTCGCAACCTTTATAAACTTGATCGAACTCTTATGTAGTTTTACCCGCAAGAAAACTCTATCGCCAACCTCATAATTGTGGTCAATGAAATGCGCATCAGCATAACTTTTTTGTTGATCATGCGCTTCTTTAATCCTTTGTCCTATTGATTACATATGGTCTTCCATTTGTTGGATCACTTTCGTTACCACCAAGACCCTATCCTCAAGTTGATCCCAACTCAACGGCGTCAGACACGATCGCCCGTAAAGAAACTCAAACGATGTCATCCTAATTGTACTCTGGTAATTGTTTTTGTATGCAAAATCTACCAATGGCAAGAAGTCTTCCCAACATTTCTTTTGATCCATCATGTACATACGCAGCATATCCTCTAAAATATGATTTTTCCTTTTAGTTTGTCCATCTATCTCGCAGTGATATGCTGTGCTAAAATTCAATTGCGTTCCCAAGGCCTCTTGGAAACTAGTCCAAAATCTCTCAATAAACATTGATCCTCAATCAGATATGATTCTTCTTAGTACACCATGTAACCTCACAATATCGCTAGAAAATACTCCAGCTATGTATGGAACCTGATATGTCGTACGCACAAGAATAAAGTGTGCACTCTTCATCAAAGTGTCAACTACCACAAAAATCAAATCGTGTCTCCTTGCCGTCAGTGGAAATCCAACAAAAAAATCCATTCAAATTACCTCCCATTTTGATTCATGAATAGCATGTGGCTATAACAATCCTGCTGGATGTCTATGTTCAACCTTCACTTGATGACATTCTATATATCTCGCCACGTAACTAACTATGTTTGCTTTCATTCCTTTTCAAAAGAATAAATGCTTAAGGTATGCCTTCATCTTCACGAATCTCGGATGATCCATGTATACTGCTCGATGAGATTTGCTTAAAATCAAACTTCTTAATTCATCGTTAGGTGGTACGTAAATTATGTTGTTATATCTCAACAATCTGTCGTTTTCCAATGAACAACCTTCAAACTTCGATACCATCATGGTATTTTGTCCAATATTATCCTTAACTTCTGTGTACCAGTCATCGTCTATCTGTAAAGTTAGAATCTTTTCTTGAAGATTTGTCTTAAGAGGCATTATCGAGAATATGTGTGGTCTTTGACTCAATGCATCTGCTACTCTGTTCATCATTCATTTAATTAAGTAATCTCAAAGTCGTATTCGCTAAGTAATTCTGACCAACACCTTTGTCGCGCGTTCAAGTCACTCTGAGTAAATATATGTTGCAATCCACAATGATCTGTCTTTAATTCAAATTTTCTTCCAATCAGATAATCTCTCCATACTCTCAAGGCATATACAATCGCTAATAACTCCAAGCCATGTGTGGCATAGTTATCTTCATGTCTTTTTAATTTCCTTGAAATGTAAGCGATAACTCATCCATCTTGCATCAAAACTCTGCCTAAATCTTCCTTAGCTGGGTTTTTGCATACCAAGAATTCTTTGTCCATGTTGGGGACTTTCAGTATTGGTGTGGTCGTTAACAACTCTTTAAGTTTTTGAAATGCTTCCGCGCATTTCTCTGACCATACGAATCTCTTGTTTTTCTTCTGAAATTCTGTGATTGGATTTGTTATCTTCGAAAAACCTTCGATGAATCGTTGGTAATATCCTGCTAAACCCATAAAGATACGTACTTCTTGTATGTTCATCGGAGCTGGCCATTCCATAAATCTTTAATCGTAGTCTTGTTTAATTGATGGTAGTCAATACAATTCCTCTACAATCCATCCTTCTTTCTAACAAAAATCATTGGTGCACCCCATGGTGACACACTTGGACGTATAAGTCCCAAGTCTAACAATTCCTTCAGTTGCATTTTCAACTCCTGCAATTCATGTGTTGACATCCGATATGGAATTCTCGCAATCAGTTTTGTTCCGGGTTTCAAATCTATGGTAAACTCAAGTTCTCTTTTTGGTGGACAACCTAGTAGCTCCTCCAGAAATATGTCTGCAAACTCTGATACTATCAGAATATTTTCTAATCCTTATGCCTCACCCTTTTCGTTAAGTGATAGGATGGCATATAACTTGCATCCCTTGTGCATACTTTTTTGTAATTGTAGGGAAGAAATAAATCTCAGTGAAACCCCCTAGTTTCTTCCTACAATCACCCTACTATGTCCCAAATCATCTGTCAAAATTAATTGTTTCGTATTGCAGTTAAGTATCGCATCATGTGATTCCAATCATTCCATGTTAATCACTATGTCATAAGATCCTAAAATCATGACACAAATATTTACCTTCGTTACAAAATCACCCAAGTTAATGCTACAATCCATAACCTTTCCTCCAACCTTATGTTTGGCTCCCGATTCCATTTCTATGTATCTAAACTCATCCTGCCAGACTGCCTTTACCTTAATTCTCTTTAGAAATGCACTATAAATAAACCTCTATGTAGCTCCTAGATCTATCAAAATACTAAAAGTTTTGTCGGCAATCATACTTGATGTCTCGAGCACAGTGGACTGGTGCTCGGCCTGGTGTTTGCTCACCGCTGCATGTATCATGTGGGCCTTACCCAAATCTCCAATTGTAGTGGGTATTGATTATTCGGTCGCTCTGGAATTCTCTGTCGGACAATGTTGTTGGTAATTTGGCTCTCCACATGTCCAACATCCATTCTTCAGTCCAGTGCTCCTGGTCCCCGAAGTAGAATTTGTTCACCTAGAAGTTTGTGATCCTAGTCTGTTATGTTGAACAGGCCTAAATTGTTGCTATTATTGTGGACGACGTTGTTGTTGTTGTGGTGCTCTATAAGGAGTCCTTTGTTGAGGAGTCTATCATCACTGTGTCAAGAACATAGGTCATATGCACGTATCACAGTAACAAGAAGTCTATCTAGCTGGTTCTTGATGTTGCTACACTCCTGATGTCGCATGTCTAGTCGGTCTAGAAGGATTCATGCCCTGACCCCCATTGTTCAGCTCTTCCTCGGCTATGAGGGCCTTTTGAACTGCATCATTCAACATCTAAGGCATTAGGATATGCACCTTCGCACAAATGTTGAAGTTAAGGTCGAACACAAACTTGTTGACCTTTAACTTCTTTGTGTTCAGATGTGAAGCATATCTAAGTAGCTCCATGTACCTGGACTCATACTACATTACCATACGTCTACCTTGTTGTAAGGCGTTGAACTCATTAAGTTGGCACTCAGTGAATTCGTCCAACAAGTACCTCTCCCGGAATCGTTCCTTGAACAATTCCCATGACACATCTTCAACGACCATGTTTAGTTGAGGTAAGAGTGTCTTCCACCAAAGTAGAGCACTACCTTTCAGTTGAAATACCTCCATGCAAACTTTCATGATGGAGGTGTAATCACGAAGTGTGAAGCACATCTCCATGTTCTCCAACCATGCCTTGGCGACTAATCCATCTGTGGCACCCCAAAACTCGAGAAATTTGACCTTCTCGAGTTCTCTGTGTATACTACTACTACTTGCTAGAGTGCACTATGAACCCTTGTTGGGCACAGACGTTATGCCCTCATTTCGATCAAGACGGTTGATTAATTCCTCTAACATCCTCTGGAAGGATCTCATCATACCTACCACATCTCCCACAGCAACCTGCTCCTACTCAGTAGTCTGCTCATCTCCATGAGGGTTATATCCCTCTGGCGTGGATACTCTCAGAGGAGGTACACCTCTTCCTCTCACAACACGATATACAATTCCCCTGCGTCCTCCAACCATGATTACCTACATGGACAATTTCAAAATTTATTAGTGATACATATTTAATCATTTTATTTAACACATTGGAAGGCGTAATGGGTTTGTTGTCGCAGAGTTGAGCCCGCTCTGATACCATATGTCACACCCCTGAAATTTCTCCATGTCACACCCCTGAAATTTCTCAACTCTGCAAAAGCTAAAAATAGTGAAGTCGCAAAGTAGTAAATATTTTTTTTTTAATATACCCTCTAAAAACACATAAAAAGGATTGTTATAAATCATTCATCAAAAGGAAATATAAAAACAAAATTTAATAGTATTATGTTAATTCATCTACAAAATTAATTATTCTCAACTTTATTAAAGGAGTTGAATATATCTCAAATACATATTATAAATTCCCTTGTCAAGAACTAAGTAAGGTCGAAATTGGATTAATCTTTTAGTTAAGAAGTAAATTCTTATATCTCTAATTTAACAATCTAGTACTTGACCCGGGATTTATATAATCGCTCAAAAATTAAAATTTTCTAGAACTTGGCCCTCGAATTATATAATTGTAAATCGATAAAAATAACTAAATCTCTTAGTTTCAAAAAGGATAACCTAAGGAAAATCCTTGTTCACAAGGGACTCCACAATCGTTAACTCTCGATTAAGGGTCATTGTATAACCATTCCTTGTTTCCTTATTAAGTAAATGTTCACTATTAATTTCATACATATATAGAACTTCAAGATGCGTTTTTTTTTTTATAGAGATTTACACAAGATACAGTCGATGATTAGTTTTCCCAGATGTAGAATCAATCAACTTCTTTTACTTACATTAATGATTATAGAAAAACATAAATATATAGTAATAACACAGAGCATTGAACTTATATCTAAATAATTCATGTTTACCTTTCCAAGTCTTCTATAATCATAAATTCTACTTCTTACTGAAAGAACCTAAAGAGAGTTCCTACCGATTAATTAATTGTGTGGACCTCGAATGGTGCTTATTACCGATAATGATAGAGATCAATTCAGGTGTAAAATTCAGTGAGAAAATTTTTTGGTTGTTAAAGAGTCAGTATCTTCCAGGAATTAAGACATTTCTAAAAATTAATGTCCATTATGTTCACAAAAAGGTCAGGCAGTGGTGAAGCATATCAAATTAAGAAAACAACAGGTATAAATCAAATAATGACAATTATTAATGAACATTACAAATCTTCAACTCTCGTTACTCTACACGTTCTATTAATCGTTACTTAATGAACTAGGTGATTAAACGAGGTTTTTTTTTTAATTCAGGAGTAAACAAATCTATATGGGATTTCGATATAATAGTAGGATTTTAATTTACAACGAGGCATTTTGACTACTTTAATTAAAGTTGTTGTTTTTTTTTAAGGAGATGTAGAATAAGATAAAAGCATGCATACACTAATATCTAAATTGTCAGTAACCGTAGACTAAATCTCTATTGGGGGTGACTCAATGGACATTCTAATGATTAAGTGGCATGACACAGAGAGAATTAAAATTTAGGAAGAGCCTCTGACGTGGTTTTAATCAGTTGTCACCTGTTGAAAGGAAACAATCACGACGATTAAGGGATAACTGGTTTCAAACTATCATTGAGTTCCTTAAATTATTTCCTTAATTTTTTTTACAACCAACTAATAGATATCACAACCGAAGGTGGAACGTACACCAGGTCCAGTTGATTTAGCATTGATGCTTAAGTGTTTTCATTCATGAATGCTTAACCCTCATTGATCACAAGATAAAAAGGTTAAATGCTACTCATCTGAAATCCAACAGTTACTCTTTAAAACTGACACCTATTCCTTTATACTCTATGTTAATCAAGAAAGACGTTAAACCCAAATATGTCTTCACTACCTGAAATAGCAAAATTCCTCCTTTCAATGTGGAGGTATAACTTAATGGATTGCATTCAATTCAAGACCTGTGCTACTAGCTTGTGGGGATGAATGTTAGCAAGGATTACTTTAATAATTTAGTGAATTTATTTAACACAATATTTATTCAATGTATAATGTTTACAATAAATAAATAAATGCATCGGATAAATTCAACAAATCTGCCCTGAAATCCTCTTTCATAACTGTTAATCTAATTTATTTGCACACCATAAGTAAAGCTTCATTTCCATAGTAACTTTGAACATATAAATTATCAATATAAGAATTATGCATGCTTATTATTAAACATAAATATTCTTAATGCCATTTTGTAAATCATAGATATACACAATTAAAACTAAGCATATCATGTGCCCATTTAAAGAAGTTATTCAAGTCAGTACTATACACATAATTTTAATTCAACCCGTATATCGATAAAGAATGGCATATATAATTGTCATTTAACTATTCGTATTTCAACAATATCTTGCTTACATTGAATACAAGGCAAAATTTTAGATTGAAACAACAAATTTGACATAAATACCATAATCAATATATATATATATATATATATGGAACTTGATGAAGATCCCAATTGAGTCTGGCATGGAAACCTTGTCAATATGTAAATTGTAAATCATGCTTTGTCATATTTCGCTTGCTAAATCACGACCTCGTCGATACCTCCCAACCAACGCTAAGGGTACTCTTATTCCCCCTTAGCCCCCTNAAAAAAAAAAAAAAAAAAAAAGCTCCAAAGCTTGTCTCATAAGGAAGAGCTTCCACTCTTTTCACAAGCTTGGAAACTCAACTCTTACAAGTAAAACACAATCCAACAAAATTTTGACAGCATAACAGTACCAATCAAAAGTGAGACCAATTACCCTTCTACACCATTTCTTTTATAGAATAATTCTCAATGACACTTGTCCTCATGCACAACTAAATCATTTTTAATAATTAAATTAAATGATTATTCACCCAACACATGTGTTAATTCTTGCAAGGTTGAACATGTATTTACCCTTTTTGTTTTATTTAAAAAACTATTTTCCCTCACATTCCCCAATGTGTTCCTATTTTCGCTCTTAATTGTCCCTTTGTTCCCCAAATTCTCATTTAATGAGTGTCCCCTAACTAGATCTTAGTTAGAGTTGGATTAGGAGTCTTCTTTTAGTTAGAATTAGTGGTAGTTTGACTCAAGATGTTATTCTATGTGTACACATATTCTCTCATGTTTTATTTCTTTCTATTTTAAAAATCATTTTTATTATTTTCATGCATACGTGTACAATTTTTTCCAACCTTTAAATTTGTATTCCCTCTTTTCCTAGATTTTGATTTTATCTCAAATATTTTAACTTATTTCATATTTTATTTAGTCCTTTTATTTAAATTTAGACTTAAACTTAGTTTAGATTTAGGCTTAGACTCTGGTCAAGTTCTAAGTTTATACTTTAATGATTAATTAATACTATGTCTAAGCATTTTATTAATTTTCTAGGCCATCTAGATTTATTGACCCTCCTTTTAATTATGTGACGTGCCCTTCAAGACGCATCTCAGTGCTCCAAGGGTGTCACTCGCCTTTGACTAGTTTTTTGGAAGTTGTCTGACCCTTGGAGTCAACACTCCATTCGGTCCACCTTGTGAGAGACTAAGGGATTCTAAGGAATAAGGATTATTCCTTATTGTGCGCCCCTTACATTTCCTCGTGAGTCTCCTACCATTGGTGCTTCCTATATCCCTTGAACCTTGATTAATAGGATAGGCTTTGAATAAGACTAGTGCCTCGACTTCATTTTTTGAGGAAGTCTCAAGCCCTCAAGAATATGTTGTTTCTTGATTTCCCTTAGAGTCAATGATGACTCCCCCACACCCACCACCCTAGATATTATATTGTTTTTATTAGTAGTAGTAGTAGTATTAGTATTATTAATATTAATATTATTATACTTCCATTATATTTTATATATTATTATTATTATTATATATTGATAGTGCATTATTTATTATACGATATCTATTATCATTTATTATGTAATTCTAGATTAACCTAACTTACATGGTAGTGTGATATAGCATACACGGCTTTGATGTAGCATACACAACTTGTTATTTTATAGTTTTGTTAGGAGGCCCATTATGGTAAGAAATGTTCTCTAATGGGAGCATCTACACACATAAGAAAATACAAGTAGCATGCAATTTTGACCTAAATGAGAAAAATGAGATAGAATTTGGATAAGGTAGGTTAAGAATTAAGTTTGGATAGGTTTTCTTAGTTATAAAATGGTTATGAAGGCATGGTTGACAACATAATGTAGGATTACATTTCACATAGGAATACCATGTCAAAGCAC
Organism: Picea engelmannii; assembly: GCA_009831015.1. NCBI lineage: Eukaryota > Viridiplantae > Streptophyta > Pinopsida > Pinales > Pinaceae > Picea > Picea engelmannii. The sequence continues at coordinate 1,305,318 of ML781686.1, read as the reverse complement.
AATGTATGATGGAAGGCAGAACATCTATGTACCTTCTCAAACGATGGGAAGAAATTTTACTTATTTTCCATATAGGATGAAGATCCAAAGGAAGATTTGTTGATATTAGAGAATATATATATATATATATATATATATATAAACACACGATAAAAAAGATAAAGAGCATTATGCCTTTGTTGATCCTGAAATATGCTAAGTTATATAGCCTCTCTCTCTCTCTCTCTCTCTCTCTCTCTCTCTCTCTCTCTCTCTCTCTCTCTCTCTCTCTCTCTCTCTCTCTCTCTTGAATATTTGTTCCTACACTTAGAAATTTTTTCAATTTATGGCGAAGTCATATTTTAATTTTTGCCACCCTCAAAGTGCACCTTCCTATTCCGCTCTCACCAAAATGAACTATACTTATAATTTTATTCAAGTGTTTCCTGGGTTCGTGCTCTTTGTTTCGTAAGTCTAATTTTTCGCTATCATCAAAATGAACATCAATCTTCTGCCACCCTTAAAATACACTATACTTAGAATATTTTTCTTTATCACGGGTTAATCATTTGTCCATATTATATTTAAATCTTTGTTTGCCCGCTTCACGACACAGTCATTTTAGATATTTCATTTCATTCTCAATACTCTAACACTTAGCCATTTCAGCATCCACGGCGGAAGCAGATATATTGTCATGAGTCTTTTGAAACATTCTTCTTTCTTCTAGTCCATCTGCTTTTGGGTACTTAGTCATTTTCAATAATTTTTATCGCGGGTCATAGGGTTAAACCTTGTCCCATAATATATTTATATTTCTTTGTCGCTCCATTGGTCCACGGTGAATGCTCATCTTCTTGTCACGTTCCCTGAGTAACATTAAATGTTGAATATTACGAAGACAAACAAGTGGTTAAGTATCAAAGGCCACATTTAATGGAAATTTTCTCAAGACCATCCTTAATAAATTCAAATTAATTTTGCCTTAATCATTCTATCGAAAGAAGAGATTCAATCTTTATTATGTAAAAAAAAAATATTTAATATTAACATTTAGAAAGATTGTACATAACTAGCTAACTCTTAAAACACGATGGCTGGAAGGAAAGAAAACTTATGTGGAGATACTATGAATATGTTTGCGCGAGAAGACCCAAAATATCATTGGTAAAGAGATTATAAATACTATTCTACATTGTCGCCTCAAGAAAGAAATATTAATGATATTTGGATATCAAGGATTGCTAAGGCAAGGTGTGTTACGGAATTTTTCGACATTACAAAACTTGTTTCCTGGTGCACAGATAAGTACAAAAAGAATCAAAGAATCATTCAAATGCAAGGATAGTCTCCAATTTCTCTTGGGCCATCTACTTTCAAAAAGATGTTGAAGCTACTTGATCCAACCATGACATTCAAAGTTCATGAAGCTAAAGAATTTCTAAAGAATAGAAACGGTGGTAGGGACCTATTGTCACAATATCTAGAAGACTCAGAGACAATACTAGAATATTTATCAATTATACAAGTCAATAAATTGAGAAAACTGTATCAAGAAATGTTGTGGCTTCTAGCTAGGTTTCTTAGGCAAGAATCAACTGCTACAGTTCCTTGCCTGGATCTTTACATTTTACATTTTTCTATCCAAGAAGAAGTGATTTTTGACTGGTCGGAAATTATTTCTTATGAAATATCATTCTAGTTGTCAAATTTTAGAAAGAACAAGAAGTTTTTTATGTTTGCATACTTGATATTTTCCATCACATACTATCATATATTTGAATGTTTACATTTGGAAAAACAAGTTAATTGCAAGCTAGAACATGTTCACACATGGTACCCTGCAATGTAGAAGCAGAAGGCGATGTACCACTTTATGAAGTCTATGATGTTTTTGTTTCTTCTTTCAAGAAAGTCATATTTGGAAATAGTACTTCGATACTATCATTGGATGCAGCAACCTTTTTAGACAAAAGGGGAAGTTTCGAGGAAAATGAAAATTATAGCATCATTAAAGTTAATTTCTCTAGAGAAGCCCCAATTTGTCTTCCATTTTATGTTTCAGATAAAATTATTGTGATAGAGGTTTGTAGAAGGTTTTGGGAACATTTATTTTATGAGAGAAAGAAAAAGCAATTCATTTCTTTACCATGGAAGATTGGTGAAATTACAATAAAAAATGCTTCAAAAATTGATGAATATGCAATCTAGATTGACCAATATAATTTGAAGGTGGAAAATCAAATAAAGGGGTTCGACACCAACCAATATTTTATGAACCACATGACTTATGTCGGTTTTAGTATATCATATGCAAATACATATTTGTTTGGAGAAGAAGAATATTATGACAACCCTGAAGCAATTCCAATGGGAGACCTTGAAATTGTTGTTAGTACAAATGAACCACATAGACAACATGGAAGGGTGGTTAATGAATGAAGCACAAGATCGCAAAATATTTCTTAGGGAAGCGACACACCCAGGCAGAATCCCCAAGTTGTAATTCAAGAACAAAAGAAATATTTAATTAAAAATTATGATGACGGAGATGACCATGATCCTCTGAAAAGGAGTCTTGAAAGAAATTGTAGCGGAGCTAGAAATGCAAGAACCAGTCTTTTATGAAGAAGAATCATTAACTCTTCACAATGCTTTATTTGACAGAGATTCAAAAAAAATAGTTTTAGAAAGAGTTAATTCAAAAGGAAATAAGGTTTAGGAAAAACCAATTCAAAACTTAATTTCAAAGGAGTTTTACCATCAACAATTGCCAAGATTCATAGAGTTATCGGTGATGCTCTAGAGATGACAGTGGATGAAATGGAAGCAGAAAATGGCATGCTTAAAGAAAGGGATAAAGAGATAGAATATGTTTTAATTCCACCACCAATATTTTCAAGTCTTATTACCTCAATTCAGCCTGGGAAAAGCTATGAAAAAACACCATAATCAAGTTCTAAGCTAAAGGGAACATCAAGTCTACTTGTCGCAGTTAGACAATATATAGGAGAAAATACAAAAAAAGAATGTATCTTATATTAGAGGCATGGGATCTGGAAAGTAGTTTTGTTTCTTTGGGTTCAAGGATTACCAATTTAAGAGAGTACCACCAGGCCGACCTTGAAAATGAAGAGGGTTTTTACAAGGATGATGTCATCACATTTATCTTGAAAGTTTATGGAATGAGTGAAATGAAAAGTAAAAAGGAAGATTTACCATCCCCTACATGAATTAAGAAATTGAAATCATGTTGGCTTAAAATAATTAAAGTTTTAAAAGAAATATTGTCTGATGTTGACACTTTAAGTGTCAATAAAGGAGAATTGTCATTTAAATTAATTGAATTAGATTTATCATGAACTACTAGAGAAGTCCCAAACCCTAAACTAATTCTTAATTCCATACTAATGACAAGGGAGCAATTTGAAGAACACCTTGAAATATTAAAAGGTGTATCAGCGGAAAAATTCAATAGTATGACCAAGTACACGGAACATGAAGTAGAAAGTTGGGTTGTAAGTTATGTCAATAAAAACAAAGTTATTGAAGACACATTTCATCAACTTTCGATTGACTTAAGAGAATTAGAAGGTACATTATTTGATATCATTTAGTCAGACTGGAAATAATTGTTGCAACGATGAGAGAATATATGAGCAATTGGTTAAAGCAAGATTTAATCAAGATAAATGGAGAGGATTGGGGGGAAGGGGTTTGTACCAGTCATGAAACTACAATCCAAGACAATATAAAAGGAACGTCGACAAGAAAATAGAAGAGAGAGAACATCATCATAGTGAGTAATATAAATCACATTCTTCCTAATTCTTTTCTCTTCCTATTCAGAAAGTCATATAGTCGTGTTTTATCTAGATCTCAAGAAAAACATAACCATTTTTTTGATCTTTTATATTTGTCTTCCTTTCAGGTCCAACCATGTTCCTATATTTATTTAATGGTCCACGGGATCCCAATACCAGTCCAAATTTAGACAAATGCATGTATTTTTAAGACTATCAAAGACTATATTGTTTTTTTGAAAAATCCCAAAGAACTACTTCGGGGAAAAACTTTAATAATATATTATGAATTTTGAGTTTTGAGCATTGGGTATTTAAAGTTTGTCTATCATATTCTATTATGTTTTTAATGAAAATACTCTTTTAAATTTCTCTCATATGTGGGCCTTTATCTTTCTTTCCTTGAATGTGATCGAAAATATTGAATATTGTGATGGATGTAAAATTTATCTTATCTTTTCTGCAATTGTTATTTATTTCTATATAATATTTCTGCAAATATTATATTTTTATGAGTGAAGATTCTTGATCCATTTCTTAGGAATTCTTTGTTGTGTGTATATTATTTCAATCAACAATATTTGTATCGTATAGAGTGACAAAGATTTGGAGTTTGGTCTTTAGCATCCTCTCATTTTTCATATTATTGTGCCAAGATATTCAAGATAAATATTTAAATAAATTACAGAGTACCACCTCTATAAAAATGTAGGGGGGATATTTATGTCCTCATGAGGTTGGTTTTTGGACCTTCACAGATCTCAACATCAACATTTTTGGTGACCATATTGGGAAGAACAAAAGGTTGGTTTCACAGACCAAAATTCTAATGACCCAACCTCGGCCAAATCAACCCCAGTTACAAGTTGGTCTTGGAAACCAAATGATTATTCTTCATCAATTGTATGATTTGACATTGAAAACAACAAGAAATTGTGAAGAGATTGAAAGATCATGGGAAACATTAGCCCGCAAAGAAGAAAGAGAGATTGCAAGAAGGCAAAGAAAACAAGATTGAAATTAAATATGGAATCATGCAAGGACCCAATAACAAGAAGTAAAAGTAAACAACTCCAAATTTCAGAAGTTGGATAAAGTTCCACCACTAAAAAAAGAAGAAATTTGAAAATGGGTGACAAACAAGAGAATCATGAGAATCAAGAAGAAAGAAATGATAGACAGAGAATTCCAAGAAGAAGAGTTAGAAATAGACCATTAAATATTCAAGGAAAACTACATCAATTTCCAACTCTTCCTCAAGGATTTTTGCCTACATTTTCAAGAGATGGAGTGATGGACCCCAAAAGACATATGGATATGTTTTTGAATATGTGTGAGATTCATTTAGTAGAACATGATGATTTAATGGTAAGAATTTCCCTTCATGCATTGACAGGTTTGTCCTTTAATGGTATATGTTTCTTCCTACAAGATCAGTTTCATCGTTTTATGATTTAGAAACCATGTTCTTGACTATGTATGCTCCTCTAGTAGCATCTCATACTCTTCTCACACAATTCACCCAAATTCCTTTGAAAAAGGGTGAAAGGATTAGAGATTTCAATTTAATATTTTTCAAGATATTAAATCAAATTTTGGAAGAACAAAAACGAAATGCTCCAATCATACTCGGATGTTAAAAAAATGCAATGCCCTCAAATGTGAAATTTTCCATCAGGGTTGCATAAATTGAAGACCTAGATGGAGTTATGCATAAATTGATGGAAATGGAAGAAATCATCTTGGAAATAGATGTTGATCCCAACATCATCCTCGAGAAAGTTGAAAATCGGGAAACAAGGAACGTTGAAAATAGAGTTGGTGGAGAAAATTTTCAAGGAATAATCCCTACTGTAAGAAGAAATCCAGCAGCAACTCAAGAAATAAAACAAACATTATAAATAGCTCAGATGAATAAAACAATTCAGCAAATGCAGAATGAGCTAACAATATTAAGAAGAGGAGAAAAAAATTCCCCAAAACAATCAAAACCCTAGAGTTCTTGCTCAGGAACATAGAATAAATATTCTTCAAGAACAGAGAATCATAAATGAAGATGAGCATAGACAAAGAGCACTGAGGGTGAAAAACCCTAATGTTGTAATATTGGAAGAAGTCTTTGATGAAGAAAATTTTGATAGTGTTGACCAAGAAGTCGAAATCATTTAACATGAAAGTCTTGAATTTGTACAGACAGATGAAGGTGATTCATCCATGTATATATTTTATGAACACTAAGAATCAAATATCTCACAAGAAAATGTTGTGCAAACTAGGGAACAAGTCAATAAATTTAAAGCAAAAGAGAATGTTGAAAAAGAAAAAGAGAAAAACAAAAAAAATATTCCAGAAACATCAAAACAACAAGAAATTGTGAATCAAATCAAGAATCCTCCACATATGACTTATAATGTAATTGTGAAGTTGAGGATTATTGTCCCATTCATGGAAGTTGTAAAAATCCCTCGACAAAGAGAAAATATTATCAATATTTTGGATGAGTCAACTACAAGAATTGAGGTTATTGCAACAAATTCTAAGCTTTAGAAAAATATTTTAACAGTTAAAACAAGGGGTGAGGTCTCGTCATTCTACATCACAATAGAAAATCACGATGTATTGTCACACAATTGTTTGGTTGACAGTGGAGCGACCAAAAATATTATTCCCTTATCAGTAATGGAAGCTCTGGGAATGGGATGCACAAAGTATTATGAAATGGGAGAGAGTATCTATGCAATATATTCAAGGAAGGTCCCAACATATGGAGAAATTAAATATTTTTGTGCCTGGATAATTGCAGTGCCACATATTAAAATTGTTTTCACAGTCATCGTGGTTGATTTGCCTTTATCATATGGAGTAGTTTTCGGAAGAGATTGGTGCTCACTAATTGGAGGTTACATCATGAATGATGGAAGTTGCATGATGTTACCATACAAAGACGGAACAATGGTGAAAGTTCATCGAGAAGCCAGAAAACCATTTTCTTTCATTAAAAAAGACAATGAATTAATGCAAGCCTATATTGATATCGGAATTGGAAACTATGTTGTGCTTGACCAAGAGCAACCAAGTATTTCAAAAAAAAAGGAGAAAATTATTTTGAAGCATTTTGCAAGATGTCTTTTGATGGTTTCTGCTCCAAATCTGGAAGTGGAGTAGGAATTGTTTTCAAGAGCCTCGATTTAGTTATATATCCACACGCCATCAGACTTGAATTTCCTTATACAAATAATTAAGCTAAATATGAAGCATTGATAGAAGGAATGAATCTTGCACTACAAATCAAAATTGAGCACTTGATCATAACTGGTGATTCAATGTTGGTTATAAATCATATCAAGAAAAAGTACAAGATCAAAAAAGAGAAATTGAAATTTTATGCCAAAAGAGTAAATGAACTTCTGAATTCTTTTAGTTCATTTAATATCTATTTCATCCCAAGAGATAAGAATCAGAAGGAAAACTCATTGGAAGTTGTTGCATTTTTATTCGATCCTGACGATTCATAGAGACAAAATGAATTCTAGGTCAAAATGATTTACAGGCCTTTAGTTCTTGATAATCAACATTATCTTCACATTTTTTAGAATGGTGAAGAGTTGGTTGAATTTCTAACTAATACAAGCAATGTTGTAGAGAACTCTGAAGATCAAAATCATATACCTCTTTCAAAGGATTGTATCAATTTTGAATCTATTTTCACAAGATATTACCAAACCAAAGTGCCCGACTTGAAAGAAGAATCATCTATTTGAAAGGTGCAGGAAACTCGGAAAATAATCATTTGCACACAAGATTCTCCAAAGTATGTAAATCTCGGTACTAGTTGTATTGAAAAAGAAGTTGATCAATAAATTTCTTTGTTCAAAGAATATTATGATAATTTTGCATGGACATATGATGACTTAAAGGAGTATGATAAATCAACATTTCAGCATATCATACCACTAAAAGAAGGAACAAATACGATCAGACAAAAATTGAGGATTGTGAATCCTAAACTAAAACCCCTGGTAAAAATTGAGTTGGAAAAAATGAAGAAGCTCGGAATAATCTTTCCATTTAGACACTCATAATGGATTTCAAACCCTGTTATAGTAAGGAAGAAAAGTTGGGAGATCCATCTTTGCGTTGATTTTATAGATTTGAACAAGGCAAGTATCAAACATAAGTATCTCCTCCCTAACATGGAAATGCTATTGCAACAAGTGACTAGAACAGCTCTGATGTATATGTTAGATGGTTTCTCTAGATATAATCAGTACTGGTTGCAGAAGAAGATAGGCTTATAACTACTTTCATCACACCTTAGGAGACATATGCATATGTACGTATGTCGTTTGGATTGAAAAATGTTGGAGCAACTTTTTAGAGGGAAATGGATCATGCCTTCAAATATTTAATTGGAAAATTTATGGTTGATTATCAAGATGATCTTACCATTCATTCAAGAGTTAGAGAAAAGCACATCGAGCATTTAAGGCAAGTGTTTGAGAAATATAGATTATATGGAATATCTCTGAGTCAAAAGAAATGTTTGTTTGCGATGTCAAAGGGAAAACTCTTGCGACATATAGTAAGTAAAGAAGGAATATCAATTGATCTAGAGAGAATCAAAGCTATCAATGAATTGAACCCTCCAATGTTGAGAAAAGGAGTATAATCATTTTTTGTAAAGATAAACTTTTTAAGGAGTCTTGTCATAGATTATGCCACAATTGTGAAACTGATAAATGTCTTGTTGAAGAAGGATAAAAAATTTGAATGGACACAAGAAATTCAAAGAGAATTCACTAATATCAAGCATGCAATTAATTTAGTTCCAGTTCTTGTTGGTCCAAATTTTGATCAAGATTTTATCATATATTAAGAGACCATTGCTTCTATTTTAACACAAAGGAATCTCAAAGGAGAAGAACTTCCAATAAGTTTTATGAGTAAAACTTTACATGACTATGAGTTGATATATTCAGAAATAGAGAAGCAAGCTCTTTCTTTGGTTAAAGCAATGGCACACTTCAGAACTTACATCTTGTCATATCATGTCATACCATATGTTCCAACATCACTAATGAAAATGTTCCTTAATCAATAATTGAGAGACGGGAAGTGGGAAAATTGGCTTGCAAAAATTCAAGAATATGGCATTGAGATCAAGCCATTAAAAGCAGTCAAAGGACAGGGGTTGTGCAAACTTGTGGCAGGGACTAATTCACTAAATGGGGTTATATCAATTTCAACAAGATCATGTTCATCCACATCATAATGGTACAAGGATATCATTTTCTATCTAAAATATGGCCAATTTTCAAATGGTATGTATTCAAAAGAAAGAAGGGCATTAAAGATGAAGGAAAACCAATATGTACTAGTTGTTGAAATACATTTTTGAAGAAATTTTGATGGGATGTTGCTAAGATGTATTGATACAATGAAATCCCAAAAGGTGCTTGTTGAATGTCATGAAGGCATTTACGGAGGACATTTTTCACCTACAGCTACATCACATAGAATTATGAGAGTGGGCTATTATTGGCCAACCATTTTTAAAGATTCATATGTAATGATAAAAAAGTGTATTTCTTACCAAATATTTTCTAGAAAAATGAAAAGAGTAGTAATGTCGGTGTAGTCTGTAATCGTCGAAGAACCTTTTGTACAGTGGGGACTTGACATCGTTGGCCCAATTAATCCTAAGTCCAGCAAAGGTCATTCTTGTATTCTTACTGCAACTGGCTATTTTACAAAGTGGCAAGAAGTTGTAGCCCTCAAGAAGGTTGATTCTAAAGAACTCAAAAATTTCCTCAAAGAGAATATTTTATCAATATTTGGAGTTCTAGAGAAGTTTATCATAGAAAATGGATCAATATTTATAGGGCCAAAGTTTACCAAATTTTGTGGGGAATTTGATATTATAATGGGACAATCTTTGAAATATTATACCTGAGGAAATGGTTTAGTTGAATATACAAACAAAACATTGATCCAAATACTTACAAAAACAATTGATGTAAATAAAATAAATTGGAATACAAAGTTAGTAGATGCATTATGGACCAGTAGACTTACACCGAAACACATCACTGTGTTCTCACCATACACGTTGGTATATGGGAAAGAAGTAAAAATGCCAATTCATCTGGAGCTAAATGCCTTGTCATATGTTGTGAATTATGAACACACAGAAGAAATATCTCCCTTACAAAGAAGTTATAATCAATCGATGCATATGGAAGAACAAAGGAATGAGGCATTGAGGAAAATAAATCAAATACATCAATCTATAAAAATATGTTTTGATCAAAGTGATTCAGCCACAGATTTTCAAAAATGACAGTTAGTATTGTTATGCAACGAAGCCAAGGACAAATATTTTTTGCACATGAAATTTGAAGCGTTGTGGATTGGCCCCTGTGTGATTGAAAAATTCTTGGGATACAATTCTTATTTGCTCAAAGACATGAAGGGAACAGTTTAGATGTTGCCAACCAATGGAAAACATATTAAAAGTTTTTTCTCTCAATCCATCTTATTATCACCTGTACATAGTTTTATTTTTCTTGTACATACTTTATTCTTCAATCTTTTTCCTCATACTAACTCCATGCCCAATGGGCAAGATTTTGAATTCTTAGTAACCCGCAAGGGGTTTCTATCCCATAGTTGGAGCGAGTTGTTGATCCTAAAATATGATAAGTTATATAGCCTCTCTCTTTCTCTTGAATATTCATTCCTACACTTCAAAAAAATTCAATTTGTGGTGGGTTGATTAGTCATATTGTAATTTGTGTTGCCCTCAAAGTGCACCTTCCTATTTCGCTCTCACCAAAATGCACTATACTTAGAATTTTCTTCAATTGTTTCGTGAGTTCGCGCTCTTTGTTTCATAAATATAATTCTCTGTTGTCATCAAAATGCACATCAATCTTCTACCACCCTTAAACTACACTATAATTAGAATATTTTTGTTTATCGTGGGTTGATCATTTTTCCATATTATATTTAAAGCTTCGTTTCTCTGCTTCACGACACTTAGTCATTTTCGATATTTCATTTCATTCTCAATACTCTAACACTCAACCTTTTTAGCGCCCATCATGGAAGCAAAGATATTGTCATGAGTCTTTTGAAACATTTTTCTTTCTGTCTGCTTGTCCTCTTTTGGGTACTTAGTCATTTTCAAGAATTTTTATTGTGGATCACGAGGTTCATCCTTGTCTCGTAATCTCTTTATATTTCTTCATCGCTCCACTACTCCACGGTGAATGCTCATCTTCTTATCACATTCCCCAAGTAAAATTAAATTTTGAATATTGCGGAGAGAAAAAAGTGGTTAAGTATCAAAGGTCACATTTAATGGTGATTTTCTCAAGACCATCCTTAATAAATTCAAATTAATTTCACCATAATTATTCTATCGAAAAAATACCTTCAATATTTATTATGTAAAAATAAATTATTTGATATTAACGTTCACAAAGACTATACATAACTCGTCAACTCTTAAAACATGATGGCCAGAAGGAAAGAAAGCTTATGTGGAGATAATTTTAATACATTTGCGCAAGAAGACCCAAAATATCACTGGTCAAGAGATTATAAGTATTATTCTACATTGTCGCCTTAAAAAAGAAATATTAATGATATTTGGATATCAAGGATTGCTAAGGCAGGGTGTGTACCGAAAGTTTTCGATGCTACATAACTAATTTCCTGGTGCACAGATAAGTACGAAAAGAATCAAAGAATCATTCAAATGAAGGGACGATCTCCAATTTCTATTGGACCATCTACTTTCAAAAAGATATTGAAGCTACCTAAGCCAACCATGGCATTCAAATTTGATGAAGCTAAATAATTTTTGAATAAGATAAAGAGAGGTAGGGACCTATTGCCACAATATTTGGAAGACACGACGACAATACCAATGGATTTATCAATTATACAGGTCATTCAATTGAGAAAACCATATCAAGAAATGGTGTGGCTTCTAGCTAGGGTTCTTGGGAAAGAATCAATTGTTACATTTCCTCGTCTGGATCTTTACATTTTATATTTTTCTATCCAAGAAAAGGTGATTTTCAACTAGTCAGAAATCATTTATTTTGAAATATCATTCCAATTGTCAAATTTTAGAAATAACAAGTTATTTATGTCTACATACATGATATTTTCCATCGCATATTGTCATATATTTGAAGGTTTAAATTCATAAAAACAACTTTATTGCAAGCTAGAACTTGTTCACACATGGTACCCTGCTTTGTGGAAGCAGAAGGCGATGTACCACTTTTATGAAGTCTATGATGCTTTTGTTTCTTCTCTCAAGAAACTCATATTTGGAAATGGTACTTCGAGACTATCATTGGATGTAGCAACCTTTTTAGACAAAAGGGGAAGTTTCGAGGAAAATGAAAATGACAACATCATTAGAGTTTATTGCTCTAGAAAAACCTCAATTTATCTTCCATTTTATGTTCCAAATAAAAGGTTTGCAAACAGTACATGTTTTGGGCACGTTTATTTTATGAGAGAAATAAAAAGAAATCCATTTCTTTACCATGGAAGATTGGTGAAATTACACTAAAAATTGCTTCAAAAATTAATGAATATGCAATCCAGTTTGGCCAATATAATTTGAATATGGCAAATCAAATAAAGGGGTTCGACCCCAACCAATATTTTATGAACCACGTGACTTATGTTGGTTTTAGTATATCATATGAAAATACATATTTGTTTGGAGAAGAATATGATGATGACAACAACCCTGAAGCAATTCTAGTGGGAGACCTTAAAACTGGTGTTAGTACAAATGAAGCACATAGACAGGATAGAAGGGTTGTTAATGAAAGAAGCACAAGATCTCATAATACTTCTTAGAGAAGTGGCACACCCAAGCAGAATCCCCAAGTTGTAATTCAAGGACAAAAGAAATCTTTAATTGAAAATTTTGGTCACGGAGATGACCATGATCCTCCGAAAAGGAGTCTCAAAAGACCTCATAAGCTCATGATTAATAGTAAGAGAAAAAGATGGGAAAATAAACAAGAAGCGGGTGAGATCATACCTGGTCATTATTTTTCCCTTGATGACATGGAACTCAACGTGAATATCGAAGGCATACAATTTCCAGGCGAAGAGCAATAGATCCAGGAAAGTAAAGAAATTGCAGTGGAGCTGGAAACACAAGAACAAGTCTTTTATGAAGAATAATCCTTAACTCTTCACAATGTTTTATTTGAAAGAGATTCAAAAAAAATAGTTTTAGAAATATTTAATTCAAAAGGAAAGAAGGTTTAGAAGAAAAAAAAACAAATTCATAACTTAATTTGAAAGGAGTTTTACCATCAAGAATTGTCAAGATTCATAGAGCTACTGGAGATGCTCTAGAGATGTCAGCGGATGAAATGGAAGCGGAAAATGTCATGCTTAAATAAAGGGTTAAAGAGATGGAATATGCTTTAATTCCACCCCAAATATTTGCAATTCATATTACATCGATTCAACCTCGAAAAAGCTATGACAAAACACCAGAATCAAGTTCTAAACTAAAGGGAACATCAAATCTACTTGTCACAGTTAAACTATATGTAGGAGAAAATATAAAAAAGAGAATGTCTTGTATCTTATAGGCATGGGATCTGGAAAGTAGTTTTTTTCTTTGGGTTCAAGGATTACCAATTTAAGAGAGTACCACCAGGTCGACCTCGAAAATGACGAGAGTTTTTACAAGGATGATGTCATCACATTTATCTTGAAAGTTTCTGGAATGAGTGAAATGAAAAGGAAAAAGTAATATTTACCATCCCCTACATGAATTGAGCAATCAAAATCATGTTGGCTTAAAAGAATTAAATTTTTGAAAGAAATATTGTCTGATGTTGACACTTTAAGTGACAAGAAAGGGGAATTGTACTTTAAATTGATTGAATTGGATTTATCAGGAACTATCAGAGAAGTCTTGGACCCTAAACCAATTCTTAATTCCATACTAATGACGAGGGAGAAATTTGAAGAATACCTTGAAATATTGAAAGGTGTATCAGCAGAAAAATTCAATAGTATGATCGAGTACACGGAACATGAAGTAGAAAGTTGGCTTGTAAGTTATGTCAATAAAAACAAATATATTGAAGACAAAATTCATCAAATTTTGATTGACTTAAGAGAATTATAAGGTACATTATTTGATATCAAAGTTAGACAGGAAATAATCGTTGCATTGATGACAGAATATATCAAAAAATGGTTAAAGCAAGTTTTATTCAAGATAATTGAAGAGGATCAGGTGGAAGCGGTTGGTATCGGTCATGAAACTACAATCAAAGACAATATAAAAGGAATGTCGGCAAGAAAATAAAAGTGATAGAACATCATCATAGTCAGTAATATAGATCGCATTCTTCCCAATTCTTTTATTTTCATGTTCAGAAATTCATAGAGTCGTGTTTTATCTGTCCCAAGAAAAGCATAACCGATTTTCTGATATTTTCTCTTTGTCTTCCTTTTAGGTCCAACCCTATTCCTATCTTTATTTATGGTCCAAGGGATCCCAATCCCAGGCTATCTTTGGAGGAATGCATTTATTTTTAAGACTATCAAAGACTATATTATTTTTTTGAAAAATCCCAGAGAACTACTTTGGGGAAAAGCTTGAATAATATCTTATGAACTCTAAGTTTTGAGCATTGAATATTTAAAGATTCCCTATCATATTCTATTATCATTTTAATGAAAAGAATATTTTAAAGTTTTCTCATATGTGAGCCTTTTATATGTCTTTCCTTGAATGTGATCGAAAATATTGAATACTATGATGGATGTGAGATTTATTTTATCTTTTCTGCAATTGTTATTTATTTATGTATAATATTTCTGCAAATGTTATATTTTTATGAGTGAATATTCATGGTCCCTTTCTCATGAATTCTTTGTTGTATGTATATTGTTTCAATCAGTGATATTTTATTTTATTGAGTGATAAAGATTTGGAGTTTGTTATTTAGCATCCTCCCATTTTTCATATTAGTGTCCCAAGATATTCAAGATAAATATTTAAAGAAATTAAAAAGGAGTACCACCTCTATAAAAACATAGGGGGGTATTTATGTCCTCATGAGGTTGTTGTTTGGAACTTGACAAATCTAAACATCAATAGCGTTGTTGCTAAAGAAGGTTGAGTAATTCGCAATTTTAAGGAATTATGGAGAAATTAGAAAGTTGTTGGACAAGTATAGAGAAATAATGCATGAATATTTGTCGAATGGATTTCCATCAAAGAAAAATAATGCACTAGATATATTTGATGCTACAAGTGAGTTTGTTGAATTAAGAAGTGCAAAAAATGAGTCGCATGGGATGCATAGAATTAAATGAGTAAGTTAGTGAGTTGTTGTCAAAAGTTTTGATTAGAGAGAGTACATGCATGAAAGTATTACTATTACTAATCACATCAAAGAAGGATGAAATGTAGAGGATGGGTACAAACTCCAAGGTGATAAACAAAATCATGACCAACTATAAGATCCCAATATCAAGGATGGAAGACTTGATGGATGGATTAAGTGGAAATAGTTATTTATAAATATAGACTTCAAAAGAAAATATCACAGCCATACTTAAATTAGAGAAAAAATCAAGTGGACAATGCCATTGAAATTTCGATTAAAAACTTCCATGTTAAGCTTTGAAAGATTTAGCCCCAACGCCTTGATAAGGCCTTATTTTCCTTATTATAACAAAATATTTCCCAACAATACCAACAATGGATTTTATTAGTTGTTGCTTATATTATTTAGATTGATTAATGCACTCGATACTTTCATGAGGTTGATGACATGAGTTTTGAGGCCCTAAATTGGTAATTTTCCAGTGGGTTAATTAGATGATATATTAATCTTCAATGAGATTATAAAAGATCACCTACAAATTTTAATGTTAGTGTTTGAACCACTATAGAGGGTTTTCACATCAACTTGGAGGATTGCATGTTCCTCAAGGAGGAATTAATATACTTGGGATTCATTTTGTGCAACAAAGGTTTGTGCATGTATCCAAAGAATGTCAAAGGGATTTTGTATTGGGCCATGATACACAATGTCATATACGTGAGGAGTTCCCATGGCACTGAAAATATTTATAGGAATTCCATCCTGAATTTCAATAGTGTATGCACCTGGACCACAAAATGTATGAAAGGGTGCACATTCTAGTGGAACAAGAAGTGCAACACGATTTTGAACACTTAAAGAGGAAGGTAACAAAGGTCCCACTTTTAGTGTTGTTGAATTTCAAGAAAGTGTGGTTGAATTGTGATTATGTGAGCATGATATATATTGGCATAGTTTTGATTTGGGAGGGAAGCTCAATAACATA
The DNA here is from genome assembly GCA_009831015.1 of Picea engelmannii. Lineage (NCBI taxonomy): Eukaryota > Viridiplantae > Streptophyta > Pinopsida > Pinales > Pinaceae > Picea > Picea engelmannii. The sequence continues at coordinate 1,289,152 of ML781686.1, read as the reverse complement.
CTTCAATGAGAAGATGAGCAATGCAAAGTACTCAATGTATGACTTTCAATTCAAAGTTATAGTGAAGGTGTTGAAGCATGGAGGCACTATTTATTCCCAAACAAATTTGTCATGTATCATCAAGCATTAAAGTTTATCAACATGGAATCATTTTTTAATCATAGTATGTTAAGTGGGTATAATTTCTATAAAGTGATACTTTTGTTGTGAGGCAGGCGAAGGCTAAAGATAATAAAAGGTGGATGGTCTGAGAAAAACAATGCTATTATTTTTTATCATGAAGAATGAGACAGATGTATTTTATATAATCAAGGAAATGTGTAACAATGAAATGGATTTTGTTATGTACCAATGCCTTGAGAATGATAAAAATTCATTGAATATCATTCCACTTCGAGGGGAAAACCTCCTTTTACAATATATTCAATGTACAAGATGAGATGATATCATCCTAAGACTAGGTCTCCCTTGTGTATATATAGGAGACAAATAGTAAAATTATAATGAAAGGGCACAATGAAGGGTTATAGCCTACATACAAATATAACACTAGAAATGTAATAATTCGGTATCTAGGGCTTAATAAGGGGTTTTTAACTTAACATGGGGCTTTGTCTAGGGCTTAACATGCCCCTCCCCTTCAAACAAGTGTTTTCCTCAACACTTGACTAATTGTGGATGTTTCTTCATGAAAAACTCATCTTCCCATGTCACCTCTTCCACTGGTAGGTTCTTCCATTTAACGAGGTACTCAGTAATTGCTCGATTTTGTAGCCACTTGATCCTTGTTTCAAGGATTGTTTCTGGTTATAGTATGATTTTTCATTCTTCATTAATCTTTGGTAAAATATTTTGCACTAGGATCTTGTGATCGATTACCTTATTTAAGCAAGAAACATGGAAAATTGGATGTACACCTGAAGATGGAGGAAACTCCAATTCGTAATCCATACTTCCATTCCTTTGTAACACCTTATAGAGGCCATAGTGTTTGGATGATAATTTATTTTCCTTCTTTTGTTACTTGAGGGACATATGTTTATATGGTTGTAGCCTCAAAAATACCCAATCCCCCACTTCAAATTCCCTTTCATTGTGATGTTGGTTTGCTTCTTGTTTCATCCTAGTTTGTGTCATAACTAAGTTGTCCTTCAATAGTTTGAGAACCTCTTGTTGATTCCCTATGTGTTCCTCCACTACCTAAGCCTTTGTAGTCCTTTTCAAGGGAGATGTGATGGATGAAGGATGATATCCATAAAGTGCTAGAAATGGGAATATTTTTTAGGAAGTATGGAAGGATGTGTTGTACCACCATTCTACCAAGGGAAACCACTTGACCCATTATGTCTATTTATCAAATGAAAAGAAACAAATATATCCTTCTAGACATTTATTCATAATCTTAGTTTTCACATCAGATTGAGGATGATAAGATGAGTTGTGAGCCAATTGAGTACCCAAACAAGAAAATAATTCAGTCTAAAATTTTCTAGTGAAAATTGGATCTCTGTCACTTACAATAATCTTGGGGACTACATGTAGCTTTTGAATTGTTTCCATGAATTTTGCAGCTATTGTACTTGCTTTAAAAGGGTGAGAAAGAGAAAAAAAAATGGGCATACTTTTTTAGTCAATCCACTACTACCGTGATGACAGTGTTTCCTTCATATTTGGGTAAATCTGTAATAAAATCTATTGAAACTTCTTCCCAATATTCACTTGGTATAGCTAATGGTTGTAGGAGACCTAGTGTCTTAATTCTCTCTCCCTTATTCTATTGGAAAACCACACATTCAAACACAAACTTTTGAACATCAGCTTTAAGACCTTCCTAGAAACAATCCTTCTTGATATTGTGGTAACTTTTTAAGAACCATGAATGTACTCCTATAGGAAAAGTGTGCAATTCTAGAAGGACATTTTGTTTGAGTTGGGAATTCTTACATAAATATAGGAAATCATGATACCATAGAATATCATTCTTCCATACAAATGTATCTAATACACTAGGTTCATATAGTAGTTGTTGAATGATCTTGCATATATCTTGATCTTATTTCCTTTATATCATTTTTTCTTCCACCCAATCAGATTGTGAAATAGAAATAGCACATAGTGAACCCTATGTTTCTTCTTCTTTCCTTGAAAGTGCATCTGTCACAATATTATGTTTTCATTTCTTTTAGATAATTTCAAATTCATAAATTAGCACATTTGTAACCCATTTTTGTTTCTCTTCTGAAGATGAACATTGCTCCAAGAATTAATTCAAACTATCATGATCTAGTTTTACTATGAAGTGGCTTCCTATTAGGTGAGGGCGTCATTTCCTCACTACATGTAGTATGTCTAACATTTCTTTTTCATAAATGGGTTTGAGTAATTTGTTTCATTTAAGTTGGATGCTTTAAAAGGAAAGGAGAATTCCTTCTTGCATTAAAACTACATAAATCCCATGGCTTGAGGTATCACACTCCACAATAAATGATTTTGTGAAGTCGGGTGTGGCTAGTATAGGAGTTGTACACATAGCCTTCTTAAGTTTTTCAAAATATTTGGTTGATTCTTGAGTCCAAGAAAATGTTTCCTTGTTTAATAATGTTATTAGAGGTGTCACTATTTTTCTTGACAAACTTGTGGTAATAGTGTATCATGTTAATATTATGGTAGTTGCGGGAGGTATTTACCCCCATGTGTGAACCTGACGAGAATAGAAGACTCCAGAAAGCAAGAGAAACCCTAATGAGTTGGATAATAACCCTAGAAGCCTTGTCGGCTCAAGAAGAAAATTTATATTATGCTATTAGCCTCCAAGAGAAGAAGTCGGCCAGAATTAATAATAATATACTGAACAGACACATACCCAGAAGGAGAAGTCGGCCCCAGCAAACTGACAGGATTACTATAAATACAGGGCGCCAGTTCTCATTTGACAACATCTCAGGACTGCAGTTTTCCCAGTTGGTGCGCACTGCAGTTGCAGTCTGGTGTGCAGGTTTGGAGGAGGGTTGCAGGTGCAGTTGCAGCAGCAGCTAGTTTCAGTATTGGCTTGAATATCTCTTGGCTAGGGTTTGGAACATCTGATCAGTCTTTTGTGTTGCGCTATCCTTATGGATTGATGCGCTACTCTTTGTTTGGATATCTAGCCTAGGGTTTGCTTCCGGAGGAATTCTCAGGTCAAGGTTAAGGTGCTCGGAGGGAGGCTTCGGCCTGTGGTTGGGTGACGAGGGTATCGTCAATGGTAAAACGAGCACACCATATTCTATATTCTAACAAGTTATGGGCCCATTCCCCTTCAGTCAGCCTAAAACGCGGGAAGGAAACATAGCCGCTAGATATTGAGCTCGTTGAGGAACTGTCGCTAGGGTTACTAGCAAGAGCGGTTTCCTGAAACACTGCAGCTAGGGTTACTAACAGAAGCAGTTGCAGAAACCCTAAACCTCTTATCGAGGCACCTTAAGTGATGAGATTGACCTAATCTCTAGATAGATCAGTGTGCCCTAGCCCAGCGCATCTCCTGGTACACTCAGAAGGCCAAGACGTGAAGTTTGGATTTC
>ML781686.1:1244705-1260323 GCA_009831015.1 Picea engelmannii | reverse complement strand
TACTCCCTATCCACATCAAAAGAAAAGGCAATGCGGCAGCAGATTTCTTGGCCAATTGGGGATGTCAGAATATAGAGCGTTCTATTGATGCTTGCCCACGACAAGCAATCTGGGAAGTGGAGTTACAAACATTGCAACTGATCATCCACAAAGATCTTCAAACCCAATCATGAGCCACTGTCAAGTTATATCAAAAGAAGTAACACTCAATTGCGCAATATATCAACAGCTTGAACACGGAGCAGCAGCAGGACAACTAGTTAATGCATTATACAAGATAAAAAGACAATTTCAATTTTGGCAAGCTTTCAAAGCACTTAGACAGCTAACAGACCTGGTTTCCTACGGGCAGGTTGAGGCCAAATTAAAAATATTTAAATGTAACCTGTTCTACATAAATGAATAGAAAATCGCAAGGCACCACCTAATTTACAAAAAAAAAAAAAATCTCTTAAAGTATAAATTATGTAACTTGATATTAATAAGAAAAAACAACCTTTTTTTAGAGGAGTATAAAGAGAGACAAAATCTTGGGAGTATAAATTATGTAACTTGATCATTATTATTAATAAGAAAAAACATTTTCCACGAGACTAAGTATTAGTCCTAAATGTTTGTGTAATTGCTACTTTATACTAATATCGCCCATTACCTCTTTTTTACCTTAAAAACATATTTATTTTCTAAATTACCTCAAAATTAATTACATTGAGTTGTTATCAAAATTATTTCGACATAGTTTCTCGTTATTACCCTTTTTAATTGAAGGGTATATTACTTTACATTGACTTGTTCAAGGATCAAAATTACTTCGACATAACTTCTAGTTATTATCCTTCTTTTGCGTTGCAAAATATATTAAATAGGCTATCAACTTTACAAAGTTACACAATTTCCAATGTTGCACATAGCCATATATTCATGCAAGTTATATGTAAGTTTGTAATGAAGAGCAGGTGCCTTTCTTCAAATTATATCGATTTAGGTAAGAGTTTTATTATGGTGGAAATGAAATAAAGTGAAGTTGTAATCGATTTCACTTCTAATGAAGATTACGTGATAATCTTTATTTTTAATGGAACAATGCCAGGGTTGTCATTAATGATGCCTCGTTGAAAATTTCCAGATTAATCAATTTTTTAATCAGAAATATATGTAATGTGTAGATGATATTTAATTAGAGAAATATTTTTATTTTTTTGGTATTTATTAAATTAAATGTCAATATTTAATGATAGAGTTTTAGTTCATGTCATTTTTTTTTGGAGTTGTCTAACTTTTCTATTAAATAGTTTTTTAGTGGAATCTGGTCATATAAATTTGCACAAAATCATTATTTTTGTTGTTTAAAATCCATTTTTGAATGCAGAAATGGATTATGAAAAATCCCTTGGGCATTCTAGTTATATAGAAATAATCACTCGAAACAATTGAGAATCTAACAATTTATAGTCGTCATTTCTTAAAACATTTAAACTATGACCATTCTTTGTTCTTAGTCATTAAAGTACCTGATTAACATGGCTTAATATCTATGCCTAGATGTACTTGTAAGTATTCCAATAGAATAGGGTTGACAAGATCCATCCACAAAATTGTAACATTATAAGGCTATTAGGTTTTGACCATTCTCTATTGTTAATCATTAAAGTACATGATTAACATGGATTAATATCTATACCTGGATCTGCTTGTCAGGCATAAGCCCCACTGAAATAAGGAAGGTTGGCAAGATCCACAAGCTAAATGAATAGGGTTGGAAAGATCCATTCAAAAAATTGTAACATTGTAAGGCTATTAGGTTTAGCTAAAGCTAAGTGAAGCTAAGTGAATAGGGTTGGAAAGATCCATTCAAAAAATTGTAACATTGTAAGGCTATTAGGTTTAGCTAAATTGTAACATTGTAAGGCTATTAGGTTTTTCTGTTTAGCTGTAGAGTTTTAACCCCTGCCATCGCCAATTCTTCATCAACCACAAATTAAGTGGCTGACTGGTCTAGTATTGTACATTGGTTTAAAGTGCATTGTAATGATAAAGATGTTGCTTTTTCCTCAGTGAAAGAATCGACTTGTAAAATGGGAAACAATAAAATTATATTTGTCTGAGGTATTTAAATCAAATTCAGCAACAATCTTGGTTGAATTGCAAACCGGAAAAATTAAAATTCATAGAACGTTTAACTTTTATTATTTAATAACGTCAACAAAAAGAATTCTAATACTTAAAATGACATTGATTTCATTAATTTCGATATTTAATATCATATTTAAATACCATCTTATATATTTTATAAATACTTAAGAATAATAATAATAGAAGAAGTCTGATCAATCTCTTCTTTCAGAAATTTTCTTTAAGACTGTCTTTTTTTAGCAAGCTAAATGTACAGTGTGAGACGTTAAAAAAAAATGGGGTAAGATGCGATATGCTGCTCCTTTGCGGCACAGTTTGAACTAAATATAAAAAATTTAATTAAAAATGTACATGTTGCGCACTGGAAAATAAGATTTCCTCTAAATTTAGTGGAAGCGCCCGTGACCACGTCCAAGAGACAAGCCAAGGCCTGAGGTGGGCCCAGGTCCTACCATTTGTCTGCTAGTAGCTATTTGTGCTGATTATACGTGCCCACTAAGGCACGAAGAAATTTCCGTATATACAGGAAAAAGAAACAATCAACGTGAGCGCATGTAGTTCGAATAAAATATGTCGAACCTTTATTTTCAACGATTTCCTATGTCATACTGGCAAAGTGTGCGCGCACACAGCTAGATTCGGTGACCGAGTTGCACTCTTAGAATTCGAACTCGAGACCTTTTAACTAAGGATACGAGGACTTCGAAACATTTCAGATTAAATGGAATCTTCCACCCCTGCTCATACAGTGCAAATTGTATGAGCATTATATTTTACAATACCATTTCCAGCTATCTACAATATATATCTATTATTTCTTGTTACAGACAATGGCTAACGGTGGAAATAGGAATTCTGGAGCCTATTCAGCCAAACTTACATCACTGCTTGCCTTACTATACTGAGGAAAAAGCCAAGAAGGCGTGAGCTACATTTTTCCTGTCATGTCCGTCTATCAAACGGCTGCCTATGAAATTAAATCTTACCTTTTCTTTTACTAAAAATTAGGATATAACAGTTCTGTAAGTAGAAATAATGTAAACTGCTTGCCTGTGTTAGAAATTTTCTTTATGGAATTCGAATTTAGTGTTCATTCTGTGGTTGTAATCTTTGGCTATGGCTCTCAGCTCCTTGGCCAAAATTAGAGGCCCGCAATAGAACACCCCTGCAGTCAATCGACGTTAACATAAGAAAGTGATTCTCAAAGGATCCATAATTTGCCTACATTTGTCCGAAATTTTGAAAGCTGGACTTACCAATTCTAGCGTCTTTATTAGCGGAAGCAACTTTTGAGAAAACCTTTTTCCAATTTGGCTTGGCAAAGTGAGTTTTGACCTGCAGAAAGGCGGACGTTTCAAATTTCAAACAATAGATTTCTGCGGCCCTCAGGTAATGTAAAACTATAGCAATAATGGAAAAAAATCGTGTACCCTGGTTCCTGAGAGAATATCGACGCCATTCTTGGCATGATTCAGAGTTTGCACCATTGTAATTAAAGCCGACCTGGCATCGCCTTCTTCATAAACGCTAGTCAGGTAGTTGTGCATTTCTATGGCAGCCTGGATTCACAGACATCCAAAATCGGTTAATCCGTTTTCAGTTCGACAAAGTTTTGGTATTTGCAAGCTACGAGATAAGATGAATTTTACCCTGCTGTCCATCTCTGCTATTTCGTTCATGACTCCCTTGAACCAATCGAAGGAGCCCTGCTCCCTTGTGACCCAGTAGAAATAAGCGTTCGTCGGACCCCGGTCCTTCCTTTTCCTTTTGGAAGCAGAATCTGCGATTTTCATGTGATTTAACATATCCTTGAGAATGCTTATGAAGGGAGTAGCGCCGATTCCGAGACCTATCAAGAGCAGCACGTCATATTTCTTGTAATTTTGTGCCGGAGCTCCGTATGGTCCGTCGATCCGAAGCTTGGGAAACCTGCACATGGTACGTTTTTTGTTAAGTACTTTGAATCTCGGATTTCTGAGGTTTTGATTTGGTCCGTTAATATTGAACATACTTGGATTTGCTCTCGTCGTCTCCGTAGAGTCCACGCTCCGCTCTCAGAAGCCCGCTTTTTCCAGCTGTAGGGGGCTCCATTGTCTATAAAAGAAAAGTAAAAAACTATGATTAGAATTTACAGCCGACAAGAAACTTCTCATTATTGAAGCTAAAAATACTAAAGCAGTTATAACCTGTGAGAAAACTCTTTTCATCTCCTGTGTCCAGTCTCCAACTATTCTGATATGCACGCTAATGTGTTCATCGTCTGGAGCAGAGGTGATGGAGAATGGATGCCTGCATGTAGAAAGCTCAGAAAAAAAATGTGGGAGTCGTGGAAGAAACCCTAAAAGATCTTTACAATTTGATAAATTCTAACGTATATTCAAAAATTACCATTCGAACGGCGAGATCTCGGGGCACTGGAGAAATAAATACATTCCGCTCTTGTACTCGAAGCCTGCAGGTTTTGACATATGCAAAGCCAGGACGTTTCCGCGATAAACTGCCGCCTGCAAAATAGATAAAGAAGATATGTTGATTGCACTTGCAAAGGATTTCAAGAAACAGATGATACAACAAAATTGCAAATTTAAAGTAGAAACAGCATGACCTTGACAATATTGACAGTATAATTCCCTGCTCTGAATGCTCTGAGTGTGCGCTCGCCACAATATAGAAGCACCGGAACAGCAATATACATCCAAGTCTGTACATCCAAATCATGTCATAAATCAAGCCCTGGACTTTCTCTAAGGATGAACATCATCAAATTCTGGAGCAAACCGTGTACGTTTCTTTTCATTTAAGCTAAATCTCAAGCATTTTATCACGAAATTAGATATGTATTTCTCAGTTTCAAGCTTTCAGCGAATAAATTTTCGGGTGTTTTACATGGAAGTTACACATGTAGTTCGAAATTAACAGAAAACAAATTGAAATGTCCTTACAGTTTTTTCCCTCCAATCTCGCACGAAGAAAAGACGAATGGAATGGACAATGAGAAGCGCGTAAATCACGACAAATGCATGATGCGAATACCAGAAAGCGTTGAATCCGGTTAGTTTATCAAGTCGCCGAGGAAGTTTCACTGAACTTCTTCTAAACCAGGAGGTCGCAAGTACGAAGGCAATAGCCATGAGGACGACCATGCAAACCCCCGTAATGCCTACTGCGCTTCCTAATATATCTCCGTAATTCGGCTTTTCACTGCCAAAATATTCTCTAAGATAAAGATTATACGATTCCTCGTCGCAATTTGCAATTCTAATGAAATCGCAGCCTATATGATCCAGGACGTGAAGCATGACGCCGATAGCAATGGCTCCGGCGATGGTCTGCACGAATATAAAATCAAAGTGTTAATAAAGAACTTCGAAATCCATTTCCTGCTTAACTTTACAAGAATTAAAATACCTTGTGGAAATTGATGTTGTCGTCAAATGGCACAATGGATCCTAAGATCGTGGAGCGAAGCCATGTTATTGTGTTCCTGCAGACGGGGAGCAATATGAGTGCCATGTTAAGTTTGAGGGTTTCCGCGCTTCCTTTGGCCACACACAGACAGTATCCCGCTACTTCGAAGATGCCTCTGTTCCTGTACTCTATGAATTTCCACGTGAACAGCCCCAGCATAGTCGCCAGCCATATGACAATAACCCAGGCCCTCTGCCAATTTTCGTCCAATAGATATCTCGCGTTCTGCATTGCTCTCTGTATCGGATTCTTCCTGATCGGAACCGGTAATATCTGCTGGCTCAAATTTTGACTATAGTTTGCATGGCCTTCCTTTCCATAAGACAAGCCTTGCAGCAGAGCTTTCAGTTGCCTTAGCTGAAAGGTAATACGAAATTTAAAACCTCGATCAGATTCACCAGAGATTTATACGCAAGGTTTTCAGTTTCTTGATCAAATTTAGTAGAAATTATAAATACGAGGCCATCTGTAAGAAGATAAATTTGCTTGAAAATAAGATTTGATGGGAGCAAAGCTGACCTCAATGTAGCCCATATTGTCTGGATCCAGCTCTTCCATGATTAAATTTGCGTACTCCTCCGCTTGTTCCATGAGCTTCGTAAGCTTGTTAGCTGATGCACTGAGCAGAATAACCTAGGAGATAATATTCCATTAAATTACTGATTCAGGCGATTTTCAGCATGCTTTCCATAAAAAATTATACCCTCAATGCAATTCAAAGAAATTTACAATTTAAGAAAACTCTACCTCTTTTATTTCGTCCTCCGAAATCCGCCCGTCCGCATTTTTATCACACCTGTATATGTTTTCTCCAAAAACAAAAATGTACGAGTTCAGGACTCTGAAAAAGTTCAACAACTCAAAACACGCAACCCATATATAGTAAAAGGAACTGTCGCTCAAAACACTTAAAATTACAAGATAAGAGACACTGTCAAAGCCTTAATAGCAAAATTCTTGAGAAAATTGCAAGGGCGGCACGAATCGTCCAAATTTTAGCGTCTGAAGGGAAATATCTTTAAATCTTGAATCTACATCCACGCTGCTAAAAATGACAGAATTATCTTACATGTCAAAAAAAATTTGCAGACGAGAATCAAAGCTTTGAGCGGAGATCTGTAAGCAGAAATCATGAAGCTGCTCCTTGTTAATGAACTCCACATCGTGCCATCCTCGTCTTCGAGCGAGAGCATCAAAGAGCTCCAGTGCAAATTCATTTGAATCCGTCATACCTGCTCAACAAACAGCACATTTCACAAACGCAGAGATTTGAACCGATGTATCCTATGTAAAATCCGAATCAACATCCAAAGACTCAAGAACCTTACCGATGCAAAGGCCGAAGTCGGCACGAGAAAGCCTTGATCCATCCAAAGAAGCCAGCTGACCGAAACGTGCATTGACGGCTTTCCAAAACGCTTGAAAATCCGCGTTCGTATCTTCCGCCGTTTTACTAATAAACCTCAACCCCTGCAAAGCATTCTGCGCTACAGATTTCTGCCTGGACAGCTTTCCACCGATCGTCGCAGACGAAGCCCTCGGGGTTCCATTCGGCGTGCTACGAAACGACAAAACCTTCGCACTAATTGAACTGGCCGTCGTAGTGATCCGCTTCAAGTCGGCCTTCAATTCATGAGACAAATGCCTGACCGGCCTGAAATCCGCTCTCAGCTCGTGCGACAATTGCCTCATTTTGGCCGACAAATAGCCCTTCCTGCTCCATTCTCCCACCAGAATATCAGACTCGTCATGTTCGTCCACCGTGAGCTCAATATAATTCTCATCGTTTTGTTCACCCGCGCGCGCCATGATATCCTGGAGCTTCGAAAGGCCATTCTCGCCGTTATTATCGATGTCCATTCCCAACTTCAAAGCAAAAGAGTTGATGAGCTCCTCGGGGTTTCTGCCCATGACGAGCGTCATGGCTTCTGGTTTTTATTCCGTCGTTACGCGATTCGATCCAGAGACCGCAGGGATTCACCGCCAGAATCAATCCTGAGACGAGACTGAGGCCATGTCCGGTCATTCATTCGTTCGTCCTGTTGTTTCGGTTTGCCGGGTCATGCCAAAATCGCGACCGAGATCACTCGCGAGAAACTGCTCGGCCGGTCATTTTGCAATGATTATGAGATTACGGGCAGCCGCTGCCCCTTTTCTTTATGGATCAAGGTTGTTAGTGTCACTCCACTACTTTGCCTCGGTCCGATTTTTCTAGAATCACGTACCTACTCCTTCCTAAACTTTCTCGCAAAAATTTTGAATACGAGGATGATGATGTGCGTAGGGTCACGCGTATTAGGGTTCGAAAGCCCCCCTCACGTTTTATGAGATGCTCTTGATCCTATGCGCACTTATGCCGTGATCTTTGTATTCATATCACAAATTTGAATTTCTGGTAAACCATAATACCTAACCTAAAATTTTAACACAACTTGGACACAAATCCTTAAAATGTGCAAATAAATAATGAATTATTGCCCTACCATAGATCATTCGTAAAGAATAATACATATTGTTCATAAAAGGAAAGAGGATAAATGTCATAGCATTTACCTCTCGTCATGGAATAGCATTCAAGGTGGTAAGCATCTTCATATTAGCATTTTCATCATATGTTATATATTAACTATATAATAGGACTTTGTGACTAGGTGTGTAGGTTTATCCAATGGCATATGCAGGTAATACATGCACTATATGGAGCCTTCATAAGTTGAAGGCAACTTCACTCCTATGCTTAATAATAGCTATTCTCAATGGTGTTAGTAAAGTTTGTGTCATATTACCATGCCACTATAGGTTTTAGAAGGCATAACCAAACATTGTGAGGGAAACAAGGGCACAACTTCATGCTATGTTCGATGATACTTATCTTCCACTTAAGGATCATAGTTAACATTGAGTGCAAGGGTGGAGTTACTCTCAATCTATATTATGTCTGGCAATATTTATATCCACCAATATGTTGAGATAGATGTTGGTGGGCACGGGTGAAGTTGTGCCTGACCTGTTGCAATTCTACACAACACATACCACCGCGTGATGGTCTATTAACACACGGCATTAGTCAAACCTCCATGTCAAATCACAAATCATAGTCACCAATTAAACCCCCATAAAGTTCATTCATGACTCGTGAAGAAAATGAAGAGATACATAACCGACTATCCAAATTGGAGGACCAACTTAATGAATTGAGTGCTAGGTCAATAACAAGCAATGATTTGGTAAACACACAAAGATAAATACAAAAGATGGATAAAAATATGGAACATATGGGGGAAAAAAATAGGGAATAGGGGGGGAGAAGATGGATGAAAAGATGGAACATATGGAAAAAAATAGGAACAAAGGGAAAAGAAGATGGATGAAAAGATGGAACAAATGGAACATAAGTCAATGACCAAGATCATACAAACCCTAGATGGGAGGCTTCCTTAAAGTGACACTATGATTAAAAAGATTCACGAAAATAAAGGTAGCATTCATGTTGAACAACCTTCCAGTAATAACCATTTTTTAGTGGATTTAAGTCTAATACTGAGGTTAATTATGGATGGGGGTTCCTGAGCATTTCAATTTTCCCAAGGTTGAATAAAAGAAGTTTGATGGAACAGAAGTACTTAAATGGGTGAACCAAATACAACAATAGTTTGAATTGCATAATATTATGGATGATAAGTAAAGGTTTTCCTTAGCAACCTTGTACTTTGAGACAAAACCCTATCAATGGTATCGATGGGTACTCAAAAGGAAACTCCATTCTTATCATTATACTTGGAGTTTATTTACAAGAGACTTAGAAGCACAATATGGAAAATTTTGGGAACAAGACTACAATAGTCAATTGACTGAAATCAAGCACTCAGGTAATATTGAAGATTATGATTCTGAATTTCAGGTGTTAGCCACAAGGGTGGATTACATAAGCGATGAACTTCTATTGGAAGCTTGCATGGGTGGATTAAAGGAAGACATTAAACATGAGATTTTCTTAAAACATCCTGTAAATATTCTGGAGGCTATGGAATTTGCTCGTCATATTCAAGCGAAAAATAGAGCTACACACAAGTCTACCACTGGAACATATGTAGGAAGAAAACAATGATTTGGGGCTCATAGGGAGTTTGGTTCATGACAACCTACCACCATGTCATACGCACAACATTGCCACATTGTAATCTCCTCACATGGCACCATGTGGAACTTAGTTGTACCAATGATGTCACATTGACCAACAATTTGAGCCACCATATACCTTGTAAGACATAACCATAAATTATGAGAGTGAAGCACATCTTTAGGGTGAGAAGGCAATAACATTTACCCTTACCTTATAAGAAGGGGGCAAAGATCAATTCAGTTTATAACTAAAAAGAAATATGGATTCCAAGAATTTGTTCAAGTGTGGTTGTCTAATTTTGATTATTGTATAATAGGTCTAGAGTAATGCCAAACCATCATCCTATATGTCACAGACAAAATATAATCTTAGTCATGCAATATAATGATATGTTGGGATTGATTTGAGAGTAGACATAAATAATGGCATACAAACCACCTCAACACCCCTCGATTACGTGCACCAACCTTGTCACTCAAGATAGGTAGTTCCGCGTTAAAATTCTCATAATATCCACTAAGATTCTTTCAAAAACTAGACAAAATAGATGATATTTTTATAATAAATTGTTTTAAAACATTTTTTAAATTGATATTTTTTTTATATTTTCTTGTAAGCCGTCCTTTTATTAATTATTTTATTAGTAGTCACGAGTTAAAATGATCATTTTTCAAAAAAATTATGTTTGTTTAAAAACTAAAGTCTTAACAATGCGATTTTACCATTTTATATATATAGATTTTTTTATTTTTTATTTTTTTAAAAAAATTTAAAATATTAACATATAACTACAAACGAATTTTCATTTCAACTATAATGCTTTTATACGTATTTATAATTTGTTTAAAAAAAATAAAAGCAAACAAGTTTGTCACGTGTTCTTTCGACTATTGAAAAGGTATTTCATAACCTTGCAGCTTTTATATTATAAGTGTTTTTACGATTATACATAGATTAGAAATAATTTAAAAAAAATATTTATATTTTGAAAAGTCATATAAATTTGTTTGTTGGGAATTAAAAAATTTGTATAACATCAAAGTTGTATCTCTCATTAATAAACTTCCGATAATATACGAAGCATTCACTTCCAAAATTAAAATGAAAAATTATGATTAAAAGGAAATAAAATTAAAATGAAAAATTATGATTAAAAGGAAATAAAATTAAAATGAAAATGAAAATTCATTGGAAAGTGAATAAAATAATAAATATAACCCTGATAAAGAAATTCAACATATTTAAAATTAAAAGTCAAGCAAATCTATGTCAAAAACATTAGTTTTTTTTTAAAAGGGTGAAGAAGGTGGTAAAGAGTCGATTCGATACTCCACCCCTTCACCTTCTCCCTTAAAATAAGTACAATAAATGTAAGCCTACACTTACACTTAATTGATGTAGTATGAAGTTGGTTAGCTACCTCCGATTTCCTTCCAAGATTTTCCTTCTTCGTAGCTTATTTGTGGATTTTTCTTCTTCGTAGCTTATTTGTGGTATGTTCAATCTAGTTTTGTTTTTTTAAATGCTAATATATATTAAAATTTACTATGGAAAGAATATATAATTTATGTTTTTACTTGACTTGTTTTTCATTTATCTTTATACAATAATGAAATATTCAAAATAATTGTTAAAATTTATATTAATAATAATTACTGATTTGATAGGGGTGATAGGTATCGAGGGATTATTCGAGGAAATTCAGTTGCTTGTTATGTTTATTTTGTAATGTTTCAAACAACCTTGCAGAGGCTTATGCTTTTTGGGAAGGCATCAAAATTGCAAAAGAAATGGGAATTCAAAAATTAACAATCCTTGGCGACTATGTGTTGGTGATTAGGGTGATCATTAAAAAGTCCATTATTGGGAGCAATATTTTCATCGATGCAATGTATCGTTCCCTTGCTCTCCTTGAGGAATTCGAGGTATACTCCTTATTCCACATCAAGTGGGAGCTCAACTCTTGTGTTGATAGGTGGGATAAAGTTGGTTCAAGACTAGAGGAGGGAGAATTCATTATCAATGGAGTTAAAGGGAGTCTCCCCACTCCATAAATATATGGTGCGCTCATTAATACAATGGGGCATTTGGTTGGACAGAATATATGGCATGTGGCTCGCACATTTGCCTAGCCATGGACTAGACGGGCACATTCATTTTCATGTGTGTGAAGATGGTTATCCTATGTGATGGTTATGGTTTTGAATCTCGTTCCCTTCTCTAGAGACATAGGTTGATGTGGTGCACAGCAGTTTAGCTATGGGTTGCTCGTGAGAACTTGTGGTTGGAACTCGACAAATCTTGGTGATTGTCTTTCAATGATGGACTCAAATGAACTTCTAACCAAGTCCCCCCTAGTCTCTAGGTCTTATTCCCCTTCTCAAGTGTGCTTCATATTGCAATTCCCTTTCATTCTACACTTAATTTTCAAAGATTATTGTCTCCCCATGTTTCTATCACTTTCGGTAATGGATTTTCCTATGGGTTGTGGTGTGGTAGATTTGGTTGTTCTCTCCTTGCCTCTGTTTTCATTTCAGAAACTGGGTTTGTTGGTTGGTGGTTTGGTTGTTCTGAATACTCTCTCACCCTTGGTTCTATCACCTATAGGAGTTGGGTTATTTGTGGGTTGTGGACTGATAATATTGACTACTTACTCCATCTCATAATTGACCCTTCTTGGAGTGATATTAAATGCATCCTATGCAGACATGAAGACATTGTTGAAGGAAATAATGTGGCTCTTCGACAAGCCACAACAAAAATTAGGGAAATGGACCAGGATATTTGACAATTTGTAATTGGAATGTCACCACCTTAAGTCCCTAATTATGTCACGGCACTCCCAATCAGTTTCAATTAACCAAGCTTCAAGGGTATCTCTCTTTGGAAACTCAAATGAAGAGCAAGGGGGTCGAGATGCAGTACCTATGGACTTAGAAGAAAAATCTCCAACCCATGATGGAGCGTAGGAGGTCCCAGATAATGAATCTATCCATCGTTAGATATTCTATAAWTTTTTTTTTTGCTTGGACAGTTTGTTAAAGTAATTTACATCCAGATTGCATGGATATATAATAGGGAATTTCCTATATTTTTCAGCATGATAGCAATAGGGGATACAATTTAGTATTTGAGCCAATTTTTGTAAAAACCTTTTGATATGTTGATTCGCTTYGGCGTGGCCCTTTATATATAAATATGCTTCAATTCCAGTTTAAGAAAAAAAAAAAATACTAACTTGATGAGAACTCTCAAGAGTTCGCTTTTTTTAGAGGTTGTATTTAGTCACATTGTTTTTACCTTCATCTCAAAGAGTGATCTTACTAGATCTTACTAGTAAGAGAATTTTCAACCTTCAAATCAAAGAGTAGCACTGACAACAGCAGCATTTTTTTTCTGAGGTTAAAATTGCAACTACTTTGAAACCGTGAACTTAACAACTAGCATCGTTGCTACGAGAATATTTAAACAACCTCTGAATTGAAAAGTGGTGCTCTCAATAGCGCTTCTTGTTGGCGGACAATTCCAGGAATCACTTGTCCCCCCACTTAAACTCCCACCAATGCCTCCCAAGCCCCCTACCTACGGTTGAGATGAGTGGCAAGTAGACTAGCCCCCTCCCATAGCAAATCCAGTGTATCCACCACTACGGAAGCTGGGGTAAAGTTAAATGGGGACTATTTTGGAATCATTGCATTCTTTTGTTTTCTAAAAAAAAAAATTAATTTATTTTTAATTATTTTATTATATATATTTATATTTTCAAAATGTGTGTTTTTTGGTATTTTAAATTTTTTAAGTTTTGGTTTTTTTTTGTTTTTTTTAAATGAATTTTATTTATTTATTTAACGTCTTTTTCCATATTTTTAAATTTAAAATGTAATTTTTTTAAATTTATTTATTAAAGATATGTTTTTGTTTTAATTTTGAGGTTATTTTATTTAACATGATGGTTGCAAAAGGTGGTAATTTTAAACCCCAAAAAAAGTGATATTAGTAGCACCACTTTTCGATTTAGGGGTTGATTTTGGTGTTTTTGTCCCCAAAAAATGGAATTTTAGAACTAGAGTTCTCATTTTGAAATCACAGTTGACATAAGTGAGTAACCATACTCAATATAATTTAAATTAATTTGAGATTGATATAAAAGTAGTTGAAAGTTACTTCAAAATTCACATTATTTATTAAAGATATGTTTTTGTTTTAATTTTGAGGTCATTTTCTTTAACATGATGATTGCAAAAGGTGGTAATTTTAAACCCCAAAAAAAATGATATTGGTAGCACCACTTTTCGATTTAGGGGTTGATTTTGGTGTTTTTGTCCTCAAAATATGGAATTTTAGAACTAGAGTTCTCATTTTGAAATCACAGTTGTCATAAGTGAGTAACCATACTCAATATAATTTAAATTACTTTGAAATTGATATAAAAATAGTTGAAAGTTACTTCAAAATTCACATTGTATTTCATGTCATGATTAATAATATTTTTTTAATAATTTATTAGAATATTGAAAAAAAACCATTAAAAAAAATTAATAATTATTAATATATTAAAAAAATAAAAAAGAAGTTGGATTATTAATGTTATTATAATTAATATAGTTTATTAATTAAAATTAAAATCTATATTACATATTTGTATTTTTTTTAATATATATAATTTAATTAGTAAGGTATTATATATATATATATATATAAACGATTTTATTCATAAGAAACAAAATTACAATAGTATATGCTATAGCATTCCTTGGCATGGCTAGTCTCATAAAAAAAATTGGGAGTATGACCCATATCCAAAACTAGTCAAACTGACCAAATAGGTCCATAGAGTTACAATTTTATCACAACCAAAAATTGATATACAGGTGACCTATGTTAGGGAGAAAAATAAAAACATGCAGAAAATCAAGTTGTAGTAGCTTGCCTACAAAAAATTAAAGTAGTATAGTTCATTGTATGCCTCTGAGAGAAATTATTTAGAGAGATGTCCAAGAATTGTGAAGATATTTTGTGGAGCCAAGTGAGCTCTCTTCCCAGATTTTCCAACAGCCTTGCTCCAGGGCCAGTCCAATCTTTAAAAATTGACCACTTCTTGATTCCAGATCTTGTAGACATGTGTGAAAGCGACATGAGTGAAAGAAGTAAGGATCCTTTTGATATCATCCCAATACTGGAAGAAGCATGTAGTTGTGAATTTTTTTACTTTTGTTTATGCATTTGATCACCAATAAAGAGTCGCCATTTATGTTTATGTGGGAAATGTCTTTTTCCTTTGCCAAAGTGAGGAGGATTTTTACCACCATAAACTCACTAAGATTGTTGATCAAAACTCCCAATTGAGCTGCAAAGGATATTTTTGTGTAGGTATCCAAATAAATGATACCCCCAGTGGCTCTTGAGGAGGGAGAGCTCAAGGATGTGCCATCAAAGAAATCCCAGGGGGAGGAATGATCAATGGTGGGAGGGGAATGAAGGAAAGTTTTCTTTGGGAGGGGGGTTGTGGAAAGGAAAGTAGATTTGAGAGAGAGGAGGAGGAGGTTTGGGTGGGGGAGGGCTCAATATCATCAAATATGGCATGGTTTTTAGAAATCCAAATGCCCCGGGTTGTTATGAGAGGGAGGGATTTTGTGGGAAGAAGTGGAAGGGGAAGAGAGCCAACAGTTGAGGGCCTCGTCAATTGTGGGTTCATCCCAGATTTTAAATATACCATGAGTAGATTTTATGTTTGTCCAAATTGTTTTTGTAAAGGGACAATGTAGTAACAGACAATGTAGAAACAAGCGAGGGATATCTTCTGAATCATGTTTGTAGAGTGTTGGATAATGGTTAGGCCAAACAAAAAAAATTATGTGGATTTTGGAGTTTTATTTGTGAGAAAGAACCACATA
>ML781686.1:1191512-1237780 GCA_009831015.1 Picea engelmannii | reverse complement strand
GGATCGCACCCGGCCTGAGCCACACCAACCCTTAACATGGTTGGATTTTTTGTCCCCGCAGGTTTCGAACCGGTGACTTTAACATCACGGAGTGGCTTAACAACACACTCCGTCACCGACTGTCCTACACCTCGGGGACATTGTTTCATTATATTAATAATGATAATTATTTCAAATTTTGTAATCCATAAATTTTATTATTATTTTTACAACAACTATTAGTAACTACTTTCTTCATTTTCCTGTAGGTTGTAGCTATCTTGGAATCATTGCATGCATACTACTTAGTGTTTGGTCGATTGTTTTTGTAAAGTGATTGGATTTATGCGGAATTAAGGCATAGAAAGAAGTTGGAACCTCTTATTTGGTGATTTTTAAAATTGAAACTGTGTGCAAGTTGTTATATCAAGGTAATCTATTAAGTTTTTTTGTTTATGTTTTTAATGATGTTGTATTCCATGTTAAATGCAATTTCGTAATAATTTTATGTTGTGCTTGGGATGCTTTTTTATTTACAATAAAAATGAACAAAAACACATATGACACATAATATTTACTTAACGGGTAGGAGTGCCCGTCAAATTTATATCTTGTTCCTAACCTCCTAATTCATCAAAACTATGGTGATCTTGGAATGCTTTCTCAATGTTTTTTTAGCATAGAAGTACAATTTTAATGAAATCTGATACACCAATTGGTCTCAATGAACGTTAATCGTCATCATCATCATATTATATACCATGGTATATTATAACTCTTTAATTGTATACTTGTATTATATATTATATACCATGGTATATTATAACTCTTTAATTGTATACTTGTATTATATATTATATACCATGGTATAATATACATCCTGAGTGGGCCTAATGGTTAAGAACATGTGTTTCCTCTTAAAAGGTCACAAATTCAAATCTACAAGAGGTGTAAGGTATGTATACTTATGTAGAATTTAAGAGTCAAATTGTTGCATGGAAGGAATCTCTTATCCCATAAACAAGGGAATCTCATACACCAATATATTTAGATTAGTCTTAGTTTGACTTTGCGTTCTTTGGTAAATCTTTAATTTTGTTCTAAATAAGTATTAGTAAATCTTTAATTTTGTTCTAAATAAGTATTAGTTTTTTTGTTTTTTTTGTTATATTATTGTTATTTGCAAATAGATTATTATTTATTAAATTAGGAAATTCTGAATATTGTTACGAATTAATTTATGATTTATATGTATATAACCTTATTGTTATAAGGTGATAGGGCAGGTGTAATCTGATCCGTCGATCAAAAGGTAAGTGTGATCAACAGTCTGTGCACATTAAAAAGGAATGAAGGTTAGTCAAAGTGACCCTGCGACGTCACAAGGAATACCACCGATGCGATGTGTCAAAATATTAACTCACCGTGTGACTTGCCAAACCATTCTCAAAACCACCCGTTGCATTGCGCATAGTATAAAAAAGTAAAATTGCTTACCATTTTCGAAAATCGTCAGTATCAGGTAAGAAATTACTTTTTGCATTTACGTTAATTTATGTAAATAATCTTGTTTTGATTGATTAATCACATTTATGTTTAAATAAGATAAAATATCAAAAAAGGGTTCTTTGTTTTTATTCTCCCATTGGTGGACTGTCACTGTTACAAGCACGAGAATCTTTGGCGATAGCAGTTTCTAACGAAAATCTCACAAACAAACAAAGGGTTTCCATCAGTCAGCCTCCTCGGTAAGAACAAAAATTGTTTTTGTCCTTATTTTTGTTAACAAAATGTCAAAATCACTAGTCCCAACCGAGTCAAAAACCCTATTGAGCATAGAGACCTTTCTAGAGGACAAAGATTCCCAATTTTTTTATCCTAAAGTTTCTTCTGATCTATATGAGCTACATAATCTGGCCCAAACTAGGTATACGCAATTGAATGACTCTTTTAACATTTGAGGTTTGAACCTGGCCCAATTTCTGGTTCCACAAGTTTATAATTTCCCAGAATTCGTACATTGGTGTGCTCAAGTATATATTGCATCCATGAGAAGCCTAGTAAACAATAATGGAACTTTATTATCTAATATCACAGTTTAGTTTATTTCTCGAATGATTAGGGTTTCAGAATTCAACGATGGTCAATTTATTAATGAAGAAACCCTAGCAGTTAGTTTCAATCAGTTAAGCATCCAAGAATTCCAATCTTCCGTTCAAACTTTGATGAAAGATAATACTAGTATTTATCATTATTTAAAGACCTATAAAACCAGTATGTTTACACTGAATCTACAGGAAGTTGTTTGTATGATATGCTCAATATTGGGTTATGACTATGATAAAACTATTGACAGTATTATTTTAGGGTTTTTGAGAGCAATTTTCCTTCCTACCACACTAATGATGGCCAAATTTTAAATTGCATAGTTTTTTTCAAAGTCCATTCATGAACAACTTAAGGATTTTCCTTTAAACAAAGCTTTTTGTTTCCAGTCATATTTGGTTTACCTACTCTTTTTTATAAGAAAGAATGACTTTCATAGTTTGTACCTAGAGACTGAAAATGAAGTAGGGGAACTTGCCTTGATCATTCATTGGGCCCCCCTAGTCCGAAGTAAACCTCAAAATGTGGGTTTTTATGTTTATGTAAATTCATTCATGTCTATAGTTTACACTCTATTTCATGAGCAGAGTCCCCCAAGAATTCTCCCAGAAATTAAAAATCTATTTCATGAATTTTCAGAGACTCAATTAGGAGATTGGTTCCTTTTTAAAGGACATGCAAAGATAAGAATGTATGTTGCAGAGGTTAAACCTTTTAAACTTCCAAGTTTAATAACCATGAGAATTTTTGCTTTAGAATTCATAAGGCAAAGTATTAATGTTGATGAGGTCCATTTTATTCCCAGAAGGAAAAATACTAACTTTAAGCCCAAAAGGGAGGTTGGACCTTTTATTGTGCATAGTGGGTTAGCATTGCAGGTGCTGGAAATAATGTTACAAGAATTGGGACTTGAACAAATGACATCTTGGCAATATGAATCCTTAGGGGTTATTAATAAAATAAGGTTGGAGATTGATATTTCAACATATAAGCATCAAAGCAAACCTGAGCTTGAACAGATTAGAAATTTGGATACTTGGGAGGAAATACAGAATCTTCTTCAGGGATGGACACAGAAAGAGACTCAATCAACTCAAGAAGTAAATATTGACACACCTCTACAACAAGAAAAGACATTGAAAAGAATTCATAAATGGGAAATTCAAGATGATCTGGATACACAAAATGGAAAATCAAGCAAAAAATCTAAAACTAAAGTGATCATACATGATGGTCTAGAGGGAGAAGATCAACCTGAGATAGGAACATTGGAAAAAGTTCAAAAAAAAGTTTCTTACTCAATAGACACTCTTCCATCAATATTCATGAATCCATCAAGAGAAGGGTCTACAGATGTCAAGCCACCAAGTGTATTTTCCAAATATGATGATATGAAAAACAGGAATGAACAAATTTAAAAACTTTGGAATCAAAAGAGATAAAAATCAATTGATGGGCTTGGAAAAAGTGCATTGTGGACGAAGGTACCACACACCCTCTACAAAGGCACCCATTAATGAGACACTGCAACCCCTTGTATGTCATGAGCCCTATGCCCATTGAGTCTTGACCCAAACCACTTCATCCACTTTACATGGCTTAGAGAGGGATATCATGGAAAATTTCCTTGACCTAGAACAAGATATACCCAATAGGACACCTCAACAACCCTCCCATATTCAAGTTTGACAAGTCCCATAATGTCTTTGAGAAATTAATTGTTTGATAAAGTGATATTTGATGCACATGCTTAGATGGATTATTTAGTGATTGGATTCACTTATCATGATGTTATGACTTGGGATCCTTGGAGGATGTGTTTATTTGTCTTTGAAGGACCTACTTGGTGGACAGTTTTGGGAGGACAAGCCTAGCTTGGGCTTCCATGGGGATACAAGCCCATGGGTTGGATGGCAAGGGCTCGCATGCCGAATGAGAAATGTCAAACTTGGAAGGCCTTTATGATGACTTGGATGGCATAGCCTAGCCCCCACATGCCAAACATTTTTCCTAGGAGGGGCAAAACGTCACTTCTAGAGGAATGACATCACCTAGGGGGTTAGGGCTTGGTGGTGAGGTGCCACTCATTGACACATAAACTTTTTGAGGAAAAGAGGGTCTTCACCATGATGAGATCATCTAGATGCTTGACATGTGGCCTTTGGAGGCCTACCCATGCTTCTCCAACACCAATGAATTCTTCAAAGTGTCACACACCCACGGTGGGGCGTAAAAATTTTGTTCTCCTTACAGGAACAAATCCACTCTCCACGGTCTCTTATTTGGAAAGTCGGTGGACTAGCCCCCTTTTTTTTTTCTTTTACGACCATTGTATATGACCGCGGGTAACGACTAAATGCCAATCACGTGATTGCAGGCGCAAATAAGGGTGGTTTGAGTCCAACTTCTTTTCTCCCCGCAATTCACCACGAGCCACCACGTGTCCCTTTTTTCAATACCGTGGTTATGATTGCAGCCCGCCCTCTAAATTTTAAAGTCTGAGCACTTGCTATCCCCGCAATTCAATGCGACCTTGGATCTCACAATATTGGCAGTACTTCTGAACTGACGGCTCAGATCTGCCCCTTTTTAAACCAACGGACGTGATTTGCTTCGGGACTTCGGTGTTCGGAGTTTTCAATTCTCAAACCTTTATTTCTCTGCAATGGCTATCTCCCGGAGTGGAATATCTGTTGACACTTGTCCCTCGTAAACGAACGGTCCAGATGAACTTTGGCTCTCCGACCTTCGGGAGTTCTTGTTCAATACCTCCTCTTTATTTCAGAGTGATTTCTCCCGGAGTGGCAGATCGTTTTCCACGCGTCCTCTCCAAATCAACGACCCTGGTCCTCTTCGGGACTTTGGCACTTTTCCACCAAGACCAGATCAACGGCCTTCAGCTCCATTCTCTATCAATGGTTGAGATTCTACTTCGGGACTTCGGCGCTTTCACCCTCTACTTTCCTCCGGACTATTCTATACCCAGAGTTCTAGATCTGGCACCATGCATCCACCTCAAATTGACGGCTCTTGTCCACTTCATGACTTCGGCCTTCGGAAATCTCAAACCTAAAATTATCCTCGCTTTGTTTCTTTCAGAACGTTTTATCTGGAGTTCATGATCTGATGACTTGTGTCCTCCTTCAGATCGACGGCTCTCAGCTGCTTCGGTTGTTCGGGTTTTGGCAATTTCAAACTCTTATCCTTCGCGTTCTCCCGGAGTGTTTTCACCCGGAGTTCATGATATGTCGCCACATGCCCTCTGGATCTAACGGTCCAGATTCTCTTCGGGTCTTCGAGTTGCTTTCACCCGAGGACAACAGATCTCTGCCACATGTCTCTCTGGATTTGACGATTGAGATTCACTTCAGGTCTTTACCTGGAGTCCACAAAGTCACGCCACTTGTCCTCTGGGTCTGACAATTGATATTCACTTTGGTTCTCCAGCTCTCCGGGCTTCGGGAGTTTCAACTCTCAACTGAAACTCTCGAAGTCATTTCTCTGGACTTACTGATCTATTGACATGTTTCTCCTAGCGATCAATGGTCAGGAACTACTTCGGTTATTTCACCTCCTCCTGGTCCACGAACTTCTGAAGTTGTGGATCTTGCGCCACCTGTCCTCCTCGACGATGGACGGTCCCAAATTACTTCGAGATTTCGGAACTCGGTAAGTTCACTCTCCTGCGTGTGCAAAGCACTAAAGCTCGTGCACCTTTCTTTGATCAAACGACTATTGATCCTCTACGTTGTGATCCAATGGTTATTGTCGCTCCTCCTCCTAAGCTTTCAACTTCCTCTGACTTGGAAGAGTTTTGTGGGTGTTCAAATGCCTTAGCCTTCATTCCTCCTGTGAGCCCGACTATCTTGAGTCTCACTTTTTCTCTTGAAAACATTATCTGTTCTGAACTTTCATATTCTCTCAGACCGACGATACCGAAGGACTCCGTTACTCCGTGGATTTCCTAAGGGGTTCACACCCAACCATCTCCCAACTGTTCAAGACCTGGTAGTTATGATCTGGCCAATACCGAGATGTCCGTCGATCGATGGTTCACAGTAATTGCAGGGCCCCAACATGCGTGCTCTTTATCAGAGAGTTCACCCTCTGCAATCTGGAAAGTACTCGCCCAACTTGGTCGAACCGGATTCGTTGATCTTCTAGCCCGACGATATCAACGGTGTCGGTTAATTGTGGGCCACGAACTAGCGCGTCCACTAATTTCACCTTCGCGCTCTGCAATGATTCCCCACCCTCGATCTCTGTTCATAGATTGATGGTTCACAGTGATTGTGGGGTTCAACCTCCGAAATATGGAAAGTGCTCACTTGACTCTAGTCTAATCCTATTCGTTGATCTCCCATTCCCGACGAGATCAACGATGTGGGTTGATTTCAGGTCGTGAACTAGCATGTCCGCTAATTCCACCTTCACACTCTGCAATGATTCCCAACCATCGATTTAATCGAGCAGCTGGTGTTTGATTCATTAACCCCAGTGAGTGTTTGAGTCGATCTGACAATCGGGATGGCCTCTCTTCCCGCTAAATGGCTCGCTTCCATCTTCGTTGTCAGATCCTTAAGTCATCGGTGGTTCAGGTAACTTGACTATCATACAATTTGACATCTCAGAGCTTCGAGCTCCAAGGTTATGAAACCTTCATGAGCTAACTCCTTTTTGCACAAGGTTCCTAGACCCAAGTCACATGGATATTCAGATAACTCTTGGGCTATAATCCCCGCTCTTAATTGGGTTTTTGTTTAAGGACCTAGGTGTGAGTTCAAAGTCTCCTAGACTACTGGTCTAAAGGAAACTCCTTCCTAATTCACGAAGCTTTAATCTCTGATTCGGGGCAAGGTAAGCTTGTGAGGTTACCAAACGGTAGTTATACCAAGAGGCATGCTCCGACTCTGGAACGGTGATGTAGTTCCCTGGAGAAAGAGCCTTCGAGGATTGAACGAGAGCATATGGAAAATCAAACAGAAGTATGTGTTCTCAATGGAGTGAATGTATACTCATAACTTAATCATTTAATACATAAACCATTTATAGACATATAAATACCCGCATGCAACCATAATTTCCAATTCAAAGCACAAGGCATGAAAACACTTA
This sequence comes from Picea engelmannii, assembly GCA_009831015.1. Taxonomy (NCBI): domain Eukaryota; kingdom Viridiplantae; phylum Streptophyta; class Pinopsida; order Pinales; family Pinaceae; genus Picea; species Picea engelmannii. Next base: position 1,230,580 of record ML781686.1, on the reverse strand, counting down.
TCAGAACCATAAGGCGTGATGCGGGCGTGATGCGACTATTGAAAGGGGTGCTCGTTTCCACCCAACCATAGGCTCAGTCACTCCTAATGGATTTATCACTGGCCACCCCCGAGCTTAGACCATGATGCTTTGAGATTCAATCTCTTTCTTCCAGCTCAACGGAATTTAAGAACGAAGGTTACTCTCCTTCTCCCAATACAGAAATAGATGGGGACGAAGGTTACTCTCCTTATCCTAGCTCAGTCTCTATTTTCTGGGATCAGAACTCACTTCCCTTGTTCTCAGTCCTTCCTTGGACCCGAGAGCTCCGTCTCTCGTCTCTGCACTCTTCGCAGGTCTCCCTATGCACCCACCACGCTTCCTTTCTTGCCTTCCTCAGCAAGATTGTGTGTTGCTCGAATTCCCATCCCATGGTCAGGTCTAGAAGCTTTACAGATGGGCGGTCTTCCCCATCCCCTCATTAACTCTTGAGGAGGTCTTCCCACCTACCAGCCTAACTGTAATTCATTCCTGGGTCAAAGGGTTGTTCTGATCCTGAGCAATTCAATACAGCAAGCGTACTGGTCCGGTGGAGGTTAACGCAAACATTTTGGGTCCCCTCCACCCCTTTGCATATCATTTGTGGTCTCTTCTTAGCACGTTCCCTTTCCTGCAGTCATGCAACACGTATCCATTTTCTATTAAAATAACAGAATTTACATTCATCGACCTTTTATACAAAGGTCCATCAAATCAAACATTCACACCTTTGAGTTTTCCATAGTTCCTTGGCCAATATAATTATTACAAACTGGAGGAAACAGGGTGTTACAATTGCCTCCCCCTTAAAGTAACATCATCCTCGATGATCTATCTGTCAACCGAATATGTATATACATGAGTAAACAAAATTGGATATGCATGTCTCATGGCATCATCCATTTCCCACGTAGCATCATCTGGGCCAAAGTGTTTCCACTGCACCTTGACCTATGCAATGGTTTTGTTCCTGAGTGAGGTTTCATTCCTGTCTAGTATGCATTAAGGTTCTAGCAGGAATTCTCCCTCCAGCTCCACCTGGATCACAGACCAGACAATTATATGATTAGAATCATGTACATATTTCTTCAATCATGAAACATGGAAAACATCATGTGCCTTTACTGCAGGAGGAAGTGCTAGCCTATAGGCTACAGGTCCAACTCTATCTAAGACTTCAAAAGGTCCACAATATCGAGGTGCCAGTTTGGCACAAGCTCCCATTCTTGGGGAACTCTTCCTAGGTCTATCTCTGAGATAGACATGGTCTCCTGTCTAGAACTCTCTGGGATTTCTCTTTCTATCGGCGTAAATTTTTTGTCTATCCTGAGAAATGTTCAATTTTTTCCTTATCTGGATCACTTGTTATTCCATTTCTTTCAGCATGTCAGGTCCGATTGTAATTCTATCCACTGGATTACTCCAGCTGATTGGAATCTTGCACTATCTACCATAGAGGGCTTCAAAAGGGCTCATCTTCAAGGATTCTTGATAACCATTGTTGTAGGAAAACTCTACCAATTGTAGGTAGTCTTCCCACTTCTTAGGTTGATGCATTACATGCATCCTTAGCATGTCCTATACTATTTGGTTCACTATTTCTGTCTGTCCATCAGTTTGAGGGTGATAGGTTGTGTTGAATAACAATTTAGTCTCAAAACCATCCATTAGGGATTTCCAAAATCTTGAAGTAAATTTGGTCTCTGTCAAATACAATCTCCTTGGGCATGCCATGTAGTCTGAATATCTCCTTCATGAAGATGTTGGAAATATCTATTGCCTTGCAAGTTGACTTGAAAGGAATGAAATGAGAAGACTTACTCAGTTTGTCCACCACGACCATGATGGCATCATTTTACTTGGTTGAATTTGGTAATCCGGTGATTAAATCCATGGAGATGGTTTCCCATTTCCATTCTGGGATTGGTAGGGGTTGTAACAACCCTGCTGGATGCAGGTGCTCTACCTTAACTTGTTGGCATTCTAGGCACTTAGCTAGATAGTTAGTTATGTATTTCTTCAATCCAGACTAATAGAATTGTTTCCTAGTGGTCGTGATCATTTTCCGATATCCTGGGTGACCAGTGTATGGTCTCTTGTGTATTTCATCCATTATGAACCTCTTCAAGTCGTCACAGTTTGGAATATACAATCTATTTTTGTATGTCAGTAGGCCTTCCTCGATCATCTGGTAGCCTTCATACTTTATCCCTGTAGGCTCTTTCCTTAGGTATGAGGTCACGGTCTTGAAGAATGCGTTTGTTTTGTGCATTCTTGACTATTTCCCTGACATCCGTTTCACAGGTTCTTACCGCTGCCAGATGAATCATTTTTATACTTCTACTAAGGGCATCAGCCACCCTATTTTACTTTCCTTTGATGTGTTTGATTTCGAAATCAAACTCACTAAGGAGATCCATCCACCTAGCTTGCCTGGAATTGAGTTATGGTTGATCAAACAGGTGCCTTAACCCACAATGGTCTTTCATAAGCACAAATATCCTACCCAGAAGGTAATGCCTCCACATTTTTAAAGCATGTACTATGGAAACCAGCTCTAAGTCATGGGTCACATAATTGATCTCATGCTCATTTAATTTCCTGGACACGTAGCAAATTACATGTCCTTCTTGCATAAGGACTCCTCTGAGTCCTTCCTTGTAGGCATCTTTACACACGAGGAAATAATTATCCGAGTCTGCAATCTTCAGCACGGGTGCATGGTTCAGGAGGTATTTCAGTTCTTGAAATCTTTCTTCACATTTTGATGTCCAAGTGAATTTAACCCCCTTTTTGTAAAGGGTAGTGATTGGAAATCCAATCTTAGAAAACCCTTTTATGAACCTTCTATAGTATCCTGCTAATCCCATGAAGGATCTGATATAAGATACATCCTTTGGCGTAGGCCATTCCATAATGGATATGATCTTGTCAGGGTCTACTGCCACCCCTTCCTTAGAAATAACATGGCCTAAGTAATGGACTTGCTTCTGGAAAAAATCACACTTGCTAAAATTAGCGTAGAGATGATGCTCTCTTAGTACTTGAAGTACGAGTCTAAGATGTTCTTTGTGCTCCTCTCTGTTCTTGGAGTAGATTAAGATATCATCAATGAAAACCAATACAAATTTGTCCATAAATTTGTTGAGTACATTATTCATCAAGCACATAAAAGTGGTGGGGGCATTGGTTAGCCCAAATGGCACCACCACAAACTCATAGTGACCATATCTCGTCCTGAAGGTTGTTTTGTGGATGTCTTCATCCTTAATTCAAACTTGATGGTATCCAAACCTTAAGTCGATCTTTGCGAAAATGGATGCACCTCCCAATTGGTCGAATAAGTCATCGATTCTTGGTAAGGGGTACTTGTTCTTTATGGTTGTCTTATTGAGTTGTCTGTAATTTATGCACAATCGGAGTGTGTCATCTTTCTTTTTCACAAACAAGACAGGCGCTCCCCACAGAGATACTCTAGGTCAGATGTAGCCTTTGTCCATCATCTCCTTTAGTTGTAGCTTGATCTCAACTAGTTCTGGCATACTCATCCTATATGGCGTTCTAGAGGTTGGCACCGCTCCTGGTGCAAGTTCTATCGAGAAGTCAATATCCCTTCTTGGAGGTAGAACCGGTACCTCTTCTGGGAATACGTCATTTTATTCTCTTAATATGGGGTGGTGTGTTAGGTTTGGTTTGTCATCCTCAACAGATCCCAACACCTGTATTGCATATATAGGACACCCCTTTCTGCAATACTTTTTCATTTGAAGAATTGATATTTGTCTTACTAAGACAGGCTTCTGAATCCCTTGGAGGGTTGTCTTTCCCCCTTCTTCATTTACACATTCTAAAGTTTTATGGTAACAGTCCAACTTAGTTTTATAAGCAGCCAACCAGTCCATACCAATCAACAAGTCATAAGACCCCAGGGGAAGTATATTAAGGGTCGCTCGGGTGTGACATCCACCCATGATGAATTGGCAGGCTCGTATGACCTTTGCCACTTTCCTTCTGGTCCCAGCGGCTAGTCGTACCAACCATGGCTTAACATGTCTAATTGGTTGTAGTTTGCACTTATCAATAGTTTTCCAGCTCCACTATTGAAGCTTGGTGTTCGGCTTGATTATTGTCCAAGGATGCATAGATTTGTGGCATGCTCCTAGCCACATCATTGACAGTGGTAGATTCTTGGATATTTTACACTCTCTTACTATTCTGTTGTATGTGTGGACATTCCCTCAACCGATTATCTTCTCCACAACCTCAGCATTTTATCGGTCTTTCCTGGGACTGTCTTAAAAGGTTTATTTCCACTTTGAGAGGGGAAATTTTGCTGATACACACTTCTAGTTGGAAGGATCATCCTAGAACCCTTTCCATAATTCTTAAATATTGAGGATTTAAATCCCTTCTTATTGAATCCCTAACTACTCCTCTTCTTCCAGTCTTCATGAGGCCCTGTCTTATTCTCGAACTGTTCATAACAATACCTCGCCTTCCGGATGATTTCTTCTAAGGTATTTGGTTCGTCAAACTCAATCCTGTCCTGGTAGGTCTGAGGTAATCCACTAATAAATCTTTGCATTTTTACCTTCTCATCCTTTATGTAGGGTACATACCTCAGTAGCTCAAGGAATTTATTTACATATTCATCTATGGTGAGTTGCCCCAGCCTGATTTTATATAACTCCTTAGTCTTCCCATCCATGTATTTCTCTGATAGATATTGCTTCCTGAAGTATTTCTCGAACTGCTTCCATGACAAGTCCTTCTCATGGACTCCTTTCACATTCCTAAGGTCTTCCCACCAAATGGAAGCCTTCCCATTCAGGTTGAAGATGGCTATTTTAGCCTTCAAGTTTTCAGAGTAATCATGGACTCTGAAGTACTTCTTTAAACCAAGCAGCCAAGCTTCAGCCTCTTCTCCCTTCTTGATCTCTCCATCGAAAGAGGGTGGTTTGTCTTTCTTGAACTCTTCAGGATCCTGATTTTTGGAACGCTTTCACTTCTTTCCTTCCCTTTGAGAATGTGAGCTCGCTCTGCAACTAGAAGATCCTTCGAAGTTGCCAGCTTTCTTTCTAGAGGACTATGTTGATGAGTGTCCCCTGCCTCCATGTTGGGCCTTCTTCGAGGTGCTTCTCCTAGTGTGGTCATGTTTTCGGATCTCAGGTGGACTTTGAATTCTCTTCTCATGTCGTCATTCCATATGACTGGTTGTGGGTTCATGCTGCAGTTGCCTCTGTATTTCGGATAAGCTCTGCAACAAGACTGCGTTAATTTCTGTTTGTTTTTCTTGCTCCTTTATCAATCTCTCGTTGTCATCCTTCCAACTCTTTAATTCGGCCCTGAGGCTCCTTACAGTTTCAGCTAGATCCGGAGGGTTTTCCACCACCCTCCTTTCGTCAGATTCTTCGTCTCTATTATGTGAGCCATCCCCCACTTCATGACACGTCACCATCCTTTAGTCTTGAAGTTTTCTCGTGGTTTACTGACTGCTCGAGTGCTAACAAAAACACTTATTGTTAGCTAACAGTTTATGAACAATACACGACTCAAATTCCTTAAATGCACAGACACAGTAGAACATTTCATTATTTTCCTCAATAAAAATTTTAACCAGATTCTTTAAGAAGGAGGCAAGATAGGGTGTCAGTCTTAAAAGTACTCTAATTATGGTTTTTGAGCAACTTGTCCATGAGCCCAAGCAGGCCAAGTGTTGTAACCATGCTCTAATACCAATTTTTCACACACCCACAGTGGGGCATAAAAATTTATTTCTCCATACAGGAACAAATCCACTCTCCACTGTCTCTGATTTGGAAATTCGGGGGACTAGCCCCCCTTTTTTTTTCTTTGAAGACCATCATATATGACTGCGGGTTATGACCGAACACCAATCACGTGATTGCGGGCACGGACAAGGGTGGTTTGAGTCCAATTGCTTTTCTCCCTACAATTCACCACGAGCTACCACGTGTCCTTTTTTCCATACCGTGGTTTCGATTATGGCCCGCCCTCTAACTTTTAAAGTCTGAGCAATTTTTATCCCCGCAATTCAACATGACCATAGTCTCATGATATTGACGGTACTTTTCAACTAACGGCTCAGATCTGCCCCTTTTTAAACCAACGGATGTGATTTGCTTCGGGACTTCGACGTTCGGAATTTTCAACTCTCAAACCTTTCTTTCTCTGCAGTGACTATCTCTCGAAGTGGAAGATCTGCAGACACCTGTCCCTCACAAACGGACAGTTCAAATGAACTTAGGATCTCTGGCCTTCGGGAAATCTTGTTTAATACCTCCTCTTTCTTTTGGATTGATTTCTCCCGGAGTGGCATATCGTTTTCCATGCGTCCTCTCCAAATCAATGGCCCTCTTCCTCTTCGAGACTTTGGCACTTTTCCACCAAGACAAGATCAACGGACTTCAACTCCCTTATCGATCAACAGTCGAGATTCTACTTCGAGACTTCGACACTTTCACCCTCTACTTTCCTCTGGACTATTTTGTACCCGTAGTTCTAGATCTAGCGCCATGCATCCACCTCAAATCAATGGCTCTCGTCTGCTTCGGGACTTCGGCCTTTGGAAATATCAAACCTAAAATTCTCCTCACTCTATTTCTTTCAGAACATTCTATCTAGAGTTCATGATCTGATGACATGTGTCCTCCTTCAGATCGACGGCTCTCAGCTACTTTGGTTGTTTGGGTTTCGGCGATTTCAAACTCTTATCTTTCGCGTTCTCCCAGAGTTTTTTCACCCGGAGTTCACGATTTGTCTCCATGTGCCCTCTAGATATGATGATCTAGATTCTCTTCGGGTCTTTGAGTTTCTTTCACCCGAGGACAGTGGATCTCTGCCACGTGTCCCTCTAGATATGACGGTTGAGATTCACTTTGGGTCTTTACTCGGATTCCACAGAGTCACGACACATGTCCTCCGGGTCTGATGGTTGAGATTCAATTCGGCTCTTCGGCTCTCCGGGCTTCGGGATTTTCAACTCTCAACTGAAACTCTCGAAGTAATTTCTCTAGAGTTACTGATCTACTGACATGTGTCTCATGGCGATCAATGGTCAGGATCTACTTCGACTATTTCACCTCCTCCTGGTCCACGAACTTCCGGAGCTGTGGATCTTCCGCAACCCGTCCTCCTCGACGATGGATGGTCCCAAATTACTTCGAGACTTCGGAAGTTGGAAAGTTCACTCTCCTGCATATGCAAAGCACTAAGGCTCGTACACCTTGCTTTGATCAAACGGTTGTTGATCCTCTCCATTGTGACCCAATGGTTATTGTTTCTCCTCCTCCTGAGCTTCAAACTTCCTCTAACTTGGAAGAGTTTTGTGGGTGTTCAAAGGCCTGAGTCTTCGTTCCTCCTATGAGCTCTGCTATCTTGGGTCTCACTTTTTCTCTTTAAAACGTTATCTCTTCTGAAATTTCTGATTCTCTCAAACCAATGATACTGAAGGACTTCGTTACTCTGCGGATTTCCTAAGGGGTTCATGCCCAACCATATTGCAATTGTTCAAGGCTTGGCGGTTATGATCTGGCCAATACCGAGATGTTCGTCGATCGACGGTTCATAGTAATTGTGGGGCCCCAATGTGTGTGCTCTTTATCAGAGAGCTCACCCTCCGCAATATGGAAATGACTCGCCCAACTTGGTCGAACCAGAGTCGTTGATCTTCTAGCCTGACAAGATCAAAGACGTCAGTGAATTGCAGGCCGCAAACTAGCGCATCCACTAATTTCACCTTCGCACTCCGGAATTATTCCCCATTATCGATTTCCATTCATAGATTGATGGTTCACAGTGATTGTGGGGTTCAACCTATGAAATATGGAAAGTGATCACTTGACTCTAGTCTAATCCTAGTCATTGATCTCCCATTCCTGATGAGATCGACGGCTTGGGTTGATTTCGGGCCGTGAACTAGCATGTCCGCTAATTTCACCTTCTCACTCCACAATGATTCCCAACCATCGATTTAATCGAGCAGCTGGTGTTTGATTCATTAACCCTGGTGAGTGTTTGAGTCGATCTGACGACCGGGATGGCCTCTCCTCCCGCTAAATGGATCACTTCCATCTTCGTTGTCAGATCCTTAAGTCATATGTGGTTCGGGTAACTGGACTACCATACAATTTGACATCTCAGAGCTTAGAGCTCCAAGGTTTTGAAACCTTCATGAGCTAACTCCTTTTTGTGTAGGGTTCCTAGACCTAGGTCACGTGGATCTTCAGATAACTCTTGGGATATAATCCCCTCTCTTAATCGGGTTTTTGGTTAAGGATTTAGGTGTGAGTTCTAAGTCTCCTAGACTACTGGTCTAAAGGAAACTCCTTCCTAACTCACGAATCTTTAATATTTGATTCAGGGAAAGGTAAGCTCATGAGGTTACCAAACGATAGCTATATCAAGAGGCATGCTCTGACTCTGGAACGGTGATGTAATTCCCTGGAGAAAGCGCCCCCGAGGATTGAATGAGAGCATATGGAAAATCAAACAGCAGTATATGTTCTCAATGGAGCGAATGTATGCTCATAACTTAATCATTTAATACCGAAACCATTTATGGACATATAAATACCTGCATGCAACCATTATTTCCAATTCAAAGCACAATGCATGAAAACACTTATCAGAACCATAAGGCGTGATGTGACTACTGAAAGGGGTGCTCGTTTCCACCCAACCATAGACTCAGTCACTCCCAATGTCTTTATCACCAGCCACCCCCGAGCTTAGACCACGATGCTTTGAGATTCAATCTCTTTCTTCCAGCTCAACGGAAGTTAGGGACAAAGGTTACTCTCCTTCTCCCAATACAGAAATAGATGGGGACAAAGGTTACTCTCTTTCTCCTGGCTTAATCTCTATTTTATGGGATCAGAACTCACTTCCCTTGTTCTCAGTCCTTCCTTGGACCTAAGAGCTTTGGCTCTCATCTCTGCACTCTTCGCAGGTCTCCCTATGCACCCACCATGCTTCCTTTCTTTCCTTCCTCAACAAGATTGTGTGTGGCTTGAATTCCCAGTTTGTGGTCAGGTCTGGAAGCCTTACAGATGGGTGCTCTGCCCCATCCCCTCATTAACTCTTGAGGAGGTCTTCCCACCTACCATCCTGACTGTAATTCATTCCTAGGTAAGAGGGTTGTTCTGATCCTGAGCAATTCAATCCAGCAAAAGTACTGGTTCGGTGGAGGTTAACGCAACCATTTTGGGTCCCCTCCACCCCTTTTCATAGCATTCGTGGTCTCTTCTTAGCACGTCCCCTTTCCAACAGTCATGCAACACGTATCCATTTTCTATTAAAATAACAGAATTTACATTCATCGACCTTTTATACAAAGGTCCATCAAATCAAACATTCACACCTTTGAGTTTTCCATAGTTCCTTGGTCAATATAATTATAATTACAAACTAGGGGAAACAGGGTGTTATACAAAGTGGCAAAACGTCCCTTAAAGGGGAGACGTCCACGTAAAATTAGGGTTTATTTGTGCAAAAGTGGAACTTTACTTGAATTGTTTAATATTACTTTGTTAAAGGGGCAAAGATTAGGATTATTGACCCATAGTATTGTTTTTTACCCCTTAATCTATGGACAAGTCACCTTGGTGACATTTTGTATAAATAAGAGATCATAAGATCTCATTTTAACATAACTATCCCTCATTGTGAGAAGTATTGGTCTGAATTTTTGCTACACTTGGATCTATTTGTCTCTTGTGCACTTGTTTATGGATATCTTGATGAATGGTTAATGGAGGAGTGAGGCACTAGCCTTGGATGAATGCTTTCTATATTTTATGGTGGATTATCTTAGCATCTTTCTTGATTTTGGTATGGTGTTTTACTCTTATGCTATCATTCTTTTCAAGTCAAGGATTGTTTTGCTAGGAGATAGGTGGGAAGTATAAGGGCATACACCCCCATCATAGTCTTCATCATTTTATGTTTCATGTTATTGGTTGAACAAAGGTTTGCTAAAAGAAGTATAAGGGCATACACCCTCTTAGTTTAACCCTAGCTAGAGAAACTTACCTTGGGAAGTAAAAGGGATTACACCCCTAAGGAGGTAGCTTCTCTAGCTCTTTATTTTATTTGACTCCATTAACCCAATAGTAAAGGCACTAGTCATATTTTTTTTGCATTGGAGATATAAAATCATTGCCTTGGTAAACATGAAATTTTATCTTTTGAAAGGTCTCTTGCTTGGAATTGGTTTGCCTAATTGAGAGGAGTCTTCCCCTACTAGGGATTCCCCTCTCTCCCACTACTTTAATTTATGTTACAAACCCTAACCTACAGCCATTAGGACTGATCTAACCTAGATAAACTACTAACCATAACTCCTAAACTAACCCTAGACTAGCTCCTAACTTTTGCACACTAACTCCACTAATTAGGGTGCATCTTTTGGGATAATTGTTGGCATGTTTTGATGGTGTAATTCGCTGATATAAGTGACTGAAAGCTACAGCCATAAGGCTGCGATTTTCTGCAGAAATATACATGCTACAACAGCTTGCTTTATTTAGCTTCAAAGTGTCATTTTTCAGCCTATATTCATTGTTAATCTTGATGTTGATTTGCTTAATTAGTTTAGATCTTTGTATGTTTATTTAGATGTTTTATTTGCTTATATAAATTGTCATCTATTGCTTCAAATTAGGGACAACAATCTTAACCTGTTGATCCATACTAACATATATCATTGCAAATTGGATTTTCTTGTGTCTCGGGCAGGTACAATCATCCGGAGAGGAATTATACCTTTGAGGAAAAAATCACTTGAATTACAAGGCATCTCTTCCAACATTTCACTTCACTTAGACTTGACCTCTAGGGGCTTCACTTCCATCTCTATCCATATCCATCTCAATATCCCTAGGGTCACCAGGATCGCCTCCTTAGAGTGACCTAGTCACCCTTGAAGTATGGGACCTTCATCGAGGTGAAATTGGGTGTAGTATTCCCAAGTTGTAGAACTTTCTTTGTGGTTGGGTCGGGCTATGCCCAACCTATAACTTGCGCTATAACATTTTAGCGTCGTTTCTGGGGAAGATTTTGAATCTTCTTTGTACCCTAACGAGACTTTGGTAAGCTATCCCAAATCCTTTTCGTTAGCTTGTGTGGTGACTCCACCTAAGGGACGTTCCCTTTCCCTTTTCCTTGATGAGATCATCTTGAAACTCATCTGGCGACTCCACCTTCCCATAATCCTTCTTTCCCCAAACCTTTTCCCCCTTGGGGAGTTCAATACTTCTAAGGTTTACCAAGGAAATCCTCCTCTCAAGTCTCTCGTTGCTAAAACCCTTTTCCATAATACCCTTCCTCTTATTCCAATGGCTCACCTTTGGGAAAGGGACCTCTACAAACCCCTTAACATGGACAATATCCAAGGTTACCCTAACAAAATGCCAACAGAAGTCAACAAGTGGTTGCCAAAGTTACCAGGAAACAATGTGATAACTATTGAAGACCACATTTATATCATGGGTCGGTACATGGACAATGCAGGTATTAATCATGAGGATGTGGCCAAGAGGTTATTTGCTTCGCCATTGACTGAAGAAGCCCTTGATTGGTTCAAAGGAATCCCTGATAATCATATAACGTCCTATGATGCTTTTTCCAACTTATTCAAGAGTAGATGGTCGAGAAAAGCAGATGGTGGGACACTTGGAACTCAATTAAATCAAATAAAGAAAAAGGAGAAAGAAATGGCAAAGGAATTCATTTCTAGATTTGACATGTTGTACAATCAAATTCCAACATATTACAGTCCTACAGCATCATCAGTTTGTCTCCTTTACAAGAATGATTTTGAAGGGAAATTATAATACATTCTTAAAGATAAAAATCCCACATGATTGGTAGAGGTTAAAGATTTCAGTATCGACATTAAAGAGAATCTCCTTGATTCAAAAATAGAACCTTTTCATTACCCTCGTAACAAGATAGAATCAAGGACGAATATTACCAACAACAATGTTCCTAATCTGATTACTCTCTTAACTCAGAAGATAGACCAAATGAATACTCAGTTTGTTCAGGTGCAGAATCATCTTATGAACCGTATGAATACAGTGGAAAGAAATCAATTTGTTCCCATACCTCAATTTTCCAGATAGCAGAGAGATGCCACCAGTTGGAAACCAAGACCTCAACAAGAGGCAAAGGACCCTGATACTTTGAAACTTGTTGGGACAGTTGATGAGTTACCCCAACGAGACAAAGATTATCCTGACGATATAAAATTCATGATTTGCAATTTCAATGATGAACAGGTTACCCAAGAATAGATAAATGAAACCATAAGAATAGGAGAAAAAGAGGGGGGACTATGGGCCTTAAATAAATTAACAGATGATCGGAAGAAGGAATTGAGGAGGGAAATTCTAACCTACAGAAGAAAAAATGTTTTGGCCCCTCCGTCACAGCCTGATACTCTTCTTCCAACAGTAGAAAAGGTGGCTCCACCACCTCCACTGTTGGTATGTGAGTTTATTCCTAAGCCAACTCTTACAAATGACATTCAGTTGAATATAGATGTTGCAAGCATGTTTGGAAAATTGAATATGACGGCCCCAGTGACAAATATGTGTAAGATCCCTTTCGTAATAATAGAAAATTTGAAGATATTACATGTGCCAACTAAGAAGGAGGATCCTCCCATCATTTTCAATATTTTGTATCTCGATCGACCAAGAGACAAGAACCCTCCCTTCTATCTTTCATTAGGCATGAATGGCCTTTGCTTGAACAACTGCATGCTTGATTCAAGGGCCTCAACAAATGTCATTTCATTGAAGGTAATGAAACAAATTGGTTTGAAGACAACCCGACCTTATGGAAATGTTTGTGGTATTGATTCATGAAGAGATGAGGTCTTGGAGGTGTGTGAAGACGTTGTGGAATTTTTGATAGATTTTCCACATATCAGTGTCCTCGTAGACATATTGGTGATCGATGTTTCGGATGCATGGGGATGCTCTTGTCGAGGACCTGGTCCTCAACCCTTAGAGGTTTCCTTAGCATGAACCTTACACATGCATATATTCCCATAGGTGATGGCATGTATGAGATCTTCTATAACAGGGAAAATAAAGATACATATGTGATGGATATGAGGGGCCCTAACTATGTCAATGAACACTACTATGATATGCCTCCACAAGTTATTGAGTATGATCCATCCAAGTTACCCTTCATGCAGGAATATTCCATAGAGATGTTTCTCCCATGGACAGATAAAAAGAAGACTGCAAAGTACCTCCCTAGTGCCTGCTAGCTAGTATAAATAAGTGAGCAGTGTTCCTCATTTGTACACTCACTTAAGTCACTCATGTAGTGCACAAGTTTGAAGGAAGTTGCAGTTGTCAGAAGAAGGAGAGAGAGGCATGTTGTTCAGTCTTGGATATTCTCTAGTGTTTGGTTTATTGTCTTGGCATTGTATTGGCAATCTATATTAAGGAAGTTTTTGTTGGGTTTTCTCCCCCATGAGGGTTTCCCAGGATAAATGATGTGTGCCTAGTGATTTTGTTTCTTTCAGTGATCATGCTTAAGTTATTATTGTCTAGTAAATTGAAAAGAACTTAATAGTAGCTCTAAATTTAACATAGGGCCCATGCCCTAGGTAAGTAGGTAAGTCATTTTGATTCCCTACATTTGCATATTGATTGCTCATACTAGTTTAGATGAATTTCATTTTTATTTTTCTCTACTTGCATATTGATTTCATGCTTAGTTTAGAAATTTTTGAAAAAAATTCTAGCTTAGTTGGTTTTTATTATGATCATATGAGAACAAGGATGACTAGGCCATCCTGCACTTGACAGCTTGATGTTTCTTTAAAGCCACGGGTCTACCAGGAGATGTTGTGGTTCTCATGCACTCTACGGCGAGCACATGTCCCCAAGTAGGAGGCAGATGTTATCCCCATTTTGTGGATAACTAAGGAAATTATGTCTTGATGACCTTAGGTTGTAGATATAGAGTGTCGAGAGACTACATGACCAGCAGTACCCTTTTGCACATATGGAAACCCCTCTCACCACCACAAATGGTCACATATTTCCAGATGGAATCCACCACATCAGTTGGCTTCTGGAAGGCAGTGGGCCTTGCTCCATGAGGTATAAGTCAATATTATGGTGAGCATCATTTCAATATTTAAGCCAGTTGAGTATGTTGTATCATAGATTGCTCTAGATTTCATGATATATGCTTGGACATTATGCCTTTTTCCCTTCTTAACCTTGGTGGTTGACATTTTGTCCTAGTAAGTGGTTTTCCTTAGGGATGGGTTTGCTACTAGGAACTCCCTTAAAGAGCCATTGTACCATTCCAGACCATACTTACCACTTTCCATCATTATTCCCCTCCATTTCCTTATCTCTTGGAATTTTAGGGTGTATTGACCCAAGAAGGGATTGTCCCTCATTATGAGGGAAGAAGGGGTTGAAGCCCAAGAGGGGTTGATGTTGGGTAAAAGATAAAAGCCTTGTATAAACCTTCCATATGCTTCACACAAGGATCACCCAAGAAAGCAATGAAATGCTTATCTTTGGGTAAAGGGGACCCATAATATAATAAAGAATGCTTAAAAGGTTAGTTGAAGGATAGGAGGTCTCATCACGAGTCGACCTATCACGTCCATGAATATCTAGTGGTATGACATTTCCAACATCTGGCCACCAAACCAGGGTAATGGCTCTCAGTTTCATGGTTGAGAGAAAGGGGATCTCATCACGAGCCACTACCGATAGATGGGTCTCTTCTCTAACCTCACATCCAGGTCACATGACTTCTTCAAGGTGTTGAAATATTGTAACTGCAAAGAGTATTCTATTTATTATTGAGTCATTTACTTATAGATCAATTCCATTTTGTGGATTGATCATGTCGGGGATTATGTATGACCAAATCCCCTTTTGTGGATTGGTCAAACCCTAATTATATCATGCCAATTAAGAAGTCGGCCCCAGGCCTAATTAAAGTGGTTATAACCACTAAGTGAAGAGGTCGACCCTGCTTGATGAAGAGACACCTCCCTAGCACCTACCAACTAGTATAAATAAGTGAGGAGTGTTCCTCATTCGTACACTCACTCAAGTCACTCATCTAATGCACAAGTTTAAAAGAAGTTGCAGTTGTCAGAAGAAGGAGAGAGAGGCACATTGCTCAGTCTTGGATATTCTCTAGTTTTTGGTTTATAGTCTTGGCATTGTATTGGAAATCTATATTAAGTTTTTTCTTGGTTTTCTCTATCATGAGGGTTTGTCAATATAAATGATGCGTACCTTGTGATTTTGTTTCTTTCAGTGATCTTTCTTATGCTATTATTGTCTAGTAAATTGAAAAGAACTTAATAGCATCTCTAAATTTAACATGGTATCAGAGCCTAACTGAATAGAGCACCTTTCACCAGGTAACCAAAAACGTCACTTTTGTCATACAAGAAAATTAGGGCTTTTATTGGAAGAGAATTTCAACCTAAAAACCATCTAGGGAAGTGCGCCCTAACCTAGCGAACTCATTGGCACCTTGAGTGAACCTTTTCATTGACCAGAGCCTCAAGAAAGTCAAACCCTAGTTTTGGTTGGTACTAGAAAACCAAAAAAAAATAGAAAACCAGAAAAACCAGGAAACCAGAACCAATACTAGAAGTACCTGTCCAGAAATGGCGCAAATCAAGTTTCAAGGGGTAAAACTTAAAATTTATGAAAACAGACAGCTCCATACTACTCACCTTGGCCCAACGCATCTAGTCCCTGGATCAAAATTCAAAAATTTGAAAGTTGAAAAATTATGGTTTCCTCATAAAACCCTAAGTTGCATTTCCAGTACCAGTTGCAGTTGCAGTACCAGTTACAATTATCATTGCAGCACCAGTTGCAGTGCCAACACCAACTGCAGTACCAGTTGCAGTAAAATTATTTGTGAAATGTTGGGATTGTTGTGTTATTGTCCTAGTGCACCTTACCCTAGCAAGATATTGTCAAAGGTATGTACTTACATGTGTTTAAATGTGTTATTATTCTAAAGGGTACTTGTAGGAGAAGGGATATTTTTTCATAGATCCAGAAGGATCTCAGATCCAACACATTCGAAGGAATAATGCACCTCAGGTTTAATCATTTTATATGCATCTGTTCATTATGACATTATCTTGACATCGAGGTTGTATGTTGAAGTTATGAACATCGTACTAACTCTTGTCAAATTAAAGACAAGGTATTAGATTAAGATTAGAGTTTATTCTCTAACTTAGACTTCTGTCAAGATAGCATATTGTCTTAGTACAGAGGACGAGTTGAAGAAATCACTTGTCATATTGATTAAAGGAGACTTGAAAGAAAAGCAACACACTCATTCTTGAGGACAAGACTCCAGGTTCCAGGTTTGACTGATTAAGTTGATAAGATTCAAAGTTGCACATGTCAAGTTAATAAATACCTCATTACAAGTAAAACACTATAGTTGAGGTAGCAGTCTTTGAAAAGTATTATACTTGGTAGCATATGAGCATATTACCATACAACTAACATATCCTCTAGGAGAAACTCATTGTGTTGGTTCCAAGTTACCATGGACGAATGTTTGATCAAAACACTAGAAGAGTGTTGATCTCATTTTGTATTGTATTTCTTAATGTTGATCTTTGTTCCAGGAAAGTCACAAGTGATATCTCTAAAGGAGCTACTGTGAGGAGTATTCGTGCTTTGCTTCATTACTATTATCAAAAGAGTATTATTCTTTCTTGTTGTTTTGTTGACCTTGTTTCAGGTCACAGGTGATAACCCCGAGGAAGCTATAGTGAAGGTTGCAGAAGGCAGCAGATTAGATGAGACATGAAGCAGACTATGTACATGACCATATACATTCATGTACCAAAGAAGATAAAGAAGAAGCTATATTTTGAGATCCAAAATATCTCATATGGAGATTGATTGTAAGGAGCAGAAGGCTCCAAAGATGACTGAACATTAGAACAAGAAATCACAGTAGACTTGTTCAAAGGATAATGAAGCCACCTTGACAGGAATATGAACTCGTTTGAAGTCTAAAGGAGACTTGAAAGAAAAGAAACACACTCATTCTTGAGGACAAGACTCCAGGTTCCAGGTTTGACTGATTAAGTTGATAAGATTCAAAGTTGCACATGTCAAGTTGATATGTACCTCATTACAAGTAAAACACTATAGTTGAGGTAACAGTCTTTGAAAAGTATTATACTTGGTAGCATATGAGCATATTACCAGATACAACTAACATATCCTCTAGGAGAAACTCCTTGTGTTGGTTCCAGGTTACCATGGAGGAGTGTTTGATAAAAACACTAGAAGAGTGTTGATCTCATTTCGTGTTGTATTTCTTAATGTTGATCTTTGTTCCAGGAAAGTCACAAGTGATATCTCTAAAGGAGCTACTGGGACGATTATTCGTGCTATTGCTTCATTACTATTATCAAAATAGTATTATTCTTTCTTGTTGTTTTTTTTACCTTGTTTCAGGTCACAGGTGATAACCTCGAGGAAGCTATAGTGAAGGTTGCAAAAGGAAACAAATTAGATGAGACATGAAGCAAACTATGTACATGACCAGATACATTCATGTACCAAAGAAGATAAATAAGAAGCTATATTTTGAGATCTAGAATATCTCATATGGAGATTGATTGTAAGGAGCAGAAGGCTCCAAAGATGACCGAACATTAGAACAAGAAATCACAGTAGACTTGTTCAAAGGATAATGAAGCCACCTTGACAAGAAGATGAACTCATTTGAAGTCTGACTCAGCTTTTCATATTAAGACTTGGTATTCAAAACCAAGTATATCATGTAAGAGATGATGAAGTCCTTGTAGACTAAGAAAAAATCAAGATTTAGAGTAAGCTTGACCTCAAAAAGGATCAAACGAAGAGACATCTTCCAGGACTGGGAGAAATATGCCATTAGAATACTAGACCGTAGCTTCAGATACTTCTAGGAGATATGAAATATCCTCGGAAGATTCCCTTGTTTCGGTGATAGAGAAGGAAGCCAGTCAAAAAGAATGGGATATGGATTTTTTTGTGAGACTAGAAAGGAAGTCAGTGTTGACTTCCAATATTGATATAACAGATCAAGCATGTTGCATATGTACAAAGACTGAACTGTGTCCAAAGGATTCTCCCAGCAAGAGGGAGAAGACTATGATGAGACAATTACTCTAGTAATCAAAGAAATAGTTCCAGTATTTGAAGACAAGAAGAAAAACCATGATTCATACACAGTGTGAGATGCATGGGGATCAATCCCCGTATTTAAATTGAGTGGTAGTTGATGCAATACATCAGTTGGTTCATGGAGACATGACTACAATAGCAAATAGAGTTACCTCGATGAAAGAAGAAAATCCATTTTCAGTATCAGTGATTGAGCCACTCTCAGTTTTATATGAAGTTGTCGATGTGATAGAGTAGAAGAGCTACTCTCAGAGTTCAGTAGCTACAGTAATTCTCAGCTTCAGAGAAACTGCAGGTGCAGAGTCCCAGTTCCAAAAGGAACAGTTGCACAAAGAGTAGAGGACATACTTTTAGATAGTGAGACAGTTAGTGCTTTGCAGAAAGCACATAGAGCTAGCACATGATTGTGCATAATAAGTTGAATTTGAACAAATGTACCAGGTTGGTACAATGTGATGTGAAAAAATTGATTTGAAGTTAAATATAGAAAGACTCATGTCTGTAGATTGAAGAAAACTTTGTACGGATTAAAGCAAGCTCCTAGAGCTTGGTATGGCAGAATTAACAGTTTTCTAATGAGCTTGGGCTTTACCAAGAGTAAAGTTGATTCTAACCTTTACTTCAAGGTTATGAATGATGAGTCAGTGATGTTGATACTATGTGTAGGTGATGTATTCTTGACAGATGTAGAAAATCTCATCACAGATTGCAAGAAGAAGCTCGCTACAAAGTATGAGATGAAAGACCTAATGCATTATTTCTTAGGTCTCGAAGTTTGGCAGAGCACAGAGAAGATCTTCCTTAACCAAGGGAAGTATGTAGTTGAAATACTGAAGAGATTTGACATGTTGGAATGTAAATCCATGAACACACCCATGGAAACAAAGTTGAATCTCTTGGTAGATACTTCGTCGGAATTGGTTGAAGTTACTCTGTACAGACCAATTATTGGCTCGATGATGTATCTGACGAAGACCGGGTCAGATATATGTTTTGTTGTGAACACCTTTTAGTTAGTATCTGGTAGAACCCAGATGTGTTCACCTTGTAGTTGCAAGACATGTGATGAGATACCTTAAGGGTACGTTGGAATATGGTCTCTGTTATAATGGAGATCATGACTTCAGATCGATTGGTTATACCAATTTAGATTGGGTTGGAAGTGTTTCTGACAGAAAGAGAACTTCAGGATGTTGTTTCAGTCTGGGGTCAGCCATGACTTCATGGAAGAGCAGGTAGAAATCCAGTATTGCTCTCAACATGGCAGAAGCGAAACACATTGCAGCATGTTCCCCCAGTTGTGAAGCCATATGGCTTTCCATGTTTTTGACAAATCTATTTGATCTGGAGATGGAAACCACCGTGATTCTATGTGATAACCAGAGTTGTATAAATAAGATGGAGAACCATGTATTCCATGATGAGTCGAAGCACATAGAGATATGGTATCACTACATTCGTGATATGGTGCAGAGGGGAGCCATAAAGTTCCAATATGTTGGCACATATGAGAAGGTTGCAGATGTGTTTCCCAAACCTCTATCTCGTGTAAAGTTTGATCACTTTCGAGACAAGATTGGTATAGTCTGAAAGGACCTCCCTCGAAAGGGGGAGTGATGTTGATGATACTATGGTATCCTGACCAATAACGGGTAGCTCGGTTAGGATTTTATATCCCAGGGGACTAATCATCCCTGGACAGATCTCGTAGGTCCGTAAGGATGGGCTGTCACGGTACTTGTGCATGTATATGCTATCTTTGGTCAGTAGTGATAGCTCCATTAGGATTTTATATCCTAGGGAATCTTGTGATTCCTGCGTAGATACTTTGGGTCTTTCAGAGTACCACGTGGTAGCTTCATTAGGATTTTATATCCTAGGGAATATTTTGACTCCTGGGCGGGTCCTTTGGATCTGTCACAGTACCACAAAATGTTGTTGCACCTGCCTCATTCTATTGCATATGATGTTGATGTTGATTCCAGCCTCGTGTTGAAGATTTATTGCTTCGTGCTGATGTTGATGCAGTTCCAGCCTCGTGCTAAATATTTTCAACTTCGTGCTGACGTTGATGTGGTTCCAGCCTCGAGCTGAAGATTTTCAGCTTCGTGCTGATGTTGATGTGATTCCAACCTCGTGCTAGAGATTTTCAGCTTCGTGTTGATGTTGATGTGGTTCCAGCCTCGTGTTGAATATTTTTAGCTTTGTGCTGATGTTGATGTGGTTCTAGCCTCGTCTTGATGATTTTCAGCCTAGTGTTGATGTTGATGATGCCCCAGCCTCGTGTTGTGATGATGTTGTGATGATGATGCTCCAGCCTCGTGATGTGATGATTTTGTGATGATGATGCTCCAACCTTGAGTTGTGATGATGTTACCCCAGCCTCGTTCTATGGATACTTTAGCTTCATGTTAAAGATGATGATGACGCTACTCCAGCTCCATGTTGTGAATGATGATGATGATGCTACTCCAGCTCCATGTTGTGAAAGATGATAATATTGATGATGAGAAAAACTTCCGATAATTTATAGATGTGTCAATTAGTGTTTCAGATGTTGATGATGTCGTTACCCTCTCTCTCTCCTGATGATGTTGTATTGAGTTGTGTCATAAGAATACCCTTCTTGTTAAGGGGGAGTGTTGAAATATTCTAACTACAAAGAGTATTCTATTTATTATTGAGTCATTTACTTATAGATCAATCCCTTTTTGTGGATTGATCATGTCGGGGATTATGTATGACCAAATCCCCTTTTGTGGATTGATCATGTCGGGGAATATGTATGACCAAATCCCCTTTTGTGGATTGGTCAAACCCTAATTATATCATGTTAATTAAGAAGTCGGCCCCGAGGCCTAATTAAAGTGGTTATAACCACTAAGTGAAGAGGTCGGCCCTGCTTGATGAAGAGACACCTCCCCTAGCGCTTACCAGCTAGTATAAATAAGTGAGGAGTGTTCCTCATTTGTACACTCACTCAAGTCACTCATCTAGTGCGCAAGTTTGAAGGAAGTTGCAGTTGTCGGAAGAAGGAGAGAGAGGCGTGTTGCTCAGTGTTGGATATTCTCTAGTGTTTGGTTTATTGTCTTGGCATTGTATTGGCAATCTATATTAAGGAAGTTTTTGTTGGGTTTTCTCCCCCATGAGGGTTTCCCAGGATAAATGATGTGTACCTAGTGATTTTGTTTCTTTCAGTGATCCTTCTTATGTTATTTTTGTCTAGTAAATTGAAAAGAACTTAATAGTAGCTCTAAATTTAACATAGGGCCCATTCCCTAGGTAAGTAGGTAAGTCATTTTGATTCCCTAAATTTTCATCTTGATTTCTCATACTAGTTTAGATGAATTTCATTTTCATTTTTCTCTACTTGCATATTGAGTTCATGCTTAGTTTAGAAATTTTTGAAAAAAATGTCAAAAAAAAAAAATCTAGCTTAGTTGGTTTTTATTATGATCATATGAGAATAAGGATGACTAGGTCATCCTGCACTTGACAGATTGATGTTTCTTTGCACCCACGGGTCTACTAGGAGATGTTGTGGTTCTCATGCACTCTACGGTGAGCACATGTCCCCAAGTAGGAGGCAGATGTTATCCCCATTTTGTGGATAACTAAGGAGATTATGTCTCGAGGACCTTAGGTTGTAGATATGGAGTGTTGAGAGACTACATGACCAACAGTACCCTTTTTCACAGATGGAAACCCCTCTCACCACCACAGATGATCACATATTTCCAGATAGAATCCACCACGTCAGTTGGCTTCTGGAAGGCAGCGGGCGTTTCTCCATGAGGTACAAGTCAATATTATGGTGAGCATTAATTAAATATTTAAGCCAGTTGAGTATGTTGTATCTTAGATTGCTCTAGATTTCATGATATATGCTTGGACATTATGTTTTTTTCCCTTCTTCACCTTGGTGGTTGACATTATGTTCTAGTAAGTGGTTTTCCTTGGGGATGGGCTTGCTACTAGGAACTCCCTTAAAGAGCCATTGTACCATTCCCGACCATACTTACCACTTTCCATCATTATTCCTCTTCATTTCCTTATCTCTTGGGATTTTAGGATGTATTGACCCAAGAAGGGATTGTCCCTCATTCTGTGGGAAGAAGAGGTTGAAGCTCCAGAGGGGTTGATGTTGGGTAAAAGATAAAAGCCTTGTATAAACCTTCCATATGCTTTACCCAGGGATCACCCAAGAAAGCAATGAAATGCTTATCTTTGGGTAAAGGGGACCCATAATATAATAAAGAATTCTTAAAAGGTTAGTTGAAGGATAGGAGGTCTCATCACGAGTTGACCTATCACGTCCATGAATATCTAGTGGTATGACATTTCCAACATCTGGCCACCAAACCAGGGTAATGACTCTCAGTTTCATGGCTGAGAGAAAGGGGATCTCATCACGAGCCAGCCTTCTCATTTCCACTAGGTGTTTGTGGGTTACATTGCCATCATTTCTTCACCACACCAGGGCAGTGACCTTCAACCTCTCCTTACACTATATTGAAAGAAAATACAAAGAAAGAAAGATAAAAGGCAACTGATGGGCTTGGAAAAAGTGCATTGCGGATGAAGGTATCGCACACCCTCTACAAAGGAACCCATGAATGAGACACTACGACCCCTTGTATGTCTTGAGCCCTATGCCCATTGAGTCTTGACCCCAACCACTTCATTCACCTTACATGGATTAGAGAGGGATCTCTTGGAAACTTCCCTTGACCTAGGGCAAGATCTACCCAATAGGACACCTCGTCAACCCTCCCATATTCAAGCTTGACAAGTGGCATAATGTCTTTGAGCAATTAATTGTTTGATATAGTAATCTTTGATGCAGATGCTTAGATGGATTATTTATTGATTGGATTCACTTATCAAGATGTTATGACTTGATATCCTTGGAGGGTGTGCTTATTTGTCTTTCCAGGACCTAGTTGGTGGACAGTTTTGGGAGAACAAACCTAGCTTGAGCTTCCATGGGGCTACAAGCCCACAGGTTGGATGTCAAGGACTCGCATGCCAGATGAGAAATATCAGACTTGGAAGGCCTTGATGATGACTTGGACGGCATAGCCTAGCCCCCACATGCTAAATGTTTTTCCTAGGAGAGGCAAAACGTTACTTCTAGAGGCATGACATCACCTAGGGGGGTTAGGTCTTGGTTGTGAGGTGTCACTCATGGACACATGGAAATTTTGTGGAGAAGAGGGTCTTCATCATGATGATATCATCTATATTCTTGACATGTGGCCTTTGGAGGCCTACCCGTGCTTCTCCAACACCAACGAATTCTTCAAAGTGAAAAAACAACCCCTAAAGGGGAGACATCCATGTAAAATTAGGGTTTATTTGTGCAAAAGTGAAACTTTAATTGAATTGTTTAATATTACTTTGTTAAAGGGGGCAAGATTAGGGTTTTTTACCCCTAGTCTTGTGGTTTACCCCTTAATCTATGGACAAGTCACCTTGGTGACATTTTGTATAAATAAGAGATCATAAGATCTCATTTTAACATAAATCTCCCTCATTCTGAGAAGTATTGGTCTGAAATTTTCGCTACACTTAGCTCTATTTGTCTCTTGTGCACTTTTTTATGTCTAGCTTGATGAATGATTGATGGAGGAGTGAGGTGCTAGCCTTGGATGAATGCTTTCTAGCTTTTATGGTGGATTATCTTAGCATCTTTCTTGATTTTGGTATGGTCTTTTACTCTTATGTTATCATTCTTTTCAAGTCAAGGATTGTTGTAATAAGAAATAGGTGGGAATTATAAGGGCATACAACCCCACCATAGTCTTCATCATTTTATGCTTCATGTTATTGGTTGAACAAGAGTTTGCTAAGAGAAGTATAACGGCATACACCCTCTTAGCTTAAACCCTAGCTAGAGAAACTTTCCTTGGGAAGTAAAAGGGCTTACACCCCCAAGGAGGTAGCCTCTCTAGCTCTTTATTTTATTTGACTCCATTAACCCAATAGTAAAGGCACTAATCATATTTTTTTTGCATTGGAGATATAAAATCATTGCTTTGGGAAACGTGAAATTTTATCTTTTGAAAGGTATCTTGCTTGGATTTGGTTTGCCTCGTTGAGAGGATTTTTACCCTACTAGGGCGTCCCCTCTCTCCCACTACTTTACTTGTTTTTACAAAGCCTAACCTACATCCATTAGGGTTGATCTAACCCAGATAAACTACTAACAAGAACTCCTAAACTAACCCTAGACTAGCTCCTAAATTTTGCACACTAACTCCACTAATTAGGGCACATCTTTTGGGATAATTGTTGGCATGTTTTGATGGTGTAATTTGTTGATATACATAAGGTTGCAATTTTCTGCAGAAATATACATGTTAAAACCACTTATTTTATTCAACTTCAAAGTGTCATTTTTTAGCCTATATTCATTGTTAATCTTGATGTTGATTTGCTTAACTAGTTTAGATCTTTGTATGTTGATTTAGATGTTTTATTTGCTGATATAAATTGTCATGTATTGCTGCAAATTAGGGACAGCAAGCTTAACTTGCTGATCCATACTAACATATATCATTGCAAGTTGGATTTTCTT
This sequence comes from Picea engelmannii, assembly GCA_009831015.1. Lineage (NCBI taxonomy): Eukaryota > Viridiplantae > Streptophyta > Pinopsida > Pinales > Pinaceae > Picea > Picea engelmannii. Next base: position 1,205,737 of record ML781686.1, on the reverse strand, counting down.
GTGTCTCAAGTAGGTACAATCATCTGGAGAGGTACTATACCTTTGCGGAAACAATCACTTGACTTACAAGGAATTTCTTCCCACATTTCACTCCACTTAGACTTGGCCTCTAAGGGATTCACTTCCATATCTATCCATAACCATCTCAATCCCCCTAGGTTCATCGAGATCGTCTCCCTAGAGTGACCTAGTCACCCTTGAAGTGCGGGACCTACATCGAGGTGACATTGGGTGTAGGATTCCTAAGTTGTAGCACTTTCTTTGTGGTTGGGTTGGGCTTTTCCCAACCTACAACTTGTGCTATAACACCTACTATTGAAATTAAAGTAAGATTTATCGAGATTAGATAGCTTTCTTTATATCTCAATTTTTTTTACTTGCATTCTCTTTTCCATCTCTTGATTATTTATAAATATTTAAAGAAAGAGATATTGTCTCTTGATTTTTGATGGTTAGATTATTGAGATTTCACTCTTATTGAAAGGATGAAAAGAAGTATTAAATTTAATTATCATTATATTGAGATGCCTGACATTGTTCTATGAGCCTAGAACAAATCTCAGGACTAACACACTGTGAAATAACAACGAGACTATAGTGAGAAGATTGCTCTACATCATTATAATTTGAAAGAGTTTTACACAATTCAAATTTGCATATTTTGAACTCCTTATTTTAAATTTTATGGGAGAATATAGCACACATTTCTGAGCAAACCCATTATACGGTTAAAATGACACTGCATTTCAATTTGAGGTTTGTGTGGTCAATCCCATTGTTGGATTCTCACGATCTCTCTCGGAGGGCATTGATTACTTTATAGGCATGTGTGACTTGGGTTCAAGATTTTGACTACATTAGTTGGCATGCATAGCAAGAAAGCATGGAGAACCACAAGTTGAGTTTCCAAGTATGGAGCTTGATTGTTGTGGTTTATGACAGTAACAACAATAAATAGGAAGTCGATGGAAGTTCCAAAGACATAGATTGGGGCTATGCCAGATTTAGTTATACAATCTTAATCAGGTTATACAGTGTCATTGCCTCAAATTTTTCACTCTTGAGAAGTCTTACAATCTTAATCAAGTTATACAATGCCATTGCCTTGAATTGTCATTTTTCCCAATATTTAAAGGAATAATGCCACGTAACATTCCACAAGCATGTGTTTAGGATTACCATGCAATTTGTTGTTTATATTATGTAGTTTGTCGGATTACTTGGAAATCATATTTTTTCTTTTACAAAGTTATGATGATTGGAATCATATTGTTTAATAAGCTCTCTTTAAATATATATGGTTTTTAAGCTCTTTTTATATATATGGTTCAGAACGAAGAGTAAATAAACAAGGCAGCGAGGTTGCACGTACTGCCTCATGTCTGTCATGTCAGATCCTACTCTCACGTAAGTAGCAAGATATGGCTTAATTAAAAGCAACTAGCGGAGCGCTCAAAGCGAACCGAGAAGCATAGTAGCGCCCCTATATAGAACGGCCCTGACGTGGCACACCAATGTTAAATCAAGGTTTGTAACCCACACCTCAGGCCTTTGTACAACCGATAGCCAAGAGCTAGTGGTTGTTCACTCAAGCAATGGCTAGCCCGAGGAGGATACGACAGTCGTGATTTACTTAACTATCGCGCCCATTGGAGAGAAAGACCTTGACTTGACGGAAAATTCCAGTTATATAGCTATAGTTAAGCCGTTTGTCATGTCATTAAATATAAATATTAAATATAAATATAAAACTTGACCATAAATTATTAAATATAAATATAAAATATAAATTCAACTTACCCTTACCCAATTTGTCATGTCATTGAGTTAATTCTGATCTCGAAATACGTGAAGGCTGCAATAACACTATAAAGTTATCAACCAATGAAATGTAAGAAAATTCAGTTTTTTTTACATATTAAAAAATAAAATTTTGAGTTTGTTATGTTACACATTAAGTTTTTTACAAAATTTTTAAAGTCAACCCAAATTAATAGAGCAGTCAAAGTGAATTCATCACTATGTATACTGCCTGGGAGGCAGTACAATAACTAGAAGTGGATGCTCCAACTAGCACCAAAGAACCATAAGGAAGGATAAGAGCACCACTAAATATTTGATCTTAAGACAGTTTCTAATCGATAATCGTAAACTATAGTTCCTCCCAAAGGTAGAGCTCCGCCAAGCACTAAGTAGAGCTCTACCAAGCATTAGAAAGTAAAGAGAAAAACTCAAAGAAGTTCTTGGTGAAGGCAGGGCTCCGCTAAGGACTACTGAGTAGAGAGCAGAACCCAGACAAAATTCTCTCTGATCTCAGGTAGCCAACCAATCAATGATAATTGGAAAACATGGATGGATGTTGGAATACCCAATTTCCAATAATTCATTTTATTTCCTTAGCTTTGGTCTTAACATAAGTAAACATAAATGAAATGTTGGATGTCTCACTCACGCAGTATATTTTTCACTATTGACAAGTCTTATAGTCTTACAATCTTACAATTTAATCAGGTCATACAATGTCATTGCCTCAAAAAATTTCACTATTGAGAAGTGTTATGATAAAGAATTTTTACTCCAAATTAATTCGGAAAAATGATTTTATATTTATATTTTTTTCTAAATAAAATAAATAAATATTTTAAATTACTATTTTTCAATTAATCAAAATCTTAAAAAAAAAATATTTTAAATTATTATTTTTCAATTAATCAAAATCTTAAAAAAAAAATTCACTTATTTTTCATTAAAATTAGGTTTTTTTTTTCTCATTTATCAATAAATAATCAATTTAAAACAAGAATCATTTAGAAATTACAAATAATTATTTATCAATAAATAATCAATTTAAAACAAGAATCATTTAGAAATTACAAATAATTAATATAAAATTAAAAGAATGGAAAAAAAAAAAATTAAATGAAAAAAATAATATTTGAATCCTTTACAATTGATCTTACATAAATACACAAGTTAATGTTTATAATTACGTACAAAATTATGTAATTTTATTTTTTTCCTTGTAAATAGATTAAAATATTATTATAAACAATTAATCATTTAATTAATTATAAATTTTTAAAATTCTTCATTCAAACACCAATATGAAATAATGAAAAATATAATTTTATTTATAAAATTAGTAAATCATTTTATTTTTTCATTATGTAATTTTATTTTTTTCCTTGTAAATAGATTAAAATATTATTATAAACAATTAATTATAAATTTTTAAAATTCTTCATTCAAACACCAATATGAAATAATGAAAAATATAATTTTATTTATAAAATTAGTAAATCATTTTACATCAATTTAGATTTATCTTAACCCCTTAGGTAATGCCTCTAACTTAGTGTGATTTGGCATATACTTTTATTGTTTTAATATTTTTCTTAAAAGGTCCATTTTAGATCCCAAATTCATTTTAATGCTCTTTATATTTTTTCATATAATGTGAAATTTTTTTAGTAAGAATAATATCATGAGAAACATCAATTTTAAACTTTAAAAAAGACAATACAAATATAAAGACTCTTAACAAAAACTACTTCATATTTATATTTCCGATAAAAAAAAATTAAAAATATATATACAAAATAATAAATAACGAACATTTAAATTGTAAAATAAATAAGAACAACATAACATATAAACTTCTTCTTTTTTTTGTAAGTGAGAGTAAGAGCCTGTATTACTGTAGAAAGGTTATGATACAAAAAAAGGGGGTCACCCTGGTCTGCCAAAAAGGAAACCAAACCAGAGGTTCCCGAGTTGTGTTTTCTGAAATATACGAGGGGTGGGACTCGACTGCCACCATGGGAAACCAGCCCAGTGCTACCATATCCAGTTTTGAAAAGATAAGCACAACAGACATGAAAATCATAAGCTGAGACATGCCACTGGACCCGAGTGGGTAGTGTTCTAGACTAACCTGACAATAGACTAACCATACACTAGTCCAGGACAATGATGTGTTCCTTTCCTTCATCTGCCTGGCCCTTGTTCTCCTCCTTCTGGGAGATTGTGCGAGTCTTTCTGATATGTGTTGGCGCTCTGTTTCCATCGGCTGGCATGATGTCCATGTGATGGACGCAGCGTAGGTAGAGGTGGAATTGAGCAGCCAACTGCTCCATCTTAGCTTTCTAGTCCTTCTTGACCTCAGCTAACAGTTTGGTAATGGTTTCCAGACTACTAAGGCGACTCAATATTTCGCTCCTCATTCTCTTGTGTTCCTTGTTGTCCTCCAGTCTAGCGTCTTCCATTTCCGAACTCCCTTTGTTGATCATCATCTTTGTTAACCATGCCATCTCCACCGTTTTGTGGTAGAGGGTTTCCCTGGGTTGTGTGGCTCCCGGATCAGTTACCCAGTCCGCTTCCTGAGTCAGAGCATCCCATCCTTTTCCCTTGCATTTTTCTTTGATTTCCTTTTCCCACCGGGTAATGGTCATTTTTCCTTTCGATGCCACCAGAGTTTGGAAGGTTCCCTCTGCGTCTTTTTCTGCCTACTCCATCCTTGATACCTGTCGAGGACTATTCAAAGTTTCCTTTCCCAGGGGGTTTCTTTTGTTGTGTGTTCGCTTCATTCGCACCATCCCGTCTGGCCTACGGCGGCTCCTTTGTTGGATTCTCAACTTGTTCCTGACTACACAGGGGTTCCTCCTTTCCCTGCCCTTGTATCTGTGGTAGTCCTTGCAGTTGCTCTCTTCCTGTTTGCGTTTATTTATGTTGTTTCTTCTCTTATTGAGCTTTCCCTGCTGCGAGCTTGTCCTTCCAATCATGGTCTGCCCATAGAGGTGAACCTTCCCGTCCTTTTTCCCCGTCACAGTATGTATGATCATGATGACTCGGTCATTATCCCTGTGCGGGTCCATGCCCCTGCTCATTTGATATCTTACTGTGTTGCTCCGCGTACCTGTATTTTGGCGTGGTGGATCGATACTGATCCATGGAAATCCCTCTTGCCTTACGTCATTCGCTACCTGTCGTTTGTCGTCTGTACTTTCCCACGATCTCTCCCTACAACTCTTATTGTTGACAAGACCTTTTTGTCGTACCCCCTCATGTTGTATAATCTGATCCTGCATTGTAATTGGTGGTCGAGTGTTGGGCCGTCATCTCCTGCCTGGGTCCTTCATGCCTTCTGTTGGGCCTTGCGTTTCCCTCCTCAATATGACCTTCCTTGCTTAAGTTGCCTTCACGATCTTTTATAGCTAATTGTATGCAGTTTTTTCTGAATTGTCCAGTCGGAATGTTGATCCAGGTAGTGTCTAGTTCCCAACCTTCCTTGCTAACCCCCTCATTCGAAATTTTTTCTGCCAATCCATTCGCTGACCTGCGTACCCAGTGCAACTCCACTGTGTTCAGCACTTTCAGATGCTCCTGTATTTTTTTGTAGGGAATGTGCTAGGCGCCAGTGTCTCTAAACCTTGCCCACTCTGGTGCCATTTTGGAGTCTTTTCGTCGTGTTGATAACCAAGGTGGAGTCACCTTCCATGATAGTGTTTGTCATCCTTTCGCGGCTTGAAATTTCAAGGCCAAAATCCAAGGCTCCAAATTTTGCTGCATTGTTGGTTGAGTTTCCCATGCTCCCAGCGAACAGTTAGATTATGTTAGCACCATTGTCTCTGATCACCCCTCCCATCCCTATCATTCATGGGTTCCATTTTTCTGCCCCGTCAAAATTCATCTTGAGGAACCCTGCCGGAGGGGGTGTCCAGTTGCGCTCTCCTATTTGGAGTTGCGGTGTCTACCCTACATGTGTGTTGTTGCGCTCGTCTTTTAGGTGAAAAGCTTCCAAGATGCAGGAGTCCTGGCTTGTGAGTTGTGCTCTTCTCGTTTGGCAGTTGCGGCTCTGCACCGTTTCTCGAATTTGTGAGATTATTGCTTCCTTGAGTTTCCCTTTCGGAAGACTTTCATTCCTGAAGATGCATCGGTTCCTTTCTTTCCATATTTCCCATATGATCATCCCCGGCATGATATTCCATCATAGGTTCACCATTTCATTTTCATTGTAATTCTCATTCCAGTTGTCGATGGTTGCGTTGATGTTACCTCAGGTCTTATTGGACTGGCGAAAGATGTTTGCCACCCAATCTCGGATCTTTGTTGTGTAATTACATTCATCGAGGAGGTAATTCGTTGTTTCTTCCTTAGCTTGACAGAGGTGGCATCGTGAAGGGCCTATGAAACCCATTTTACTTAGGTTTTCCCAGGTTAAAATTCAGTTGTGAAGAACTAGCCATTTGAACATTTAAATTTTTAGCCATTGGGGGTTGCCCCAAATCTTTCCCCACTATTGCACCGGATCTTCTTGATCCCGGTCCGCGATGTAATTTTGAGCTTCTTTTAAGTTGAATTCCCCACCATTTTTCCTTCCCCATCTTAATTGGTCCTCTTCTTCTGAGACTACAATTTTCCTTTTCCCCAATTCCTCATCCACATCTTTCGTTATTGTTGCACTCCGATCTCTATTTTGTGGATTGAGTTTGTCCCAGATCCTCCATCTCTCGCGATCATTTCCTTGTTTCCAGTAGTGATGGATTTTGATTTTGCCTTGCGCGGTCATTTCTTGTTGGAGCTCCTCCTTGTCCGACTTTTCCATTCTGGGTTCATGTTGCCACGCGTCCTCCCAAAATCTGGTTGTTTTACCATTCCTTACTTCCCATAAGTTGTGTTTATGGATCCAGGTTTTTTTGCACCAGGCGAGATTCCAAATGGTTGATCCCTCCCTTGTGCCCATAAAACGGATTCGATCCTGGTCATTGATGTTCGGGGCATACTTGGCCTTCTAGAGGTTTTCCCATGGTAATGATTTGTCTTTGACCCATCTCCACCAAATTTTCACCCAGTAGGTTTCGTTGGTTACCTATGGGTCTTGTAACCCTAAGGCCTCCTTTTCTTTTTGGTTTGCAAACCTTCTCCCAGGCCACTAGGGCCCATTTTTTCTTATTTTCAACTCCTTGCCATAGGAAGTCCCTTTGGATGGCTCTTATTTTTTGTAGTATTCCTTTGGGAGTGGAAAACACTGACATCATATAGGCTAGAATTGCTTGCAGAACCGCTTTGGTCAGGATAAGTCTCCCCACTAGGTTGAGGGCTCTGTAAATCCATTTTTTCACCCTCTCTTGTAGTTTGTTGATCACTCCTTCCCACGTTGGCATTTTGCATGCTCTGTCCATCAGAGGGATTCCCAAGTATTTCGTTGGGAGCGTTTTGTGTTCAAACTCCAGAATGTTTTCCAAGTTTCTTTGAATTGCAAGATTGGTATTGAAGAAATAGATCATGGATTTGGAATGATTGATCTTTGCTCCTGAGGCTTCCCCAAAATCTTCTAAGATTCTTTTATAGGCTTTTGCTTCCTTGACCATGGGTGTTCCATGGAGTAGGGTGTCATCAACGAATTGTTGGTGTGTGGAGGTAGGGCAGTTTTCAAAAGGTTTGATGCATGTTATTTCCCCTGTTGCAGTGGCGCTTTTTATGCTTCTATTGAGCCCTTCCATCATCAGAATGAACAGGAAGGGTGATAGTGGGTCTCCATAGCGTATCTTCCTGCTGGCATCTTGCTTCCCATTCCTGGGTCATTTGGATCTCTTCCCTTTTATGATCCTCTGTATAGCCTTCATCTATGCATATTTCCTGGAGTTTCCTCATTCTATTTTCAATATTATTTTTTCCTTGGTTTATGTTTCCAAAGATTTCCTTGTTCCACTCCTTGAGTTTGTGTTTGATGTACTTGAGTTTCTTATATAGTTTTAACATCCTTGTCCCTTGCTCCGATTGTTCCTCCCACTACCATTGGTTGATGTTCTCCTTGAAGGTGGGATGTTCAATCCAAAATTTCTCAAATCTGAACGGTATGTTCTTCGGGGTGGTTTGGAAGTTTGCTTCCAGTTGGAATGGCCAGTGGTCGGAACCCCCCCAAGGAAGGATGTTGCATTCTAAATTTAGTCCCTGCAGAATAATGGACTATGACACCAAGAATCTGTCTACCCTTGTTGCTACTTGATGTTGATTTATTCATTTGTTGTTCCAGGTGAATTGGCCATTACTGGTTCTGATGTCCACCATCTCCACTGTGTCAATGAAAGCTGAAAATCCCTCTACATCTTTATCCAGTCTCATGGTGCCTCCTTTTTTCTCCGCTAGTGTCGTGATGATGCTGAAGTCCCCTGTCAGGATCCAGTGGAGGTTGCTAGAACGGGATTTTAGGTTTTCTAGGTCTAGGAGCATTCTTCTTTTTTCCTCCAACATCTGGGGTCCATACACATTAGTGCATAGAATCACCTCTGTGTTACCTATAATTTGCATGTTAAGCGAAAGTGTGTGTCTGGTGGCTTCGGCTGCTAGTAGACATCGCTTGTGGATTCCACAAGGTGAGAATATCGCCGCCATTTGTTGGCCTTCGACAACCAACATCTTGTACTTGCTCCATTGTTTTTTGTTGATTGTTTCCATTCTGTCTACAGTGCATTTTGTCTCTTGGATGAAACAGAGGTATGGTTGTTCCTTCCTCAGTCAGTTTTTAAGGATTCTTTGCTTTCGTGGGTTGTTTAGGCCTCTTATATTCCATGTTATAATCTTCATTTAAACATGTGGGGGAGAGTTTCGAAATAGCTTTTTGATCTTACCTAAGTTTATCAGCAAGGCTCCTAGTTCCTGTAGGGCGACGTTATTTGATTTCCTGCCTTTCTTTCATCTCGTCTGCTTGGGTGAGAGTTGTGGTTGTCCCTCGCCTGCTTTGATTCCCAGGTGTCCTATCTCCCCGTGCATGCGCTTGATCCCTCTGGATTTTTCTTCCTCCCTTAGGAGGAAGAGGTATTGGATACGATCTAATTGCTCCACTGGTACATTGTCTACACCCTGCCTTTTCCATTGCTCCAGTATGTTCGGGAGATCTATTCCTTCCCTTTCCACAATGTCTCTGAGGTCAGGATCTTCTATACCTACCTCGCTTGGTGTCATTTCCAAGACTCCATCTGTCTCCTGCATGGGGGTGTTGGCATATTTGGTTTCTCCATCCATAGGACTTGCGGTACCCCCCTATTCCATATTATTGCTTGGACTATATGTGATCTCATTTGTTGCATGTTCCCTATCTTCTTTAGCTTTTGTGTTTTCCTTTCCTCCTTCTTCCCCTTTGTTGGTCTTGTCTCGCCCTTCTATTCTAGTCTTGGCTTCTGGATCGCTTCCTGTTGGGGATTTACTTGGTTTCTTGTTTTCTCTGTTTCTGTGGTTCGGCTTTATAAACCTGTCATCATCCTGCTGTGTTTTGGTGTTTTTCGCTTCTTGCTTTTTTATTGAGAGGGAATTCTTTGATTAGGTGTCCATGTTCATGGCATATTTTGCATCTAAATGGGATCTACTCGTAGTCGATGCTTTGTATCAATTCCTCATCCCTGAATTCCAAGCTTATGGCTTCTGGGAGTGCCCCCGAAACATCCATCTCTATACAGATCCTTGCATAGGATGTATATCTCCCTTTTAGGGTTGCTTCCAATGTCTTCACATATTTTCCAAGTTTGTTCCCAATTTCTTCGAAGGTGGATGGTAGCCAGTAGTTTAGTGGCAAGGAGTAAAGCCTCAGCCAGACGGGTACATTTTTTAAAGTTTCTTTCTCTGGGGAGAAGTTTTCCTTCCATGGCCGCATGTACAGTCCTGTTGGGGCATGGAAGTATGGCCCTCCCTCAAAGACTTTATCCCTATCCTCCAAGTTCATGAATATTGTTGTGAAGAAGTCTTTCGAACCCAGGTGGAGTTCCACTTCCCCACTTGGCTTCCATTGATATTTTATACAGTTGCACAACGTTATTTTTGTGGGCCACAAACTCATGAACTTGCAAATTAGTGCATGTGTCTTCATCTGGTCCCAGAAGAGTTGCGTTTGTGGATCTTCCAGTATCACCTTGGGTATCAGTGTTGTTTTAGGTTTACACAGGTTGCGCCCTTCTGCCCCATTGGGGTTCGTTGGTTCTTGTGCATCATTCTGGGTTTCTCCGGCTTCTTCCCCCATGTGATCATTTTTTCCTGGTCCTGATCTCAAGGTGCTTGTCAGTGGTTCCTTGAAACCTACACCTCGTGGGCCTTTCCCCATGTCCACCACTACCTGCTTGTATGAGGGGGTTCCATTACCACCCCCTTTGTTAACCATGTTGTCCTTTGTTGTGACCGCCACTGTCAAACCCTAGCTTGCAGTTGCTCCAAACCCTCATGATATTAACATAACATATAAACTTAAAGCAAAAGTTTTTTTAATAAATTTTATATTTTTCAAATCAAAAAACATACGCTTGTGTGCACTATTATATACTTCGTAGTAAATATTGTTACATGAATTACATCAAAATATAAAAAGCTAGAATTAAGTACCAAATTAAATACAATATAAATATCAAATTGCATACAATGTAAGTACCCTTGCCTTTTATTATTACAAACACACTCATGTCTTACATGTCCTCTAAAATATTCTCCTCATTCTTCACGTTATGTCTTTCATTGTTCGTGATATTGTTATAATGGGAAAAAATGATGCATGGAACCTTATGCCACTTACGTAAAGGAAACCCTATATCTATATAATTATAGATATTTTTTTTAAATAATGAATAATAACCTAACAAATACAAATAAACTAATTTATGATTTTGAAAACAATAGGTTAAACTAATATTTTAATTTATTTATGCAATAGAGTCGAAGTGTTATCATGTATCATATATTTGATGTATGGATAGCATACAATAAAATACAAATAAATTAATTTATAATTTTAAACACGAGGTTAATTTAATATTTTAATTTATTTATGCAATAGAGAACAAGTGTTATCATGTATCATATATTTTATGTATGGATAGCATACAATAAAATATATCGTTAAACATCCATTTGCATATAATATTAGGTATAATAAACATAATTTTACTTACAAGTTGTGAATTTTTGTTTATTCTATGTTGTCACACTTCCACTTTCCCACTTTTCAATGCAAAATTTCTTAGAAATGGAGTTAGAGATGGAAGGGTTCGTTAGATTTGGAGGTGCACCAAATCTAGCACAGGAACTCACCAAAAAGGGGCTCAATTCATTTTCTGGTTTTCCCATAGTTATAAATCATTTGATCTGAGCCCTTCATTCAGATTTAATCCCAGTCATTGAGATTACTGGTGGAGCCAAATCGATTTGCTAAGAGAGAAATAGGGTTTTTGAGCCTCATTCTGCACTAGTCGACTTGGTGTAGAGAGAATCAGCAGCAAGACAGCAACGACAACATCAAATCAAGCTTCAACAAGAGGGAGAGGGGTCATACGGCCTCCATTATCAGCCCAGCCAGCTTATACTCTGCGCTCAACAAGAAAACTAGCCCATTTTGGGCGCTGCCAACATGTCGTACAGTGTGTATGGCACGCCCAGCAGCAGGGTCGCACAACTTGGGACGTACAGGTCGTACGACACTCTAGCATCCAAGTTGTGAGCAGTGTGGGTGAGAGATAGAGCTGAGAAACTATTAAAGGTAGATATTTTGCCTCAAATAAGCTTTCAGAAGTTCAGATGTAAAATTTCTAAGTTTGTCATTTCCATAACTAATAAAAATCACCAAGTAGAAGACCGGTTTTCCCAGTTTGATTTTTCATGTGGTTGAATGCTTGTGTCTTTATCTGATTTTATCTGCATTTGTGTGTTAAGAAAATCAGCATGTTGATATTTTAGGATAAAGAAGTTCAGTCATGTTTTTTACTTAGATAAATCTGCAACTAGGTTCTGATTTTTAGCAGAAAATTAGCATGGTATCAATGCCTTGCCTCTGATTAAAGACCAACACTCTTTGTTTCAGCTTCAGGAATAGGTTCTTAGCAAAGAGAGTTCGACCCAAATGGTGCGCTAGGGTCTTTAGCAAGACAAATCACAGCTTGCACACTTGGACAACAGAATGGCTTATGTGGGGCTAAGGTTTGAAGACTACCTTGATGGGGCCTCTAACTTATGTTCTTGGAGAGAAAGAATAGGAGATGTTTTTTAGGAGCAGGGAGTTCAGGAATTTGTGGATAACCTACCAGCCACTCCAACAAATCCTCAACAGTTGGCTCAGCGCAGCAAGAAGGATGTCAAAGCTAAGAGGATTATCCTTGAGGGGGTCAAGGACCACATCATACTTCACCTTGCATGCAAAAAGACAACAAAGGAGATATGGACAACCATCATAGGGTTGTACCAGGGCACGAGTGAAGCTAGGAATCTTGTGCTCAGAGACAAGATGAGAAAAATCAAGATGGCAAAGTCTGAATCAATGGTTTCCTACCTCACCAGATCTACCCAAGTCAAGGACGAACTTGCAAGGGTGGGGGAAACAATCCTAGACATAGATATGGTCAACTTTGCACTATTGGAGTTTCACAAGTCACGGAAAAACTTCATAGATGCAGTCAATGGTACAGAAAAACTTCCAGATTGGGAGCGATTATGGAGTGACTGCGTGCAGTAGGAGATTAGAAAACAGACTAGATCTGGGTCTCATGTAAAACAGGTTGTTGATGAGGAAAATTCTACCCTAGCTGGTAAAGGGGGCAAACCCAAGAGCAAGAAGGGCTCAGGAGGGGCTGAGTCCAACTCAAGGGGATTTGGAAAAACCAAGAAAGACCTCGGCAAGGTTAAGTGTTTTCAGTGCCATCATATTGGACACTATCCCACTAAGTGTCCTCAGTGCAAGAAGGGGCCCAAGAAGGGTCAGTTTGCAGCCTCGACAGAAATAGAGAAGTTTTCCTCTCGTTTTGAAGGACTTCTCATTTATTGCATGCATGGCTAGCTCTATGACCAACACAACATGGTTCATTGACAATAGGGCCTCTTTCCATATGACAGGAAACAAAAACTATTTCATCCAGCTAACAAAAAAGGACATGCAGTTCAATATTGAACTCGAAGAGAATGGAAAATACCAAGCCCAAGGCAGAGGTGTTGTCAAGTTTGAGAGGGAGTCTGGAAAACCTCTCTATCTCAGAGATGTTATATATGTTCCAGGGCTGAAGAAAAATGCGGTATCTATCTCGGTGCCTGAAGACTTGGGTTATGAAGTCTTCTGTCGTGAAAGAAGAGTCATCTTGAAGCCTCCCAACTCTAGGACAACAATGCAGATTGGAGTTAGAGATAAAATTCTCTACAAGCTCCAGTTAGGGGATGTTGCAACCTTGAACAACAAAAGTGACATCCATCAAGGTCGTGAGCTAGCAGAGCTATGACATAGGCGTATAGGTCATTTACACCATAGGGCGCTGAAGATTTTGGGGGAGATATACACAAGAATGCCACCATGCAGCGTGGATTCTCATGAGGTGTGCAAGGGCTACACTCTTGGCAAGTATGCTAAGACTCCATATCCCAACAGAGATGACAGAAGGGAATATTGGAGTTAATTCACCCAAATGTTTGTGGGCCCTTCTCTTCGCCATTCCTTCGTGGTTTCAAGTATTATGTTATTTTTATTGATGACCATTCTCATAAGACTTGGATATTTTTTATGAAAAACAAAGATGAAGAGTTGTCCAGGTTTGTAGAGTTCAAGGCCCGTGTTGAAAACCAGACTATCAAGAAGATAAAAGCCTTGAGGTCATATAACGGAGGGGAGTACATCTCCAATGCCTTCATAGACTTGTGTGCCAAAGAGGGCATCAAGAGAGAGCTCACAGCACCCCATAACCCTCAGCAGAATGGGGTAGTTGAACACAAGAACAGCAGCATAGTGGGTGTTGCTAAGGCCATGTTGCATGACCAGGCCTGCCCATGTTCCTTTGGATCGAGGCATGCAACACAGTTGTGTTTCTACATAACAGGAGTTCACACAAGGTGCTAGGCATGGCCACTCTGGAGGAGGCTTTCACAGGAAAGAAGCCTGATGTTTCTCACTTCAGGATATTTGGCAATTTGGTTTACTACCATGTACCTTCAGAGAGCAGGAAGAAGCTAGAGCCCACATCACTGAAGGGCATATTTGTAGGCTACAGCGAGACAGCCAAGCCATACAGGGTGTATGTGCCAGCACTTAGAAGGATAGTGATTAGGCGTGATATCAGATTTGAGGAGGGAAAGGCTCTAAGGAAGTCCTTGGAGCATGAGCAATCAGCAGCAGAGGATGGGGAGCAGCAGGCTCCCAATCAAGAGTCTCAGCCAGGCCCCCAAACACTTATTCAGCCAGCAATGAGACAGGTAGAGCAGCATGATGAGGAGAA
>ML781686.1:1172614-1184367 GCA_009831015.1 Picea engelmannii | reverse complement strand
GTGTTGAGTCATATGTTGAAACACCATTCTGAGCAGATGTTGAAACACAGTGTTGTAACAGATGCTGAAACACAGTGTTGTAGCAGATGTTGAAACACAGTGTTGTAACAGATGTTGAAACACAGTGTTGTAACAGATGCTGAAACACAGTGCTGTAACAGATGCTGAAACACAGTGCTAAGTCATATGTTGAAACACCGTTGTGAGTATATGCTGAAACATAAGGCTGTAACATATGCTGAAACAGTGCTGAAACTGAGTTTGGCATTTAAATTTGACTGAAAAATCAGCGAGACTGAAACTGGGTTGGGATTTTGAAAAATTTAACACTTCTAGGATTGGGCTTTACTAAGAGTGAGGCGGATCCAAACCTCTACTACATAGTGGTTGAGGGGCAACCTCTCATTCTTGTGCTCTATGTGGACGACTTGATATTGACAGGATTAGACAGCTTGATTCAGGATTGCAAGGACGACCTTGCACGTGGGTTTGAAATGAAGGATTTAGGGTCGATGCACTATTTCCTTGGATTGGAGGTTTGGTAAGGTGATGTTGAGACCTTCTTGGGACAGGTTAGATATGCAGAGCAGATTCTCAGGAGATTTCACATGCAGGATTGCAGGGCCATGGCCACTCCTTTAGTCACCCACTGGAAGAAGGTGGACTCTAACAGAGCCGAGAGGTTCAATGCTACTTTGTACATGCAGCTCACAGGGTCATTGATGTATCTCACTAACACTCAACCCAACATATGTTTTGCAGTCAACCAGTTGAACCAGTTCATGGTAGAACCCACCAGGCCACATTGGGTTGCTACCAAGCATGTGTTACGATATCTCTGGGGCACAGCAGACTACGGTTTATGGTACAGACAGGTGATGATGTGAAGCTTCAGGGATTCACCGATGTTGATTGGGCAGGGGGTTCTATTGATCGAAAAATCACTTCAGGGTGTTCTTTCAGTGTTGGGACAACCGTTGTTTCTTGGTTCAGCATGAAGCAAAGATCAGTTACACTAAGCTCAGCTGAGGCCGAGCACATGGATGCCTGTGAGGCTATTTGGTTGAGGAAGCTACTTGTGGGACTTTTTGGTCAGGGATTGGGTCCCACAGTCATAGACTATGAAAATCATAGCTGCATTAAGCTCTCTAAAAATCTAGTGTTTCATGACTGCTCCAAACACATTAAGATCAGGTACCATCACATTGGAGATTGTGTTCAGAAGGGGAAGATCCAACTCCAATACTTACCAACAGGGGAGCAGACAGTCGACATTTTGACCAAAGCTTTGCCAATGTCAAGCTATGTGTACTTGAGAGATAAACCTTGTGTAGTGCAGAACACCTTCCTCTCTCAAAGGGAGTGTTAGAAATGGATTTAGAGATTGAAGGGTTCGCTAGATTTGGAGGTGCACCAAATATGACAAAGGGACCCACCAAGAAGGGACCCAATTCATTTTTTGATTTATGCTTTAGTTGACTTAGGAAAAACTGATTTTTCCCATAGTCATAAAGAATTTGATCTGAGCCCTCTATTCCGATATAATCTCAGCCATTGAGATCACTGGTGGGCCCAAATCGATTTTCTAAGGGATAAATAAGGTTTTTGAGCCTTGTTGTGCACTAGTCGACTTGGTGTAGAGCAGGGTCGCATCAAGATAGCAGCTATAGCATCAAAGCAAGCTTCAGAAAGAGGGAGAGGGGTCGTACGACCTCCATTATCAGCCTAGCCAAATTATGTTATGCGCCCAGTAAGCAAACCAACCCATTTTGGGCACTGCCAGCAAGTCGTACAGTCTGTACGATGTGCCTAGCAGTAGGGTCGCGCGACTTGGGTCGTACAGGCCGTACAATGCACCAGCATCCAAGTTGTGAGTAGTGTGAGTGAGATATAGATCTGAGAAATTGTTGAAGGAAAATATTTTGCCTCAAATAAGCTTTCAAAACTTTATATGTAAAATTTCTGAGTTTTCCATTTCCATAACTAATAAAAATCACCAAGCAGAATATCAGTTTTCCTAGTTGGGTTTTTTCGGGGTCATTTGACCAAAAAATTATTGTGTTTCATGTGGTTGAATTCTTGTGTCTTTATATGATTTTATCTACTACATTTGTGTGTTAATAAAATCAACATGTTCATATTTTAGGATAAAGAAGTTCAGTTCTGCTTTTTACTTAGATAAATTTGCAACTAGGTTCTGATTTTTACCAGAAAATTAACAAAAGCAAGAATGAAATTGTTGGTACATAGTTAACCCCAATTAACAATTAATTAATAAAGAGCTTCAATCAACAATTAGTTATTGAGGTGTTAGTAAAAGGAATATTTTGCATATGTCAAAAAAAGAGAGCTTTGTTAGGGTTTCATGACTAAAACCCTCTCCACCTACTGAAGACAGGTTTTGATTCTCTTCATCATAGTGAGTACACCTCCATTACATGCAGACTGGTAACCCAACCACGGTCGTAGCAGAAGGGGTGAAAACCCCCTCATATAGCAAGGCCGTAACCAATGAACCATCGGAAACCATGAGCAAGTGACCTCCCTTTGAGTCGCCACCACATCTTTGGGAGCAGCTCTTGCAGGAGGAATAAGCAAATGGAAAGGCCATGGATACAGAAGTTGATACTTCTCATCCAAAAGTGACTCACATGTGGGAATCAGGGAAGTGCATTCCTCAAGTAGCAACAACACCAAGATACGTGATCTTCTCCAACCGAGTGGGAGAACACACATTGTGCATGAAGGAACACGCGTTGACCAGAAAGTTCTAGGTTTGTGGCCCTCGGAACGGAACCTGATTCGTTGGATCAAAACCTGGTGGAACCCTAAGGGGAACTATGACCTTCAACTGTGCTCTAAATGGTTTTTCACAATTATTTTTACCAATATGCAAGACAAAGATCGTATATTTGAAAATGGGCCTTATTTCTTCAACTATGCGGGGCTCTACCTATGATTCTAGAATGTCGCTTCAACCTTGAAAAGGAATACTTTTCGCATGCACCTGTCTGGATTCGACTTTACTCACTACCCAAGGAGTTTTGGCTGGAGGAAATATTGGGTGGCACCGGCAAAACACTCGGAAAATATGTATGAACATCTCTAGGGTTCTACCAAGTTCCCTCACCCTAGAATTCCAGGATGAGGAATGGGTTCAGACAATAGACTATGAGCACATACCCTTCCAATGTAGGAAGTGTCATGAGCATGGTCATATTTTTAGAGATTGCCCCAAAACGCCCCTGCTCACCAAGTTGAAGACACGTAGGGCACCTCCAAGGACGACTTTACTCAAGTGCAAATTCAATGGAAGCAAAATCCCAAAAATCTTGGCCAAAGCCAAGCCAAAAGACCTTCCATGAGCAATTCTTTTGATATCCTTAACCAACTGTCAGAATCCCAAGAAGTGGAAAACCCTCATCTCATTGGTAACAAAAACAATGTTAAAGGCAAGGAAAAGAAGACTTCAGATCCAGTACTGGAACAAATCGATCCCCCCCATATCCCAGCACAACAGGAGAAGGATCACATCACAGATGATGGTGGAGACATGGACATGATAGTGGATGAACAAGACCTAGTTGGTATCGACCTCGATAAACTTGAAGAGGCTTACATCAATCAGGAACTACAATCTCTTCCTTTGGAGCAATTATGTAAGGTTCATAAGGGTCTACATGGACTCAACTACTAGAGCAACATCTCGATCTAGTGAAGGATTGGGAATACAATCACACTCGCACAAAGACCACAGGAAAGCGCCCAAGGAAAGTAAGAGACAAGGTAGGGAAATGTCACAACAGCTCATTCATGATATTGGAAGCTACATGATCAACTCGAGGCAAGTCCAAAGACTCGCCGAGGGTTTCTTTTCCCCCTGGCCATCTTCCTCATGAAGATTATCTACTGGAATTTACGAGGCCTAAACGGGAGGACTAAACAAAGAGTTCTTTGAAATTGTCTCATGGTAGAGGAACTAGACATACTTTTTCTTCAAGAAACAAAATGTGCAAGAAGCACCGCGACAAATGTATTTTCAAGATGTTGGAGGCAAGGACGCTTTGTCTTCAACGATTCCCAGGGAGCAGTTGGCGGCGTAGCAATCCTATGGAATCCAACAACAGTTCTTTTGGATAATTTCTACTCCACCCCTGGACTCTAACTGCTTAGTATAGAGCCATTGGATCTGACAAAGAAGGGATCATAACTAATGCCGACGGCCCTTGGGAAGCACAGGAAAATGAGAATTTCCTAAATATCATGTCCGCTTTAAGCCACATAGTAGGCCAACAACAACAGATAATGGGAGGAGATTTCAACATCATCCTCTCTCTGGAAGAAAAAAAAGGTGGCATATGAAGGCTTGACAGGGGAAGTGCAAACTTTCAAGACATGATAGACACTCTCCATCTAATTGATGTTGAGACACGAAACGATACCTTCACCTGGACAAACAAACGATCTAATGTGCATCGGGTAGCATGTCGCCTAGATCGATTCCTCATCTCAGAGTCCCTAATGTTGGACGGACCCCTTTGAGCCCAGCATTCTTCCAAAATCCAGATCGGATCACTGGCCAATCCAGCTATGGATTGATACTGTTAGTACACTGAAATTCAAACCTTTTAGGTTTGAAAAATTTTAGCTCTCCTTTCCTAACTTTCAAGAGCTCGCCAACACATGGTGGAAAAAGGAAGAAGTTTTGCATGGTTCCTTAATGTATAAATTCCAACAAAGGCTCAAGAATTTCAAGAAGCAGGTACGAGACTAGAACAAATATGTTTTTAGCAATATCTTCCAATCTCAGCAAATCATTGAGCAACGCCTTGAGGAAATCCAACGAGAATTTATTTCCCACGATTACTCAAATTTTTTGAAGGAGGAAGAAGAAAACCTGAAGCAACAACTAAAAGAAAGGCATAAACAGGAGGAAATCCTTCAACGCCAGAAATCTAGAGTTCAATGGCTCAAGGAGAGAGAAAAGAAGACTAAATTCTTTCATCAATCCATGATCCACAGAAGGTATCTAAATTGAATTACCAAATTAGAAAACAACCAGGGTCAAGCAATCATGGATCATGAGGGGATGGAAACTGTTCTAGTCAACTACTATAAAGACTTGCTCACAGAACCAGTGAAGGATAGATCTGAAGCCATAGCAACCATAACTTAGCACATTCCCAATCTCATCTCGAGAGAACAGAATGAGGCACTGATGAGGCCCATTTTGATTGAGGAGGTGGATCAGGCAATGAAGGAGACGCCAGCAGGGAAATCCCCAGGACCAGACGGCTTCACATCAAACTTCTTTCATTTTTATTGGCCAATGGTCCGAGAGGAGGTTTGGACGCTGGTGGAAGAACCCTGCATCTCTGGGAAAGTCTTGCCAGCACTTAATGATACCTTCCTTACTCTAATCCCCAAGGAGGAAAGAGTCTCGCACCCTCAACAATTCATACCCATTGCTTTATGCGATGTCATTTACAAGATCATTACCAAGATTATCGCTCTCAGACTCAATCCAATCCTCCCTTTCATCATCTCCAAGGAACAATAGGGATTTGTTGAAGGACGTCAAATTCTTGACAGCATAAGTTTGGCACATGAAGTGATACATTCCCTTAAGACAACCATAACTCTAGGTATGCTTATAAAACTTGATCTCTCTAAAGCTTTTGATCGCTTAAGCTGGCAGTACATCAATTTTTTTCTTTCATCTTTTGGATTTTGTGAAGAGTGGGTTTCTTGGATCCATAACCCTGCATCCTCAGCTTTCTTTTCCATCCTGGTTAATGGGGTTCCATCCAAAACATTCTCCCCCACTGGAGGCATCTCACAAGGGGACTCTCTCTCCTTTTGTCTTTGTCATAATGGTTGAGGGACTAAGTAGATATATTAAGGCCTCTATTGAGGATGGATCCCTCCAAGGCCTCCCCCTATATATGGCATACACCCGGTTGCCTCACATAGACAATTCATGGACGATACCATGATCATGGGGAGGCCCACGGCTCAGGAAGCCCAGAAATTCAAAGAAATCCTCTCTGACTTCAGCGATGCTTCGAGTACAATAATAAACCTTGTGAAGTCTCAGTTTTTCTTTTTCAACACCCCATAGGGCATCCAGAATCACATTTCACGCTTGCTCAACATTCCTAAGAGCTCCCTTCCATCCAATTACCTTGGCATCCCTATTTCAGATTTTGCGGCAAGGAACATTTCCTGGGAACCTCTTCAACAATCTTTGACCAATCATCTCAACTCTTGGAATTTTAGATCCTTCAATCTGGTGGGCCGCCTTGTGCTCCTCATATATATCCTGCAAGCAATACCAATCTATCTATTTTTCACCCTTGTCGCCCCGCAGAAGGTGCTCCAAGCCATTCGCAATCTTCAAAGAAGGTTTCTCTGGCAAGGTCATCATTCAAAGAGAAAATGGACTTTGGTAAGTTGGGACAACATTTGTAGACCCAAGCTCAAGGGGGGTCTTAGGCTAAGGGGCCCTTGCAAATTAAATGAAATAATGGGGCCAAAAATCTGGTGGCGATGGTTAAAACATCCTAAAGAATTATGGGCACGCCTCTAGAAACAAAAATACGCTCCCAACTACGCAGAAGTCAATTTGATTAGAATGAATGATCAGATCCAGAGTTCCAACATCTCGAATGCAGCGTGGAGAAACAGGCCCCTCATTCAGGAACATGCTTTTTGGGAGATAAGGAATAGATGGGCGTCCCTCTTTTGGACAGATTCATGGCAAAAAATGCCTCCCTTGGTATCTCTAGATATTCTAGAGCCCATTTATGCACTCATACAAGATCAAGGAGACCTTTCAGGTGAAGAATCTATGGAGAGCAGAGCCTACAACTTCTCACTAGCAAGACTGGAAGATCACGCACATGGATCTAGAGTTGTCAAAGGAGAGTAACTTACACCCCTGGCAAGAGGTGATCTCCCAAAGGAAAATCAGAAAGGGCGAAGGGGAATACATCCTCCGCTGGGGACATTCCCCAACAGGCACTTTCAATACAAAAGAGGCCTACATTCTAAAAACCAAGGTGCATCTACAACCATCGGATGAAATTTGGAAAAAAAAATTGGAAATCCAACATGTGGCCAAAGGTATCCATGTTCCTCTGGCTACTAATCCAAAATCATATCTTGACTTGGGAAAATTTACACAAAAGAGGATTTGTGGGACCTTCAATCTGCCCTCTCTATATGCAGCAAGAGGAATCCATGGAGCATTTACTAAATCAATGTCGCTTCAGCACAGAAATTTGGGACAGGGTTGCTCAAATAATGTGGAAAACAGACAGAGCAAGAGGCAGTATAACCAACACCATTGAGCAATGGCATCAAGAAGCCTTCACCAATCCTATTCTCAACGGGATTTAACAACCGATTCCTGGCTTTGTGGTATGGCAAATCTGGAAAGAGAGAAAAAAAAGGATTTTGCAGTCCAAGTAGTCATCTCTACAACAGGTTTGGTCAAAAATTTATGCCAACATCCAAGAAACAGTCAGAGCTCAAACTTGGTCAGTTAAGGATCTCACTTGCTATCATTTTGAATGCATCATTGTTATGACCTAAGGGGAGCATATATATGGCTAAATGTATATGATATAACCCCAAAGGGGGGCATATATGAGCCTAAATGTACATGTAATGTGTAAATACATATGTAATAGGGGCGGCCTAGTGATAAAGGGGCCTCATGTGCAAGTGTGAATAGCTATATATAAGAGATCATGTATTCATTATTGGGGGAGGTGAATTGGGAAGTATGAATGGTATTTAGTTATTTGGAGGGGGTTCCCCTATTCATTAAGGAGTTATTGTGCAACTTATATATATTGGAGTTGTGTTCCACGTTGAAATTGTGTACATGGTGTGTACTTATGTATTTTATGATATTTTGAGCATTTTGGATCATTACATTTGGTATCAAAGCACAGATCCTAAGGTTTTTCTTCCTCAATAAAGTCATTTTAGAATTTTCACTATAAAAATTTTCTCTGAGCCACTTCAGAAGGCAAAACTTGGAGGATATTGAGAAGACTTATCATAGTATCTATGGTACAAATTTCCGCTTCTGGGTCATTGCACTTTCGGAGTTAGACTCTGTGGAAGATAAGGTATATGACTAGTCCTATTGACTAGTCTCAAACAGGTGTTCCACATAAAACAACCATAACTTCTTCATAGAGGATCCAATTTGAGTGAGACAAATTGCATTGAATAGTGGACAAACCGTAGTTTTTCTAGTACAATTTTCAGAATTTTATATATATTATTGTGTGTGGGGAACACTGCACAAGTGCGCCCTCCTGGAAAGGCCAAAAATACACAAGTTGTGTGGAAGTTACCATAACTTCCACTTGGCACATCCAGTTTTGGTCAAACCTATGACATTGCAGAGAAGAAATTCCATAGTTCTACAGGTCGCAATTCCAGACTCAAAAGGGTCAAAAGTGCAGAGATACATCAGAATGAAGGTCAGCTAGGAGGACAAACTCCAAATCAGGGTTTCAAAGGTATGTTCACTTAAAACTATCATAACTTTTGATTGGAATGTCTGATTACGCTGATTCAAAAGCCATTAGAAAGAGGAAACCTAAAAGACTATATGGGAACAAGGATTATAACTATTTTATATCGTTATCCTCAATATATTGAGATTTTAAGTTAAGGTTTAGGGTTTGACCTCAATTAAGAATCAATGACAATACCTAACTTTAGTGGAGATGAAGATAAAAATGAAATCAGTCCCATGGAATGGTTAAGGATGGTAAAGGAATATTGTATGAGGATTGGTATAAGTCCTTGTGGGTTATCTTTTTCTTTTTTAGGTGGAGATCATAAGTGGTGGAGAAGCCTTGATGAAGATACTAGACTCCACTCCACATGGGAAGAATTTGAAAAAATCTTCTCAAATAAATGGATTAGGGATACAAAAATGGAGGAAATGTATAGAATTCAAGATGAATTAAAAGAAGCAAAGGAAGAGATTAAAAAGAAGGGTGAGGAGCTATCTAAGATAATATCCCTTAATGAATCACTCATTAAGGACGTTAAGAACCTAAAGCAAGAAAAGACTAACAAAGGCAAGTGGGAAAAAAATGAATCAAGGGAAGATTTGGAAAAAAAAATATGAAGAGAAATGCAGATTATGAAGCCATAATAAAAAACTATTGGATGAGGTTAAGAGATTGAAAGAAGAAAATAAGAATTGTCAAAATAAAGAAGAAAGAAAAAACTTGGATGAAAAATCTACCAAAAGACTACAAGAGAAAATTTGCAAGGAGGTTGAGGAATCCTTAAATACTGATGAAGTAAAGTCAGAAATGCAAGCCAAAATTGAAGAAGGACGTCACAATTTGGTAGATGGGGTCACCTTGTAGCTTCAAAAGGAGAAAGAAGACAAGATTAAAGAAGGTCAACATAATATACTTGAAGAAGTTGAACTCCATCTAGAGGATGTACATGCCAAATATGATGGTATTATATCAAGGCTAGAGTAATCAAGGACCAAGCAAAGATGATCGAGGATGTCATTGTCTCTGAAAAGACTATAGATAAAATGCATGTGAAGAGTGAAGAAAAACCGTCAAATGTCAAACCGTATCGACACCCTCATTACCAAGAAACATTTCAAGGAAGACAAGAAGGACAATATCAATGTTATGAGGGAAGAAGATGGAATACTTGTCAATATTCATGGAACAAGGCATCACAAAACTACTCTTCAACAAGCTATTATCAGAGACCAACAACCACTACAAATTGGAGAAGCTTCAACAAAAATACATGGAATCAAAGGAAAGAAAAATATGCAACAACTAGACACCAAGGATTAAAACCGAAAATAAATGATTTTGGATGGATAGATCGTCAACAATGGAATGAAGAAAGCAGGAACATAAGAAAATCATATTACTTGGTTTCATCACATGTGAAGCCTTTAAATGCAAAGCTTTGAGGACAAAGCTTTTTGAAGGAGGGTATTATGTTATGACCCAAGGGGAGCATACATATGGCTAAATGTATATGATATGACCCCAAGGGAGGGCATCTATGGGCCTAAATGTACATGTAATGTGTAAATACATATGTAATAGGGTCGACCTAGTGATAAAGGGGCCTCATGTGCAAGTGTGAATAGTTGTATATAAGAGATCGTGTATTCATTATTGGGGGAGGTGAATTGGAAAGTATGAATTGTATTTGGTTATTTGGAGGGGATTCCCCTATTATTTAAGGAGTTATTGTGCAACTTATATATATTGGAGTTGTGCTCCACATTGAACCAATCAAGGATGTCTCTCCAATCCTTCCTTACAGTCCTCTACTTCATGTCAGCCCTTTGTAGAGCTCAATTCAAGCACCAGTCGTATCAACTGGGAGGTCTATGACCCTCCGAGGATAGAGGGTAATTTCCAAGTCGCCCTGGAGCCACAACAACACCATGCATCGGCACCAACATCGGGGGAGAGAATGGTATGGGATCCCCCTGAGGGGCACTGGGGGTTCCCCATCATAGAGGAGATACCTCCAGCAAACCTAGCTCTTGTTCAAGCAATTTCTTAGGGCCCTCTGAGTTCAAGTCCCTCTGGGATGGGTGATAGCTCTCTACGTCGTCTAACAAAGGAACAATTTTGGCTTCTCTTCAAATTGCGTGAGGCAGTCTCAGAACAATAATTTCGCCGGGACATTATCAATCACAGGATGGATGCTTTGTTTAACTCATTCTCAAGCAAGCATGTGTGTTCCAGATGTCCAATTTGTCGCCAACCTTACAACTTTTCTCAAAAATGGAGGTCGCTTGCTTCTGGTACTGATGTTATTTAGTTTTATGGGAAATGCCCTTGACTCTATATGTATGGATTTTTTAGATCGTAGCAGTTTAGTTTTGATAGGCTTTAGCCTCTACAGAAACCCAGTCAGCATTTGTACATTCTACAGACTTTTTGTCATTTTGTTAATGGCTTTTAAGGTAGTTTTGATCCGGATTATTTTCGGCACGAAATGAGAGCGGAGATATAATAAAGAAATGCACAGAGATATTGCAGATATTCAATAATACAACAGAAATGTATCAGAGATGCAACCATAAACATAGATATACAGTAATACACGATTTCTATTAATCAGAGAAATGTACAGAGACTGTAAAAATACAGAGTGAAAGACTCGTTAGAATGGTGGCAGCTTATCTCTGAGAAGAGATGTGACGGCCACTCGCATTCGCAAGAAGATGATTACAATGAGGCTCTGAAGGCCCTTTTACAATAAACGGGAATGCCAAAAGTCCTAGACATCCAAACACCTAACCTTAGGAGATGAAGCGCCAAAAGTCATGTGGGCCCCGTTTGGGTAAGTGAGTACATCAACTTCCCCGGGTCGTAACTTTTACATGCGATCTCAGTTTTAGGCGTGTGATAGCTCGTTGGAAAGGTATTGTCGAGAAGATTCATTTTGGGGGCTCAATCATGCCTTCGGCTATCATTGAGAACCTTGATCTCGAAAAACCTTCATTTGGACCCTCAAAATGGCCCCAGAAGTTAAAACCTGCTAAAAATAGTAAATTGTCAAAATGGCCAGAAAACTATTTTGAGCCATTTGGAAAAGGTGGGTGGCCACTGATATCCACCTGGATCAATCCTCCCTCCTTAGGAAGCAATGGTCTCCATTGCGTTGAGTTCCCAGGGGAGAGGGAAAAGCATTTGTTGAATCTGCATCTTGGTGAG
>ML781686.1:1148537-1171351 GCA_009831015.1 Picea engelmannii | reverse complement strand
CCAAAGTGGTCGCTTGATGAAGATGCGCCTGATGCTATCGGCAGGCGTTGAAGGATGTGGGAAAAATTCTCCATCATTTCGTCCCTCTGTCGCGTGAGAGCTTGCTCAAGCAACAGACTGATAGGATCGTCTGCTCCATCGTTCTTCTTTTCTTCCGCCATTGAAGGTTTCTTGGGTGTGCGAGAGAGATTGTCCTCGAGAGAGACAAGTTCGAGACCCAACTTGCTATACTCGGACCTCGTCGGGGACATGTACTGAAAAACGATTAAGAGCAACCTGCTCTGATACCACTGATCCGGATTATTTTCGGCACAAAATGAGAGCGGAGATATAATAAAGAAATGCACAGGGATATTGCAGATATTCAATAATATAACATAAATGTATCAGAGATGCAACCATAAACATAGATATACAGTAATACACGATTTCTATTAATCAAAGAAATGTACAAAGACTGTAAAAATACAGAGTGAAAGACTTGCTAGAATGGTGGCAGCTTATCTCTGAGAAGAGATGTGACGGCTACTCGCATTCGCAAGAAGATGATTACAATGAGGCTCTGAAGGCCCTTTTTCAATAAACGGGAATGCCAAAAGTCCTAGACATCCAAAAACCTAACCCTAGGAGATGAAGCGCCAAAAGTCATGTGGGCCCCGTTTGGGTAAGTGAGTACATCAACTTCCTGGGGTCGTAACTTTTGCATACGATCTCCGTTTTAGGCGTGTGATAGCTCGTTGGAAAGGTATTGTCGAGGAGATTCATTTTGGGGGCTCAATCATGCCTTTGGCTATCATTGAGAACCTCGATCTCGAAAAACCTTCACTTGGACCCTCAAAATGGCCCCGGAAGTTAAAACCTGCTAAAAATAGTAAATCGTCAAAATGGCCAGAAAACTGTTTTGAGCCATTTGGAAAAGGTGGGTGGCCACCGATATCCACCTGGATCAAGTTTTGGACAATTTCAATGGACCCTGGTGATGGATCTGGTTTCCGTTAATGGCAGGCCAGTCACCAAACGCCCTGGAAAATGTATTGATTCAGTTAAGAAGGTAATAAAAATTTTAGCTTCCAAAAAAAAAAACAATTAGCTAATGAAAATCCCCAATCAACAATCAACTCATAAAGAACAATCATATCACAAGGAACATTAAGATGGGAGGATAACAACATATCTACAACTCAAATTAAACCCAATTAACATATAAGTTGGGAATTTTACCTATAATATTATATATAATAAAAATATTTTACATATTAAGCATATTAAAAAAAAAATTGTGTAAGATAATATATACTTGTTTAAAATGTTACAAACTTCTACACATATTATCATATATAAAAAAAAAAACATAAAAAAAATTCTATAATAAATTAATTATGTATAATTTTTTATTGAATAAATAAAAATGTGTAATGTATTTGTGTAAAAAATATTTATTAACATTTAAAACATAATATAAAGTTTATTTTAAAAAAATATACAATAACATTAAAAATATATATTAAAAGTTTAATTATACAACACTAAATTTTATATATAATAACAATCAAATAACAAATAACATTAGAAAATATATTAAAAGTTTATTTATACAACACTAAGTTTTACATCTAATAATAACAAACAAATTATAAAATATTTGCAATATTCTATAATATTTAGTACATAAAAACAATTGGTATATCCATCAAATACAAAAACGAATTTTTTTGGGGATATACTAAACAAATTACAAAATATTTGCAATATCCTATAATATTTAGTACATAAAAACAATTGGTATATCCATCAAATACAAAAACACATTTTGGGGGGGATATATTAATATTTGATACTCAATTATATACATAAAGCATGCTTTACCACCAATATTATGGTAATTTTATTAAATATATATCTTTTAAACACAAAACATTATGAATTTCATAATAGCACAATAACCCCCCAGATGGAGTAATAGTGTGTGCCACGCGCCCAGCTTGCATTTATGTGCCCACCACTTTGCCTCTGCCCATGTGACGGCACCTGTGGATCCCTTCCACCTTAATTACCCCCTCATGCCTGTTGCTGCGAACTCTCACTTCATCGCACCCTTAACTAACTGCTCTAGTGCGCTCAGAGGTGGACTCTCGCCCTTGTTATGGCGTTGGTACAAAGTTTGTTCCTCTTGTGCTCGTGCACCTTTACTCCCCTGCGCTCTTCTTATGGCGACGCCCATTCTCCCTTTTGATTCCTATCACTCTCCTCTCCCAGCAATTCTGGTTCTCAATCGCCCCCTCTGGTGCTTACTTGGTTTGTTCTGGTCTTTTCTCCACCCTTACCTCTTGTTAGTCAAACCATGCCCCACCAGTGAGGGAAGTCAAAGCGTGGTGCCCTATGGTACCAGAATTGCACAGCCATGGGCAGCCAGCACCCTCCCTCCTTCACCCCTACGCTCAG
Organism: Picea engelmannii; assembly: GCA_009831015.1. Lineage (NCBI taxonomy): Eukaryota > Viridiplantae > Streptophyta > Pinopsida > Pinales > Pinaceae > Picea > Picea engelmannii. The sequence goes on along the minus strand of ML781686.1, from coordinate 1,168,909 downwards.
CTCTTCACCTTCTTCCTCAACTCAGTCCTCACCGGACCAATCCGACCTTCCACCTTTGTCCTCGCCTTGGGCGTGCCGTGTCAAATGGTTTGACCTCCATGGGAACTCTCTCGACTTTGCTCCTGGACCGCTCCCTGAATTGGCCTCGACCTCGCAGTCAGCAGTGGCACGTCCCTCTTGTCCACCACCCTACGCTCCTCCGCCACCCCCGTCTCCACCCTCGTCGTCAGCCTTTGTGCCCTCTATGGACGATGGTAACGTGCACTCGAAAAAACTCTATGTGGAGGTGTCTCATAACTAGGAGTAGCTCCAGTCGGAGTGCATTTCGCCCCTGGGCCTCCGAGATTCAGTTTCAATTCTCCAAGACTCTATCTTCGCAGTCCAATGGGACATTGATGATCTTCAGTTTAGACTGGAGCACTTGGACCGGTGAGTTGCGCAAATTGAATCTATGCTCTCGACTCTTCTCCATTCCTTGCATCCTTCAGACTCATGCCTCAATGTCCCCACTTCTCCAGGGGTGGTTCTCGCTCCCGAATTCTAGGGGAATGATGTGGAGTGCATGGTTGGAGTAGCACAGACGATCGTGGACGAGCACAACACGATGCATAGTTGGAGCAGCACAGACGTCGTGAACAAGCACGACACGATGCATGGTTGGAGCAGCACAGACGATCGTGGACGAGCACGACATGATGCATGGTACACAAATCTGAGTGCATGCACGCCCACCAAACACCGTGACAGTGGGCAGGCATAAAAGTGTATGCATGCATCCTTTCTTTTGACAATTGTCAGTAGTTTCTGGAAGTTAGGTCTATGCTTTGGGCATTTGGTAATGTTTTTTCTGTAGGTTGGTTAGTTGATAGGCCTGGCTTAGGTCATTATAACAGTTTTTGTGATAAACAATCTATTTTTCAGTTCAAATGCTTGGATAGGCCGAATCGATTTTCCCACAGGGTGATTCTGGCGAATATGTTTAATTTTCCACACCATATCTAATATGTCTATGAGTCTAAGTTAGTTTCCTCTCAAGGCAACTCGACACTCTAGCAAATCAAACTCAAGATGATACTGTAATTTTTGTTCATGATAGATAATATATAGATCTTACTTAAAAAATAATAATAGCACAATAACCATTATTGTTAAAAGGGACTAAAAAAAATGCTAAGCAAAAAGATAAACTTATTAAAGTTAAAAAATCAAATACATGATCTGGATAAAATTGACTTTTGAAACCATGATTGTCAAAAGGGACAAAAATGACGTGAGCAAAAAAATGAGTCTATTAAAGTTAAAAAATCAAATAATTGTGTATCTTGAAAAAATTGACTTTTGTAAATTAAAAAAAAAATACAATTATTAGCATTTTTAAAACCAAATCACAATTTTAAACAAATTATGGCACAGTTTACCATCAAATAAATAACAAGTCAAAATATCCCTCTTACATGACTTTACCCCATTAGAACTTGTGAAAGTGTGAAAGAGTAATTTAAATAACATTTTAAGCAAAAGAAACTACCATGGAATTGATATCATTAAAATTGACTTTTGTAAATTTAAAAAAAAAAATACAATTATTAGCATTTTTAAAACCAAATCACAATTTTAAACAAATTATGACACAATTTACCATCAAATAAATAACAAGTCAAAATATCCCTCTTACATGACTTTACCCGATTAAAACTTGTGAAAGTGTGAAAGAGTAATTTAAATAACATTTTAAGCAAAAGAAACTATCATGAAAGAATTTTAGAAGAATTCAATTAAATTTAAAATTTTGATATCAAAATATGTAAATAAGATTAAACAAAATTTATTTCAAATATAAATTGAAATTATTTTCATAATAAATAAAATATTCTATTGCATATCATAAATTTTATTTCAAATAATAAATCAAATTTATAAAAATAACCAATCTTCACAAAATAACTCATTGTGTATTACAATTTTTATTTCAAATAATAAATCAAAATTATAAAAATAATCAACCTTCACAATGGGCTTTAACCCCTTGCATATAAATCAAAAATATAAAAATAATCAACCTTCACAATACAATAGAAATGGGTTTCATCTTGTGTTTGAAGTCTCCCAAGGAATAAGATATGTTACAATGAATATGAACACACATTAAAAATAAAATAACAATTTACATAAGACACTAATAATAATGGGATAGCAATTTACATAGGAAACTCTTGAAGTCTCAAGGAGTAAGATATGTTACAGTGAAAATGAACACACATTAAAAATAAAATAACAATTTACATAAGACACTAATAATAATGGGATAGCAATTTACATAGGAGATCCTTGAAGTATATGTTACAGTGAAAATGAACACAAATTAAAAATAAAATAACAATTTACATAAGACACTAATAATAATGGGATAGCAATTTACATAGAAAACCCTTCATAAAGGTTATAAGGATAAAAATAACAAAAAAATGGGATAAAAAAATAAGTATAAAAATAAAAGTTAAAAAAAAATGGAATAAAAAAATAAGATAATAATTTACATATAACACTAATAAAAATGGGATAGCAATTTACAGAGGAGACCCTTCATAAAGGTTATAAGAATAAAAAGTAACAAATTATTTAGACCGCCCTTGATAAAAAAATGCTTTCAGTTATACAAGGGAAGAGAGAAACCATATATTAAAATGCTTTTAAGTATACAAAGAAGAAAGAAGCTATATATTAATATATCGATATAGAATAAATAAATATGCATTTTATAAGTTAGTGTACCAATGCAAGTTGTCCTTATTCACTAGACCCACTACAAATAAACTATAGGGATGGGCTATTGTATCAAATGGTGTTTTTTACAGCTTAATATGGAAGAGATGTAAAACATTACATAGAATAACCAAATATAACAATTGAAAAAAAAATGGAAAAAAAGTAGCACAAATCTATCAATTGTTGAGAGGATTCAAATTCATGGAAGTGCAAACCTTTCTTCACACTCTAAAAAAGGTTTGTGCTTTCATAGATTCAATTTCTCTCAATGCTTGATAATTCGTGCTTAAGATAGATTTAGGTTGGTTATTATTGTGTAGAGAGGCACTTTCTACATCATAGAACGAGGGAGATGTGTAGCATAACATAATGTTGATGTGACATAGATCGATCAAATATAATAGTTAAACAACATGAACAAAAGTATGTTTAGTTCACTTAATAGAAAATACACACTAGTGGGCAAGGTTTAATTCATGTGAGCTTTTCGTAGAGCCATGGGTTCACCTTGAGGTAGTGGTTGAACAAGTGGTTGCACCCCTGAAAGATTATATTGAATGATCTTGTGGCCAGCGCACATAGAAGTGGATCAAAGCCCAACCCCATGTCGTTCAACTTGAAAAAGTCCCAAGGGTTAGTCAATCAATGCAAGCCTAAGGTGCCAAGGGTAGGCCATAAGTCTAGAGTTCAAATCCGATAGATCCCCTTGATGTTGCCAACAGCGATTGTGGTTGGCAATTGAATTGCCCTCCATCCAAGGTTTTCTTTCGATATATATATATATATATATATATATATATTTCAAAAGCCCTGAAAGATTATATTGAATGATCTTGTGACCATGCACATAGAAGTGGATCAAAGCCCAACCCGATGTCGTTCAACTTGAAAAATCACCGGGTTAGTCAATTAATGCAAGCCTAAGGTGCCAAGGGGAGGCCATATAAGTCTCGAGTTCAAGTCCGATAGACCCCCTTGATGTTACCAATAGATTGTGGTTGGAAATTGAATTGCCCTCCATTCGAATATTCCAAGGAAGAGGGGGAATCCCACGAAGTTATATATATAGGGAGGCCATAGGTCTTGAGCTCAAATCCGATAGGCCACCTTGATGTTACCAACAACGATTGTAGTTGGCAGTTTAATTACCCTCCATCCAAATATCCCAAGGAAGAGGGAGAATCCTAAATGGTTCTTTCAAAATATATATATATATATATATATATATATATATATATATATCATCACGTGAATGAAAATAATCATTAAACCAAAAACTAAATCTATATTAAGCATCAACAAGTATCAATATGTTAATGTATTCTAGAAAATGTTCACGCTTCCAAAGATTTAATCATCTCAATACTTGATAAATTCATATTTAAGATTAATCTACATTAATTAATCAATAATTATAAATAATTAACTCAATTCTTCCATTACATATCTTCTCTACCCTAACCAACCTTAGAACATGACACAATCACTACTTTAGTGTGCCTAAATTATATGGAAATAGTATCTTAGCTACAACTTCTTAATTCAAGCATGCTCACAATCTAACATCTAAATTATATAGAAATAGTATCATAGCGACAACTTCTTAATCCAAGCATGCTCACAATCTAACATCTAACATCTAAATTATATAGAAATAGCATCAGTTTATTCATATTCGTATACTTCCACCTTAAAGTGTTAATCATTACGTGACCTTAGAAAATTATGATTTACCTTATGGTACTATTTTTACCCATTACATATCTTTGATTGTCGTTAATTAGCTTTGGGTACTACTATTAATTCATATTTGGGTGTTGTTTTTACTTCTTTCACCAATTTAAGAGTCGTTAATTCATATTTGGGTGTTGTTTTTACTTTTTTCACCAATCACCAATTTAAGAGTCGTTAATTCATATTTGGGTGTTGTTTTTACTTTTTTCACCAATTTAAGAGTCGTTAATTGGCTTTCGGTATTACTATTAATTCATATTTGGGTGTTGTTTTTACTTCTTTCTCCAATTTAAGAGTGATGTGTAAATCATGGAAGTGGAATCACAAATTAACAATACTTCTTTCACCAATTTAAGAGTGATGTATTAACTATGGGAGTGGAATCACAAATTAATGAGACAGAACATGTGCATTTCCACAGCATAGATAATGATGATAAATGCCAAGAACGGTGTGTTTTTAGTAAGAAATCTGAGATGAGCATAGTCATCCCATTACTCAAAGACATGTAGTATGGCAGTCCACAATACCCTAGAGTTTAAGTAGTGTGCACTGCACTCAACTATACATAACATGTAGTATGAATATCAACCATACCCTATAGTCTAAGTTCGCTGCACTAATCTATATATTTATCAGTTATAAATATATTCAGATATATATGTACATCAAGTTGTGGTTGCGGTGCTATTCTAAAAAATTTAATACATAGGTTTTCTTAATATTTCACTGTTCTGTTGGTTGATTGAAATTTTGCAAAGAAAGTCTTTTAAAATATTTTGATTTTGATTTTTGTAGAAGCTCTACTTTTAGGGCACATGGCCTTGACTAGAGAAAGGGGAAGATAGTGAAGACTGTGGCTAATAGTGGCACAGAGGTGATTGAACAAGGAAAATATGACTAGAAAAGTATAATAACTAAACGTAATATACAAGTGAATATAGATAAACAGAGAGAAATGAGACAATTGTGAAAAAGGATGACTTTGCAGTGAAAATCATAATGAGTATACAACAAACAGCTAGGGCAAAATGCAACAAGGAGAAAGGAAACTAGTTTGCTCAAAGAGTACAGAAGTATAAGTATATAGATAAACAGAGAAAAATGAGACAATTGGGAAAGAGAGTGACTTCGCAGTGAAAAACACAGTGAGTATGCAACAAACAGCTAAGGAAAAACACAAGGAAAAAAAAAAACTAGTTTGCTCAGAGAACAGAAATATAATTGTTGCTTTTGGCATTGGCTAGCTGTTCTACGAAATGGTTTTTTTCACCGGAATCCGACCATCTAAATTTACACAAATCACTATTTTTTGTTGTTCAAAATCCATTTTTGAATGTAGAAATGGATTCAGCATGCTGAAAAAACTCTCAGGGCACTCAGAGTATACAGAAATAATCACTCAAATCTACGAATCCAACAATTTCTCGCCAAATTTCAGACAAATATCCCCGGAAAAAATCATTATTTTGTAGAATCTTTAGCCTGTGGCATTGTTTTTATTTTTTTAATAATTTGTATATTTTACATTACAGATTGAAAGATATATGTGGGTTTAAGAAAAGAGTGGCACCGAGTAGAGTTTTTTTAATAATTTGTATAATTTACGTAGAGTTTTTTTTATAATTTGTATAATTTACATGACAGTTTGAAAGATATAAGTGGGTGTATGAAAAGAGTGGCACCCAGTAGAATAAAAAGGCAATGCATATTTGAATCAGAAATATAATTGTTGTTTTTATTTATTTCTATTGTATATTTTACATGACAGTTGGAAAGATATAACTGGTTGCAAGACGAGTGGCACCAGGTAAAGTAGAAAGGCAATGCATATTTGAAGAAAGATTTTTTTTTCCACTGTGTATGGAAACAAAAAAGTAGAGGTTAATCATGCACACCAAGGAGCTAATGCTCATGAATAAAGGCCAAGAATATGGAGGAATACCACTTATACCAGGCCTCCGGGGTTGCTACAAAGAATTGATTATTATATCATAACGAGTGTAGCCAAGATGGTGACATAAAATGCATGAGCAGACATGTGAAAAGACAATATATAATCATATGTTCCTCTCTGTATAGACACCTCTAATAAATGTCACTATTAATATTCCATATACCATTATTAATTATTTAAAAGTATAGTCATAAAACACTCCATACACCCTTTTAATCCACCCTTTTTAAAGAAAATCCTCACTTCAATCCTAACTTTCCAAAGACGTGGAACTAAAATTGAAAAGGCATAGCTATCCGGCCATAAATTGTTGCATCAAAGGGAACCCAAAAAAATAGAAAGACTGCTCCCAAGTTCATTAAAAACTCAAAAAAATATCGTCCTGGTATAAATGCTTAGTACCCCTAAGAGGTAAATTCATGAATCGACCTCATTTCTTATGTATTTCAGAAGCTCGTGAAACTTCATTTATAAAACTCCTTTGTCGGTGGTGTTCCTTCCCATTAAACATTTCTCAATCAGCTAAGTTTTCTATATTACCTATGGCAACATTAGTGTAATTCTGCAACGAAATCCTTTGGAGTTTATCATCCTTGCATAAATCTACATATAAAAACATACACAGTGAAATGTTCGTTCATGCATAGGAGCAAGCAACTCTATTAGAAAATATCTAGAGAACAAAACTTCCGTGTTTTCTGAATCTCAATTGCGACAATATATTAATCATGACAACTCTTAACTTGGGTAAAGCAAGGACCTCATCTGAGCTCAGGCAAGGCCTTTCAGAATCTTCTAAAGAAGGCAGAACCTTACCCTCGCCTAAAAGGATGCTTTGCAGAACTCAGTTAAAATTTTAACACTGCTACTTTACAGCAGGAATGACACAGTCTGTTGGCAAGCAGAAGAAAACACTAAGAAAACATTTAAAATGGACTTTAAAATAGCAGCCAACAAATCAATGAAAACTTAGATGTAAGAACAACATAACCTGATTCTAAATAAAACATATCAATATATTCTACAAACAGGCATACATGTAATTTTAGCATTCCGCTAAAGTTGTATTCTTTCACTAAGGCAATTGCTCCAAATCATCTGATCCATTCTCAAAACATTACTGTATTTATAGCAGATACGAAAGTTGTTTCATTCAAAATTGACATATATTGGCAATACCAACAGAAATTGAGCTGACGATATCATCAAAACAGTTGAAACACATGTAAATGTGACACTCCACAAAACTCGTTACCATTTACTTGAGAAGAGTAACCTCGGTATATCTTCCAAAGATTTAGTGACCATCATATAATGACAAACAGAGTATCTACTCCAACTTTTATTCCGAAGAGATGTTTGATCTCAAAGCCCCCTGTAGATGCATTTACAAACAACAAAATGAGAATAGTTAATCAGTGAATCTAACCATGGAATATCTAAATCTAAATTGGCTCTAATATGTTTTTTTTATACTGTACTCATAGTCTATCCTGCATACACAGTGGAATGTTCATTCATGCATAATCATACAGAACCAATGTTGAATCGGGTGGATGCTGCAAATATTTACTCAATCGTATCATACTGTAGCCGTATGATTATATATTTCTGGTTGACTAGAGCAGTTTACAAGTTACCACCCTCACTCATTAGTATCATATTGTAAAAATGGCTCCCAAAAGGATCATATACTCTAGACAGATCATTATCATTTAAATAGGACCCAAGATATGGCATTTCACATTGAGCTCTAATATTAGATCTTTCATATTATGACGTAGTTTTGTATTGTATATCATGACTAAATTTTGCCTTGATACATAAATAGAATAAGTAAATTATAGCCATAAATACTACATCTCCAGACTTCATTCATTGGTATTATACGTTAGATTACTCTGAATCGCATACTTTAGAATCTAGATTACTCTGAATCATGGCCATAGCATCATCGACATACATTTCAAACCAAATAACTATATTAAAGTTTCCAAGAATCCACAGTGCAAACTAAACAGAATCGAGATAAAGTGCTGGAATTGGCACCATAGCCATCTTTCTAAGGCATCCTTTACACGACATAGTAAACTACCAAATGCAACAGAGCCCATTGAGGTAACCATAAAAATCTTGCAGTTAAAACAAGTATAGGTCATAGTACCCAATTTTTGAATCATAAATTGGCTCCCCCAACTCATAGTACCCAAGCCCGTGTTAGCAAAGAAATGAAAAAGGGTCAAATTAAAAAATGATGACATTCCTTTAATCCAGAACATGAATGGTTGAAAAAATATGGCATTGCTAAAAAATTATATGCACGTTGAGATCATATTCTGAACATCCAATATTCTTCAATTTCCTCTCATACTTTTTGCTTTGTTTGTTGCATGAGGTTGGTTTAGCGATATAGGGTTGTACATAATCATAGGATCACAAGGAGTGAGTAGGTTCAGACAGCTAAAAAAATATGAAATTTAAATGTACACGATGTTACATGCATTAAGATTTTCATTTTGATAAAGAAAAATGTGAATATGTTGGTCAATGAGTCAACTTACAGTGCCAACAGAAAAGAAGCATGTCTTCACTCAATACAAATAAAAAAAGATTTATTTTTATAGCATTTTCTAGCATATCATAAACAAGACATATGCCCTAAATGCTTGTTCTTTCATTCCTGGTGACAATTTGTCATCTCAACCCTACAAAGTGCACATATATGCCATTTGTCCCTGTCAACAGCTAGCACCTCTGAAATTTGTTTTCTACGGTGGTAAGGATTCAAAGACACATGATACCTACTAGCTTTTTCCATATTTTGAGTAACAAGCAAGAAGCCCCAGATTTATACTCAAGTTTGTGAAACAAATGAAAACAGAGATTCACACACTAGTTGCATGACACCATGCGTTTATCCACTCTAATAGGTGTTGCATTTTTTAAATATATATTTGAAACAAGACAAAAACATGTGATGTAGAAATGCGCAATTCTATTAGTCACTACCTAACACCTTTGGAATCCATAACTTAAAACAACGACCCATCAGACCATTAGCTTAAATGAATGCATATGTATCGACGCACAAGTAGGCTTGTTATTACTTATTCCTCCATAAACAAGGATGGTGTTGCATAAGATAGCCTCATTGTTGGCCATGGGAACACTAGGGGTCTTTACATGTTTGACAACAAACAACCAACCAAAATCTAACCACGTATAGGAAAAACTTGATGCCCTTTCAAGGACATACAATAAAAGGAGTTGATACCTCAATCTACTCACTCTCTCAGATAACTGAGGCATTTGATGATATTGTTGCTTAAGTAGATGAAATTCATTATGTCATAAAAAAGCTCTAATAGCTGAAAGTGTCCGGAGCATCATGGCACCAAATTTGGAGCAATGTTGGATTCAAATTTGGTTGATATCGGAGTCAAAAGATAGTTTTTAGTAGTAAAAGATATAAGTCAATGATATAGTGTTATGATCCTTAACCCTTAAATATGAATCATAAACAATATATCAGAAATGCTCAACACTTTATTTATCAAAGTACCCTTAAAGTAAGGTAACACCATACAATGATCTTGTTATGGAAGGATCAACTCCTATTCACTTGCCTCATTCAAGAGGGAAACCCCCTGATGAGCTAAACAACAATACATGCTTCATAAGGAGGACACAATCATTATTTATAGCTAGCTAGAAAACCATAACCATAACCAAATGCTACCTACCTAGTGGACCTTCTTTAAGAAGGCCACATTACATTTATTCCATGCTAACTACTTGGTGGGCCTTATTTAATAATAATAAGGATAGTGGACCCAGTGCAATTTACATTGAATGGCCACCATAACTACTCTATTGTTACTCTAATGGGCCCTTTGACCCCCATTACCAGTGTTACCAAAACCAGACCGGAACCGGTAAAACCGGCCAGTCCGACTGGTTCACAGGCAAAACCCGTTCAAACCGGCCATTCAAACTGGCCTTGACCGGTTAATCGACCGGTTCCATACGGAACCGGTTTTTTTTCTCAAACCGGCCGGTTTCATACAACCAACGGACGGACAGAAAAGTAAGAGAATTTGCAAAAAAAATTAAAAAAAGGGGCATGCAATAGAAGGTTCTAGAAATGTCTAGAGCCCCTAATGTTCTAGAAATGTCTTTGCCTTCTAGACCAGGGGAATCAAGCCAGGCTCGGAATCCCCCTATTGAGTCTACTCATGTTGAGGATGTAGAGATGGTGACTCTGAGTCTGAGTCTGAGTTTCAGTATGCAGATTCAGATTATTAGATTGCGTAGTCTCTACTCTCTAGCCTAGACTCTAAGTTATTTTTGGACTTTATAGGCCATTTAGAGCCTTTTTGATGATGTATTTTGATTCAAATATTCCTATGACTATGGAGTGCACTTACTCTTAGTGCTATTTTGGTTTTATACACTGTTACTTGTTATATATATATGAGAAACTTTGCAAATTTGTGTATAATGGTTTGGATTCACATGGATGCACATGAATATGTATTTCTTTTTCAAAATTTGAATATTTTATGTATTTTTAGTGACCGGTTTTTTGATCCGGTTTTTTTCCGGTTCCAGTTCGGTTCCGGTTTTTTTGGTCGACGGGTCTGGTTCTGGTAACATTGTCCATTACACCCCTCTGGAGCATCCCAACACTACAGCCCCATTCCAAAAGGGTTTCCCTTGTTGAAATACAGTTTATTTCAGCATACACTTAGTCTACATTAGATTTCAGCCTCCTTTAAAGATACAACAGCCATACAACTGTTCTTTATGAGCAGAAACACTAAAAGACTAGTTCTGAAATAAAATAGCAGCAGAAATAACTCATATATCAGCAGACTGTAACCCTCATTTGGCACAAAAATCTGTGCATAAACACTTGAAGAAATTACTCAGAAAATAGGACAGATTTGAGGAGAAAGATAGTTTTATTCAGCTCAAGGAAATTCAGAACTATTACATCAGCAAACTGCATCAGCATTAAAACACAAACATTCACTTCTTTTGACAAGTTACAGCACTATACAAACAGTCCCAGACTGTATCTAGGAAGGATAGCCATGATTGTATGGCCTGTATGGCCCAGGACAGCCAACAATTCTTCACACAGTCACCATTTGCATAGAAAATCGTGCCAAAAGAAAACTGTACAGAAAAGAAGAGTAAAACTCAGCAAAACTGCATAGAAATACATGCCAACATGCTGTAAACTTACAGCATCGATTTCTGTGCCCTCCCCTTGTTGTACGGCCTCCTTTTTAGCTGTTGTACGAACTGTATTAATGGCTGCAATGCTCCTTGGGATGCGTGCCAAACCCTCCTTGTTGTAGCTCATCCTCAAGCCTACACTCCTCCTTGGGATGCGTGCCCCTTCACCTTCCCTCTAGCTCTCCTCAAAAGTGCGCCCTCCTCTTAATGAGCTGCCTTTAAACAATTTCAAAATGTAACTCTCCTAACCCTTGATCTCCCTTGAGTGACTCTTCACTTTCCCTTGAGATCAAGGGTCGGGAATTAATCATTCGTTGAGGTCACTTAAGTCATTAAAGTGACTCAAAACATCATAAAAGTCACTTTTACATTAAAAAATTAAAAGACCCAACTTTACAAAATCACTTTATAAAAACACATTATAAAGTCAGTAGAAGAAATTTTGCTTGATCACTTCCGCATGCTGAGCGCTGCCAATGCAGAAGTACCTCCAAGCTACCAAATCTCAACAGCCCTCAATGTTTGTAGTGAGGAGGTAGAACCATAAACCAAGGTCCCATGTACGGGTGCTATCCACAACACTGAGGTAGTCTAGGGAACCAAAGTCCCATGTACCAAGGCTAACTGCAATTCTAAAGTAGTCCAAGAAGCTAATCCATAAACCTAGGTCCCATGTACGAGTGTTGACCACAATGTGAAGTAGTCTTGGTAGCTCACCCATATGCCAAGGTCCCAAGTACAAGTACTAGCCTCAACGCTCAAATAGTTTAAGAAGCTCATCAATAAACCCACTAATGACTCCTAAGCTCAACGTATGGTTGAGTATGGTGCTCCAAATGCCCACCACGATCATGTGGATCCAAACAATTAGAACCATCCATGTCCTAAAGGTCATCCACATAACTACAAAAGATCAATTGTGGATTTGAAAACAACACTACCATTGGAGAATATGCAAGCTGAAAATTGGTAGTCATAACCTGCTTCTCTATATAAAAGGTGGAGTAGAGTCATCAAATAAAAGGTGAAAGTAGTTGTCTTCCCAAAGATGACCACTATACATATACCAATCATCACAAGTATCCTCTAAATCATACTAGGCATGTATGTCATTAGTATACTCTCCTCAGAGGATAGAATACATCCTCACCAATCATGTAGCTCTCCTTCAATTCGTGGCATGCCTCCTTCCTTATCTTTTTGACACCAATGAAATCCATTCCACAAATTTTGGAACAATACTATTCGATCCTCCCATGTAATGTTCCTCAGCATTGCCATTCTTTTGTTTTGTTAGGGTATTGAGGTCAAATATTTGCAAAAGCTATAGCATGCTAGATTTTGCATGGAAGTATATCATATAATTGAAGAATTTTGAGGCTTCCCAACAGGCATGTCATGTGACCTCTTGTTGGGCACTAAGTTCAAGAAATATTAGGACTGTTTTCCTTGCTGTTTGTGACAGCCAACAATTCTGATATTTCTGCCCTTTAATTCTGCCCCTTAGGAAGTGATTTGCTGCCCCCTTGTAGATGTTGTTTTAACGATTAACTTAGGAGGTTTTTGCTGTCCAAGTTAGCACATTGAAAACTCCACAAAAGCAGTAAATACCCTCTAGGATCTTTAACACCTATAGCTGATAAGTAAATAAGCAAACCATGACAAATGAACACAAGTGCTTTTGGTCAACATGACCCTGGAAAAACCCCCATGGGGAAAACCAGTAAGAGAGTAGATGTATTATGGAGATCTCAAGCAAATGTTGCAACAAAGGAAATATACAAGGGAACCTGATACATGTGCAAGCTCCTCACAAGCTAAGCAATGGAGTTCCTTGTAGTTAGCGCCCTCCTTGAAGAATGTGCCCCTCCTATCCTTGAAGTGCCTGCTAGATGCCTTGCGCCCCCCTCTTGGAGATAACTGAAGCTCATGGAAGAAAGCTGCAATAGGTGTGCCCCTATCACTTGGTGCGCCCTCTCTCTTGCCTCAACCTTTGCTTGAGTCCTTCTCTAACATATGCGCCCCAAAGCCTCTCACAATGGTGCTCCTTCTTGCCTGCTATAGTGCGCCGCTAGCCTCTCACCAAGATGCGCCCTCTCAAGCCTGCTTGCTCTTCAACAATGGTGCCCCCCTCTCTTTGGTGCGCCCCCTTCTCCTCTCTTCACATTCACCCAAATCACTCAAGTGAACAATAAATCTCACTTTTTCCCCTTTGCCTCCTTTAGCCTAATCCTTAGGCTAACCTAGGAAACCAATGGCCCAGATTAGATCTAGGCCAATCTCCAAAATGAATGGATGAAATTAGATCTCATTTTTCACTTAATTTTCCATAGTTTACTTTTTCCTCATTAATGACTATAAAATCAAAGTGACTTTATAACTTAAAGTACTTTGTCATTAATGATGTTATAAAGTCAAAGTGACTTTATAACATAAAGTAAAGTGGTGAGGGTCAAAAAATTCCCCTTTGTGTTTAGAGACTCACAAACACAAGGGGACCACTTTCCCAAGGTACCCAAATCTCAACAATAATATACCAAATCGAAGCCCCAAAAATCCTCTATCAAATGGCGTTGGTCTAACTACAACCTAGGCACTCTGTCAAAAGATATATGCTCTAAAATATTCATGCCCATCAACAAAACAAAAAACTTGAAAAATTTAATTTAAATCAGCAATATCTTCACTTCCTAAACTCCAATTTGAATGATTTTTTTTTAATTGGGTGTCTTTTTTAGAGGAACTGAAATCTGCAATTAGTTTCTTCGAATTCTGCACAAAAAGCTACAGGAATAGAGTTGGGTGTTGTGGCCCTATTTTCCCTTTGAAAACCTGCAAAATGAAATAAACACAAAAAATAAGGAAAAAAGTCTTCACTTTTGGCCCAATGAAGAGCTCTTATACCACTTGTTATGATCCATAACCCTTGAACTCGAATCATAAACAATATATCAAAAATGCTCAACACTCTATTTCAAAATACCCTTAAGGTAGGGCAACAACATACAATGATCCTATTATGGAAGAATCAACTTCTTTTCACTTGCCTCTTCGAGGGGGCAACCTCTTAATGAGCTAAGCTCCAATACATGATGCATAAGGAGGACTCCATCCTTACTTAATATTTATAGCTAGCTAGAAAACCCTAATCATAATGAAATGCTACCTAGTGGACCTTCCTTAATGAGGCCAAATTACATTTATTCCATGCTAACTACTCAGTGGGCCTTGTTTAAAAATAAAAATCATAGTGGACGCGGTCCACTTTACATTGAATGGCCACCATAAATACACTATTATTACTCTAATGGGCCCTTTTACCCCCCATTACACCCCTAGGTAGGATCCCAACATATAGAAAGCAAAACAATAAAGTGGACATCATATGCAGCAAATGATATGAGAACAATACTAGAAATGGAAGAAAGATACTCACCCACAAGAAACACAAAAGAGAGAAAGTGTGCAAGTATGAGAGAAGACTGATAAAAATGTACACTCTTATAATTTGTTCCATATTTATAGTCCAAAATTGGAATGTGCATGACATGAAAAGCTTTTATTACTTAGATTTTTCCAATAAAACTCATCCATGGAAGGAAAACTTGGATGTGAAGAAAGCTAAAAGAAATTGGGATTCACAATTAAAAATATAGTACATTGCCACTTAGAACCTACAACTTCTCATTAATTCCTCCTTGCTTAGAGGAACTCACCCCCAAGTTCTATCGTAGTTGGGGTACACCCCTTCCAACTAAGCACAAAATAATCAGCAGGCTTGTGTACTTGGAGTCCTTGTATGAACCAATGTCCCCACAAAAAATGGAGTGCTCAAACAAATGGTAGAACGCTTTGTCAAAGGGAAGATGTTCATGGAAGAAAATAGTTGGATGTCCTCCTTGCTTGTGAATGAGACCAGTGAAAGTCTATTGAAGGTTAGGAAGGAGATGCACTAATGCAAAAGATGGTGTGTATGTTTTAGAAGAAACATGAATAGGAGGAACCATACAAGTAGGGATGTGCTCAAAAGGGTTGAACTCATTTTTCTTCATAATTGAAGCGCATGCGACCAAGGAGTCTAGCAAATACTTGTCCAAACTTTGAAGTACGATCAAGGCATGAAGCATTGCATGGTGTAAGGAATCCTCCCTACATAAGTGGGAAGTTCCTGTGACCTATCTGAAAAACAGCAAAGGGGGTAGACCACTATGAGAGCAATTCCAAATTTATAAAAAAAAAAGAGGTCCATTGAAGGCAAGAAGCCTAAGATGATGATGTGTAGACAAATTTTAGATGATTTTCCAACACCATGGGCTCACCAGGTAGTGGAGTTCGAATAGTTTGATGCATCTCGATTTTGTGAGCAACTTGAAAAATTGGTAATGAAGTGTTCTCCTAGAAAATAGTAGGCTTAGGGGCAAACTATAATTGAGGTTGCCTCCACTGGTGAGATTATCCATAAATGTCGGCATCTGCAAAAGGAGAGTCATAATGAATGGAAGGAGTTGGAGCATGATGATGAGCTAGGACAAGGGCAATAGGTGTGGACATTGCTACAAGGAGTGGAAAAAAATGCCATATAGGTAAAATCCTCTTTATTATAGATTTGTAGTCGTTAGAGAACCTATTGCGGGCAATGGAACATGGCCATCATGTTTTCCATCATTTTGGATGTGAAGAAAGCTAAAAGAAATTGGGATTCACGATTAAAAATATAGTACATTGCCACTTAGAACCTACGAATTCTCATTAATTCCTCCTTGCTTAGAGGAACTCACCCCCAATTTCTATCTAGTAGGGGTACACCCCTTCCAACTAAGCTCAAAATAATCAACAGGCTTGTGTAATTGGAGTCCTTGTATGAACCAATGTCCCCACAAAAAATGGAGTGCTCAAACCAATGGTAGAACGCTTTGTCAAAGGGAAGATGTTCATGGAAGAAAATATTTGGATGTCCTCCTTGCTTGTGAATGAGACCAGTGGAAGTCTATTGAAGGTTAGGAAGGAGATGCACTAATGCAAAAGATGGTGTGTATGTTTTAGAAGAAACATGAATAGGAGGAACCATACAAGTAGGGATGTGCTCAAAAGGGTTGAACTCATTTTTCTTCATAATTGAAGCGTGTGCGACCAAGGAGTCTAGCAAATACCTGTCCAAACTTTGAAGTACGATCAAGGCATGAAGCATTGCATGGTGTAAGGAATCCTCCCTACATAAGTGGGAAGTTCATGTGACCTATCTGAAAAACAACAAAGTGGGTAGACCACTATGAGAGCAATTCCAAATTTATAAAAAAAAAGAGGTCCATTGAAGGCAAGAAGCCTAAGATGATGATGTGTAGACAAATTTTAGATGATTTTCCAACACCATGGGCTCACCAGGTAGTGGAGTTCAAATAGTTTGATGCATCTCGATTTTGTGAGCAACTTGAAAAATTGGTAATGAAGTGTGCTCCTAGAAAATAGTAGGCTTAGGGGCAAACTATAATTGAGGTTGCCTTCACTAGTGAGATTATCCATAATAAATGTTGGCATCTGCAAAAGGAGAGTCATAATGAATGGAAGGAGTTGGAGCATGATGATGAGCTAGGACAAGGGCAAGAGGTGTGGACATTGCTACAAGAGGAGTGGCAAAAAATGCCATATATGTAAAATCCTCTTGATTATAGATTTGTGGTCGGAGAACCTATTGCGGGCAATGGAACATGGCCATCATGTTTTCCATCATTTTGGTATGAAACTCTTGTTGTTAATGTGCACGAGTTTAGATGAAGAGTTGGGTCGATCATAGTTGGTTTAGAAAAGAGTTGAGAAAAGTTGGGAGTCGATAGTGTCTCTAGAAGAAATGTGTGAAGCCATAGTGCGAGAACAGGTAATCTGCAAATTACAAGAGCAAAATGGAAAAAAATCTACAAAATTAATAGAAAACCAACATAATTGGCCAAAATGACCAACATCCACCAAGCACAAACAAGAATGCATCGTTGCAAAAATTTATAGAAAATCTTGAAGTAATTGCAAAAATGAGGGAAAAAATTGAGAGAAGCCTGAGTGATAGTGCATTAAAAGCATATTAATGATATGAAATTAGGAAAAGGGAGTGTCGATGCGCCTCTAGATCATTTGAACACTTGGAGTTGAGAGCTCAAGGCAAATTTCGAGCAGGAAAAAATCCCATGAAGGTCAAAACCACAAAACACTAAAGAGGCCCTAATCTTAAGGTTTTGATACCAATTGATATCAGCGCAATACTAGCAATGGAAGAGAGATGCTTACACACAAGAAACATGAGACAGTAAGCATGCAAGTATGAGAGATGATATTCAGAATTGTACACATGTTGTGCACTCTAGAGTCTATAATCCATTAAGTAGTTATAAGGGTACATAGAATCTAAAATTGGAGTACATGCACAAGTGACATGTGAAGCATTTATCACTTGGATTCTTCCAAAGAAAAAAAACTTGAATGAGAAAGGGCTAAAAGCTAAAAGCAATTAGGAGTCACAATTAGAAATATGGTACATTGCCACTTAGCACCTATTAATTCTCATTAGCAAAGCAACAAAGTAAACAATGGCTTTGAATCCCTTTGATCCAAGACTAGGCGAAGAAAGATTGAGGTTATTAATAAAACAATAAAATCACATATTTCAAGTTATGAATGTTAAGACCAAAAAAGTTTTGGCTGCGTTAGACTATCCTATGTTTCAGAAAGGTGTTCAAGATTTAAGTCGACAAATGCATATGGTGGACCAAGAAAGTGTTCAAACCCAAGTTCGAATAACTAAGCTTTTGAACAACAATGTAGCATAGGAGAAAGTGTTCAAGAACTCCAAGGCTATTTTTGGTGTCCAACATAATAAGAGATGGATAGATAATGCAATCTGCAGTTGGTAGCAATTGAGGCATATGATGCAAATGCTCATGTAGTGTTTAGACCAATTTAATTTTAAGATCTACATGAATGCTAAAGAAAATATTTCGACTAAATCTCAACCTCCCCCTCATTGAGCATAGAATCTTCCTTCAGCCACATCAAATTTGACTGAGGCAGCAATTGTTCTCTTAGCACCATCTACTTCAACTACTAAAAATAAATGTTCCACAACATTCAATGTTAATCAAATTGTCGAACTCCTACATCAACCAAATGATCATGAGGATACTCCAACAATTGATAATGTTCTTTGAACACCAATCACTCTAGGAAAAGATTTTCAATGACAATCTTAATTTATATCTTCTTGTTCTACTATTGCAAATTCTTTGTATAGAATCCTATACTTTGTCTCAGTTTTGTAAACCTCCCTTTCACTTTGCTTCGAGGACAAAGAAATGATTTTTGATAGGGGTAGATGTTTTAGGTTGACTTATATCAACTCATTTGTCAAATTGACCTTTTGGTCAATTGTATCGAATGGAAGTTAGTAGAGTCGACCCTTTGCCTTTCTCAATTCGGAAACCATAGTCAAATTCATGTGTGCCTAACCACAACATCTTTATTATGCATTACATTCTATGTACATGAACCATTTTGTATGCGAACTCATACTTTTGCAATGATGTTCTATTGTTAGGTTTTTATGGTGTCATATCTAAAAATTTGTAAGAGACCACTTTTATATAACAAGGGACTAATCATTTTTAGTAGCAACTTTGGCCTTTAAGTTAGGTTTTCTCTCTCTTTATGTATACATAGGGGTTCGCCCCCTCTCTTTCGTAAATCTTATCACTTCAAAAATATGATCAAGGTTTCTTTGGAGAAGTCTCCCTCCATTAAAAAAAAATTCAAGTGCAATCCACCCTTGGGTGCACAAGGTCCCCCACTAGCTTTGTTCTTTGGTTCTTAATTATTTTATTTGTGTTGTGTTCCTATCTACTTAATGCTATTATTTTCAGCGACTTTAGTTGCAATAGTAGTACCATTTCTAATTCAAACACACTACACAAATATAGTATTGAGTCAAGTCTCTAGGCAAATCCACCATCGGATCAATTAGTTAGACCTCAAATTATTTGATCATATAGGGATAGAGAGAAAATATAGATCTATCAACGACACAATGTCTCCTCATTTAATATAACACCCTTTCCCTTCATTGTAGTTGCCCTATTTATTGAATGTTTATGTAAACAATTGATGTATTTGACGACACTACAAAAAGTCATCAAGTAATTTAAGAATCTTAAAGTGTTGAATTTTAATGAAAATTTGTACCTTGGACAAGTGGTTCCTATGGGTTTTTAAACTTTTACCTAGGAATGTGGTCCACAACTTAAAAGTGGGCCTTTTTCATAAAGTCACTTTATAAGTGGTAAAGTGAACTTTAAATTAGAAAGTGAAAAGTGACTTAGGAACTTAAAGCACCAAGTGGGTTTTTATTTAAGTTGGGTGAGTGAAATTAAATAAAGTGAATTTAATGGAGCATTTAATTCTCACCGTTGATCTTGGGCAATGTGAGCCCTTGGATCAAAAAGGAAACCTAAAAGTCACTTAGGGATTCTAAAGGAGGAAAACAAAAGGCGAAATGAGAAGTCATTCTTTCTTGGAGAGATTGAGAGATTGAGAGAGAGCAAGAGAAGGAGAAGTTTCCTATTTTCTGAGAAGAGTTTGCAGCAGAGAAGAGGCACGAATTTCAAGGCTGAGTTAGGGCACGAATTTCGAGGCA
>ML781686.1:1116484-1139918 GCA_009831015.1 Picea engelmannii | reverse complement strand
TTCAGAAAAGGAACTGGTAAATATAGTACTCAATGGCCTTCCCAAGACATGGGATGCATTTGTCGCAAGCATGAACACAAGAAAGGAGTATCCCACATTTGAAGAACTTTGGACTTGTTGTGCACAAGAAGAATCAAGGATTAACACAAAAGAGAAATCCCAAAATAAATACGAAGATCAAGCCTTCGCAACAAAGTTCAAGAATTCCAGGAATAAGAAGAAGTTTGGCCTGAGGAAGAAACCAAATCAAGAAAAGGGTATGTCAAGATACAATGCTTCAACTGTCAAAAATATGGTCACTACAGGAACCACTGTCCTGAGTTAAAGAAAAGGAAGGAAACAAACGAAGCATCAGTTGCTAAAGATTGAAGAAAGGGAACCCTCAAAGAAGGCCAAGCGGGATAAAACAAACTTCTTCTTCTAAGTCAGGGTAACAATATTCTTCAAAATTCTCGTACATACCATGTTTACATAGTTTTTGTACATATCATGTATATCTATTTCTTAGAAGATAAGATGTACAAGTAAAACAATACCTATGGAAGAATAACAAGATAAGGATTGCTATCACAATGACTACAAGTCAAGCAATACACATGAAAAGATGAAATACGTTGACAATCTTTGGTAACAATTCCTGTGGAAGCTATTATATAAGTAACAATTGCCAGATAAGCCGAAATCAGAATCAAACTTGAAGAGACCCAGAAGAAGTCAAAACAGAAAGAAGTCAGCAATCAAGAGGAAACTAGAAAAAGACTTGTGACACTTTGCAGAAGGCAATAAGGATGCAGACGGAAGCGTGGACTCTCTCAGATGGAGGGAGCTGATTACAGAATTACAAAAGAAAATCATGCATTCATGCATGAAGCAAGGATTAGGAGGGAGATAATCCTAAATAATATGATCCATTAAGGATTATGAAGTATTTGTCCATGTTCCCATTGAAAGTAGTAACCATGATAAGCAGCATGTGTTCAGTTTGACTCTAGAAGAAGTCTTCTTCGAAAAGAACCCTTAAAGTATCCTTGGTTGTCCATCTATATCCATGATCCTATGATGAAAGGAAGAAGTTGGAATCTTCAGGGCATGGAATCTATAGAAAACTCCATGGACCCAAGAGCTAAAGAGAAACATGAGGAAGAACATGAAGATTCCAAGAAAGAAAGAAAATCCAGAACAACCAGTTATTATACCGAGAATCACAAGACTACCAGCTTGGTTTGAACCCACTAGAAACAATCGAGCAGAAGAAATGGAAGTTATGATAAAGGACAGTGTATGTAAGAAAATGTGAAAAAGACTTATGAATGGAAGCATTGCAAGATTCAGAGGTTCTTCCAGAAGGAGGGAGAAGACTATGACAACAACTTGTTCCAGTATCCATGGATTGAAATTTACATGTAAAAGATTGTTCTTCCCAATAAAGCAAGTGAGAAAGAAGCTTATACTAGAAAGAGACCCATGTATGCAGATATAAGAAGACCTTGTATGGATTCAAACAGCTTGATGCAAAGTATCTCAACAAGGAGGGAGAAGACTATGACAACAACTTGTTCCAGTATCCATGGATTGGAATTTACATGTAAAAAATTGTTCTTCCCGATAAAGCAAGTGAGAAAGAAGCTTATACTAGAAAGAGACCTTGTATGGATTCAAAAAACTTGATGCAGAGTATCTCATATACAGCATAAGCGTGGTGAAAACTTTCTATGTCAGAGATAGTGTATCAGAATAATTACTCAGAAGTTCGGGATGATGGATTGCTAATCCATGGAAAACTCTCATGATGAGAGAAGAAGTGCTACTTGGATATGTTTCAGTTTGAGTTTTGCCACGATGTCATGAGCTAGCAAGAAACATAAGTGTTGAATTCGACCATGATATATTGTAATGATCAGAGCTATATGAAGCCTTTAGAGAAAACCAATGTTCCATGACAGACCGAAGTACTTTGAGATCAAACATTATATTCTCCGTAATGAAGTCCAGAAAAGAGAAGTGGTTCTCCAATATATCTCCACAGATGAGCAGATAGCAAATATTTTGGTAAAGCCTCTGTCCAAGATGAAAAGTTTGTGTGCTGAAAAAACAAGTTGGGGCTCGTGGAGACGACTTCCTTATTGAAAAAGGAAGAGCTTACTCCCAAGTTGGGAGGGAGCACTAATGTGTTATTGATTTATGGACAGTCATTTTTTTAGTTCGAAAAATGGTCTAGAATGAGCAGTTCCTTTCCAATTCGGAAAGTGGTTTGAGATTTTTTACGGACATGCATTTTCCAGTTCGGAAAATGGTCCATATCGGACAGTCATTTTCATAATGAAAATGGTTCGATAGATTGTTGATGTACCATAGACAGTGATTCCCCTTATGGCCAGTGTGGGGGAATGGTCTAGGACGGTCATTCTTCTTGGCAGTCACTCTGAGTAGTGGTCAAGTAAAATGGTCTGCCTCGTCGGGCAGTCATTCTTTCGAATGTTCACAGTTGTGAGCAGTTTCGAAGAATGGTCCGTTTTGGAGGTTGGTGCAGGACAGTCATTTCCTTAGGAAATGGTCCGGACAGTCATTCTGTAGGGCAGACTCATTCTCTCCAAGTTGCACTATGATTAGTGCCGGAGGAATGGCCCGGTTCGGTGAATGGTCCAGGTTCAGCAATCAGAGACAAGCATTCCCTAGGGCAGACTCATTCTCTTCAGGTTGCACTATGATTAGTGTCGGAGGAATGGCCCAGTTAGGTGAATGGTCCAGGCTCAGAAATCAAGGACAATTAATCTTCTATGCTTGAGAAGAATAGTCCAGATAGCCCATGGTTGATGTTTTACCTTCTGAGGGCAGATGCTCTTCGAGATCTCACAAATGTGAGTGGAAGAATGGCCCAAATGACTCAGTTTGTATCATGATATTGTTATGCAAGTTGATATCGAATGATATGATTACTGTGGAGATTGTATGTTTCTGGACAGTAGTTGTATGCCACTGTGGTGGATGTGTTCCACTGGTTGTGACTATGTGTCATTGATTAAGTAGCTGTGTGCTACTTGGTGTGGTTGTGTACCACTGGATAGTAGTTGTGTACTACTATGGATAGACACAGTTGTGTTCTATTGAATGGCATTGTGCTGATTGCCATGAAGACTATCAATAGTGTTGGGAATGATTACCAACTAGATGGATAGTCAGTGTACTGGTGGACAATCATTCTTGAGACGAAAAATGCTCCAAGACAGTTATTCTTCTAGGGCATATGTCCGAATTAGAAGAATAGTCCTTGTAGCCCATGGCATGGCTTCCAGCATCTGTTGGAACAATTATTCTTCTAGGACATATGTCCGGATTAGAAGAATAGTTCTTGTATCACTCTGTGGAATGAGTGACTTATTCAACATCATTACTCAGATGGAGTATGGCTTCGAGAGATGATGCAGTTGATGTTATCAAATGATACTGATAGTGATGATGGTGCTCGCGATTTGATCATGAGATAGTTTGTGTGGCTATGATGATGCTACCGATCGAATGATTTGTTTGTGCTCAAGATCATTGCCTTTAATACCTCCCTAGCTAGGAGGGAGTGTTGATATTTTGGTAGCTGCAGGAGGTATTAACCTCCACGTGTAACCTTGACAAGACTAGAATATTTCGGGAAGCAAGAGAAACCCTAAAAGCCTTGGACAAAACCCTAGAAGACAAGTCGGCTAAAGAGAATAATTAATATTGAGTTTCTAGCCTCCAGAAAGAGAAGTCGACCCAGACAGCTAAGAAAGAGCAATATAAATACAGGATGCAAGAGCTCATTTGGACACACACAACTCGCAACTGCAAAAATTTAGTAAGTGCGCAAGTTTGGAGAGTAGCTGCAGCTGCAGCTACTGGAACTAATATTTTTGGTTTTAGGCTTGGACTTTCTCTTGGTTCTGGTTTGGACTTTTTGCTTGGTACACTAGCTCTGGAGAGTGGTACGCTACCTTGATTGGCTATTGGACCTAGTGTTTGCTTCCGAAATTATTCTCTCTGTCAAGGTTAAGGTGCTCGGGTGTGGCTTCGGCCTATGGTTGGGTGACAATATTGTTATATTGTCTATGGTGAAAAGAGCACACCTCTTATTTCTAAGAGGGTCAATTCTAGTTATAATAATATTAGATAGATGTAGACTCAAAGATCATGAATAGAAAGGTTATCAAAACATCCAAAAACACATCTTTAAGAGTAAATTTGTCCATGGTGGATGAAGATGTTTAGAATGACTTGCCATTCTTTCACACTATGAATTGGCAAACTTGAAGTAGACAACTGAAAGGAAATACAACTCAAAACATTAATAATTTCTAGGAATTGAAAGTATCAATTTTCAACATTCACAAACCATTCTGCAAGAAGTAGCCCAAAAAACAAACAAACAAGACATTAGGGAGCTCAATGAACAAATAGGTAAAAAGAGAGAAGAAGCATGGTGAATGACAAGTACCAAACTCACAATATAGGGAGAAGACAACACCATTCCAATCAAGTCCCCCCCAAAGTGGGTAAGGTAGGAACATTAAGCAAGCCGCACATTACAATTGTTGAAGTAGTTGGCACCAAACATGGATTGGTGGCCCAATTGGTAGCCATGTTTCCTTGGTGGCTAATCCTCGACATCCATATGAATAGTGTGTCATTATTGTTAATGGTTAAATATTATTACATTGAATAATATATCAAGTTTCTCTTCTTTCCTTGCAACTATTTTGTGGACTAGTGTTTGTATATGCAAATTTTTATAGGGGATCAAAACCAAGTCCATTGGCATCTGGGAGTGTTAGAGCTTGATACCAAGGCATTTGAGAGTCATGATGAATGCTTTAATCATCATGGGCACATGAACCCAAGAATCATAGTCAAAAATTATGGCAAACGGGAGGCAGAATATAAGCAAGGCACATAGGTAGAGAGTCACATAATCAACAAAGGTGTATCCATGGAAAATATACTTGAGAGATGAGTAAAATATTTTTATCAATTTATTATATGAAAAGTTATAAAGTTTAATGTATCAAAAAACCTCCTAAGTCTAAGATTAGGGGTAAAGATCAAATTTTATAAATAAAGGAGACAAAGCAGTCTAACTAGGACAAAGTTTGACTTTGATGGGCAGCAGGAAAATGGCAGCTCAAACAGATAATATGACTAGTTAATAGCAGGAAGATGACATATGATATGATGGCAGTGGTAGCTACACATCCTAACAGTAGCAAGCAGGGTAACAAATAAAAGCATGCCTCCAGAATACATAGGTCAAACTCAAATAAATCGTCCGACAAATATAAATTAAGCAGACAAGGCAACAAAAAATTGTAACCCTAAGGCTGTGAAATTTGTGAAACAACAGCTCAGAGCTGTCTGATGCTGAGAGCACAACAGGCAGCAAAGTTAACAACTGGCAAAAGAAATAACGACCTTGACAGTACAGCTTGCAGCAAGAAATTGTCCCGCACGAAACAGCAGTGGTTGGCAAACAATATGATTACTAGCAACGGGGAAACAGAGATTTTTTAGCACATCCAAAGCAAACAGAATTGATCCAACCAGTGGCAAGCTTAGAGATTTAAGAAAAAAGGAAGATTAAATTAATGGGCAGACAGGCAACAAGTTTGAGCAAGTCATATGAAGTCATGTGACAAGCACACTATGTAAAAGGCATAGAGTGGTTGTAACAGAACATTAAATTCAAAAATATAAACATCAGAATACAACAATATTTTTTTTTGCAGACTTTGTTTCCAGGATATACGTGAAGGGTAGTAGACGTGAATTTATCACATGGACAGAATTACAGAGCAGAGACCATGTGGGTGATACACTGGAAAGTCAATGATATACTAGCAACAACTTGGTGAACTAGACAAAGATGAGGATGTTGGAGGCAAAGAAGTAACTTAAAATATGTTTTTTGGTATTTTCAAAGGTTGGAATTTTAAATTAAAACATTTAACAAAAATAAACATGTTTTGGTGCTTGGTCATGGAATTTAAAATGGGGAGTCTTCATAATATTATGCTCGGAATCTCAGAAATTTAAAGGTCATGATTATAAAGTAGGGAAAAAAACACATGATAACAATTTTTTTAGTACAGACGATTGTTGACAGTGGTTACAGGTAAGTTTGTTATAAATCCAGTTGATGAGGAGCAACATAAGGAATTTGATTCCCAAAATAGGGAAGTGGTAATGCTGATAAAGCTTTTTGTTACTAATGAAATGCTTTCGCAATAACACAATGTGGTTTATCCATTGGATGTAGCTTGGGTAGTTGGGAGGAATGATTGTTACCCACCCCACCCAGGTTCAATTCCTTGTGAGTGACATGTTGTGTCCTTGAATGGGTCTATAAGATGCTCTTGTTGTTGAGCCCCCAATATTCCAAAAATACTCGGCCTCCCTATGTTCTCTCACGGATTTCGGGGACGTTTCCGTGGACGTAGCGAGCACCGATATCCGGTGCTGTGAACCACATGAAAAATAAAAAATAAAAAATAAAAATAACACTTTGTGGCAGAATCAAGTATTATATGGAAGGTTGATGGAATTGCATGAAACTTCTGACAAAGGTAGGGCTCTCTACCAGAAAATTATGTTTTTTCCATGAGTTAGATGAAGGAGATCCAGTTTCAAACCATTTACTGAAATTGAAGGACGTTCATGACCATTTTCTTGTTATGGATAAACAGGTGGATGAAGAAGAGACATGGTAGTTATTATCTTAATAGTGCACCTCGATCATTTGAACATTATGTTGGTACACTTAACATCTCTATTGAGTCTACTGATATTACATTTGACAAATTGTCAAGCCAGTTGTTGTAGAAGGAGAGGTGAAAGAAGCAGTCTGGAAACAGGGGAGAACCATTTCAAAGTGCTTTTGCTGCCAAGCCCAAATGCAGAGACAAGCAGTGACAGAGAGGAAAGAATAGTGGAAGCAAAACTACTGTAGGTACTCATAGAAGTAAAACTGGTGGTTTTAAAAATCTGAGGTGTTGCTATTATGGTAAAGTAGGACATTTGAAAAGGGAAAGCAAGAAGAGATTGTGGGATATTTCAAACCATTTACTGAAACTGAAGGACGTTCATGACCATTTGCTTGTTATGGGTAAAGAGGTGAATGAAAAAGAGACATGGTAGTTATTACCTTAATAGTGTACCTCGATCATTTGAACATTATGTTGGGACACTTAACATCGCTATTGAGTCTACTGATATTACATTTGACAAATTGTCAAGCCAATTGTTGTAGAAGGAGAGGTGAAAGAAGCAGTCTGGAAACAGGGGAGAACCATTTCAAAGTGCTTTTGTTGCCAAGCCCAAGTGCAGAGACAAGCAGTGACAGAGAGGAAAGAATAGTGGAAGCAAAACTATTGTAGGTACTAATAGAAGTAAAACTGGTGGTTTTAAAAATCTGAGGTGTTGCTATTATGATAAAGTAGGACATTTGAAAAGGGAAAGCAGGAAGAGATTGTGGGATATTTAACACAACAAAGGGCAGCCTAGAAAAACTCAACAAAAGTGGGAGAGCATGAGCAGGATAATTGTGCTTTTGTTACTTCTCAGGAGGGAAGTAAGTCTTTGGTTGATTACTTTTTTGATTCGGGGACATCAAAACATATCACTAACAAGTAGTTGATTTGTGGATTTTGTTCAGGACAATTCAGAAATAGTAATCTTGGGTGATGATAGACAACATTTTGTTCTAGGCCGGGGAAATTTGTCAGGTGATAAGACATTCATTTCAAAGTATGTTTTTTTACATTCCATGTTTAAGTATGAATATTCTTTCAATTAGTGACATAACTAGGTAGAGTCCACAATGTTCGACAACACAGGTATTCCAACAGAGGACGAACACCTTCAGTAACCACTCACACAACCAAATCAAAGATCAACACGCCGATGTTTTCGCGTGGTAAAACCCCTACAGGGAAACATCCACGGCCCCAACCAACGTGGCCACTTGGAGCAATATATTAATGCAAAAAAAAAAATTACAAAGAGATTTACAAGAGAGTTTCTCACAATAGATCATTGGCAAATGACCCTCCATGCTCTTTAAATAGAGATCATGGACCAATCAAGTGTTAATCCATGGATCAATATAGCCGTTAAGATCGAGAAGAATATGAACCATTGGATCACTCTATGTCGGGAACATATCGTGACCGTCGGATATCCTAACTACAAATGCATACTAAATAAACAGACTTTTACCTAACGTCACATTAGACCAAGTTTATCTTAACTAACTCCTAAGTGTCTAAAGATCCTAACATCCACCCTTAAGAACAACTTGGGATAGAATTGAAGGATTTACAAAGATGACACAATAGGAGAAGGAAGTAGGCATTAGAGCCTATCTCCTCTTAACGACAACTTCCTGAACTCTTAACATAGATCGAAGTTTGGAAAACTTCGCTTCTGTATGAGACATTGTGAAAATGTATGCAACTTGATCTTCTGTAGGGCAAAAGAGCACTTCAATAATTCGATCATGAATGAGCTTTCTGAAGAAGTGCATGTGTAGCTCGATGTGTTTGTTGCGCTGATGCTGAACTGGATCTTTAGCGAGCTTGATGGCACTTTGATTGTCGCACCAAAGGCTAGTCGGATGCTAACGCTGGAATCCAAACTTTGAAAGGATCTATCGAAGCCACACAGCTCCCTGACTTGCATTAACAGTTGCTCTCTGCTCTGCTTCTGCTAAAGAAAGAGAAATAGTCTATTGTTTCTTACAGGCCCAAGTGGCAGGTCATGAACCAAGGCTGAAAACATAACCTGCGGTAGACTTTCAATCATTAGGGTCATCGGCCCAATCTAAATCAGTGAAACCAACCAATAAAGGAGTCCCCCTTGAACTGTGATGTATCCCAACCTGAACTGTACCCCGGACATACCAAATTATTCTTTTAGTTGTTTTCCAATGGCTTTTATGGGATGTTTACCAAGATAATCCGGTACAGTGTTTTACTTCTTAATAAATCCTCCATATGGGATTTCCATTGGAAGTAGTTGGTGTTATTAAGCAAAAGGTCACTTGGGAAAAGCCATATTAAATATGCAGAGAATATGGATTTAAAATTTGAAATTGATGGTCTGGATGGAAAGATCTCGAAAAATTAGGTTGTTTCAAAAAAAACGGCACTGAAAACGAACTTCGGATGTGAAAGTTAAGCCCTTTTGAAAAAAAGGCAGAAATGGTAACCAAAAAGCCACGTGGCAAGTAGAAGTTGGTCCACGTGGTTATACTCCACCTAACTATGCCTATAAGCTCACTTTTAAATAAGTTACTTCTGAAGTGTCTAACTTTTATAGAACAAGTGAGAATCACTTTTACAATGAAGTTACTTTATAAATAAAAGTTGCATCAAAAAAAATAACTTAAAAGAAATATTTAAAGTTATTTAATAGTGATTCACTTTTATAACTCAAGTGAAATGTACTTTACAATGAATGCATGAACTATTTCAAAAAAAATTAACAAAAGAGAGACTTGAACTCAAGACCTCTTACTAAGTAAAGTAACTTTTAACCAAGTGAGCTAGTGCAAAACATATTATAGTGTTTAGAAGGAGGATTGGGGGTGTTATTGTTGTTATTGTTGTTGTGGAAGACGACCTTGGAGAGCGTGTTCATAAAAAACTCTTTTCACACAAGAAAAAAAATTCACTTCTCGACAGCAACAAGGGTTAGATCTTGGTTAGCTTATCCGAAAAATGCAAATTTCCCTCTATTTCTAATTTACAGAGATCACACAGAGCGCACAGCAAAGAGAATACATAGACAGGAAAACCCTTTCCCGATCTGTTTCTGATTTGCCAAGAACGCACAAAGCATAGGGCAAAGGGCATACACAAATCCAAAAGAGTAGCAACCTGGAAATACAAAATAGAAAACCAAAATAATAACTCTGCAAAAATTTAAAAGGGCATATTCAAGATTTATACCTCTGAATATGACTGAAATGGTCGTATTTTGGGCAAACGGAAACCTTTACACGTGAAACGAAAAGCGTTCTTGACTGAAACGAGCGCTCCGGGCACAATGGAACAGTCCTCCCAACCCATAAATGTATGGAAATGGCAAAAACCAGAGATGAGGTAACACAGCTTCATGATCTCGATCTACAACGAGAGCGGGTCTTCAAATGCACTCTGATACTATGTTCGACAATACAGGTATTCCAACAGAGGACGAACACCTTCAGTAACCACTCACACAACCAGATCAAAGATCAACACACCAATGTTTTCACGTGGTAAAACCCCTACAGGGAAACATCCACGGCCCCAGCCAATGTGGCCACTCGGAGCAATTTATTAATGCAAAAAAAAAATTCACAGAGATATTTCCAAGAGAGTTTTTCACAATCGATCATTGGCAAATGACCCTCCATGCTCTTTAAAAAGAAATCATGGACCAATCGAGTGTCAAGTCACGAATCAATGTAGTCGTTAAGATCGAGGAGAATATGAATCGTCGAATCACTCTATGTCGAGATGTTGGGAACATATCGTGACCGTCGGATTTCCTAACTACAAATGCATACTAATGTATACTAAAGAAACACACTAAACAACACACTTTTACCTAACGACACATTAGACCAAGTTGATCTTAAGTTCTTAACTAACTCTTGAGTGTCTAAATATTCTAACACACACTCGGATGTAATCTTTATATGTAAATAATGTTGGGTAAAATATATAAGGACAAGCAAACTAATTGCATAGAAAGTGGAAGAACATCAACTATATAAGTTTGTGGAGGATGGCATGGAAAACTCATGTGCTTTACTGATAAAAAATGTTAGTACAAGCAATCCATTGCGACATCAAAGATATGGACTAATTTTCAATGTCTTTCCTTGATGAATAAGTGCAAAATGGTGTATGGGTTTACAATTGTACAAGAGAAGGAGAATATATGGGCAAATTTACTAGGCTAGAAAGCAACATAGTTTGGCTTTCAAAGCAGAGAGCTATGGCAGTATCAGACCTTGTCCACTGTGATATTTGCAAACAATTGAAGTCAGCCTCAGTTTCTGGTGTGAGGTACCTCTTACTTTGTTGATGATTTCTCTAGGAAGATTTGGAGACACTTATTCAGAAGTCTAATTTCTTTGTTGAATTTAAAGTGTTTAGGGCAGTGGAAGAAATTGAAGCAGGTAGGAAAAAAAGGTC
The DNA here is from genome assembly GCA_009831015.1 of Picea engelmannii. NCBI lineage: Eukaryota > Viridiplantae > Streptophyta > Pinopsida > Pinales > Pinaceae > Picea > Picea engelmannii. Next base: position 1,128,711 of record ML781686.1, on the reverse strand, counting down.
TTCTAATCAAATAATGTAGTGTTTGGCAAAATAACTAAAGATATATCTTCAAATACATACATAAATACATACATATGTACATATATATATATGATTGAATAATAGTTGGAATATGTTACAATGTCCTTTGCGACAGTATATATGCACAATGACAAGTCACGAGGTGAAAGGTCATACTGAAGAGTTATAACCCTTAATGTCTAGTATTATTATTATTATTATTAAGTGATGTTCAACCCTATTTGATGTATAATACATTGCCTCTCTTTCAAAATGCTTCATCCTTGAAGCATAGATGAAAAAATTACTTTGTTCCATAGTTACTGGGAGTGCCCCCCCCCTCCCTCGCTCCCAATCTCTGAAGCTCGCTCCGAGTAAGAGCGTCTAGGGAGCACGCTCCCAAAATCCGTGAGCGCGCTCCAGGTAGTTTTGGGACGCTCCCTACCTTTTTGGGAGTGCCACACTCCTTGAGATGCTCCCGAAGCCTAGGAGCGCACTCCCAAGGCACGCCCTAATGTTGATGATTGCAGTGTTATGTGACATTCTCCAGGATACGTTCTCCTCTGTGACTGAGTTGAGTCGACCTGTGAGAGAGCCCAATGTTGAGCATGCCCATGTGATGGGGTGCATCGCTCTCCTCTGTGTGAGAGTTGAGTCATCCTCCAATGGTTGGGTGTGCCCATGTGATGGGTGTATCGTTCTCCCCTGTGTGAGAGTTGAGTCGATGTGGTACTCCAAGATGATTCTCATGTGGACTCAGTTGAGATAGAGATCTGTTGAGTATGACGTCCCTGTGGCTGAGCATAGGTGGACGTGTCCCTAGTGGCTAAGCACTAGTGGACATGTGGATCCCTTGCTATATTGTCTAAGTGTAAGATTTACTTGTAACCCTAATTGTGATGTAAAGGATACAAATCGGCCCCACCATATGTGAAAGATAATTAAGGTTTATTGTAATAAATAATTATATTTCTGAGTTATTGAGGTCCGCCCTGTTGTGCCAATAGACACACCTTTTGGTGTGTCCGGTCTTGTATAAATAAAGGTGATTTCCCCATTGAGGAAACACACTCACACTTGACATTTCGGAATTTCAGCAAGAGCATTTAAGGCTGAAGTGCGCACCTCTCTTGGGCGCAAGTTTCAAGGTTGTAGAGCACCCTCTTGTGTGCATTAGGGTTTTATGGTTGGGGGATCTTCTCTTGAGAATATAGCAAAGGATTGTTGGGTTTTCTTCCCTTGAGTAGAAGGGTTTCCCAGGATGTTTCTTGTGTTCTTGTGCACAGTAATTCTTCTTGTGATCTTGGTTATTGCAACACTTGTGTATGGTGTAGTTGCATTTGTTTATGGTTCAAGTACATGCTAAACGAAATAAACCTCATGCTTGAACCTAGCATAGTGAAAATTCAACACCTAATGGTAATGTTAAATTCTTAAAGTAAAAGTTGCCTTTTACTTTAATTTTTAACATTACCATTAATTGTTTCAGGATGTTTGTGAGTGGTTCCAACATCATCGGACTTCATATGGAGAAAGTAGAATTTCATATCCCACACAAAATTCAATAGACTTAACAATTTTCAGGATTTCAGGACTGATGGGATTGCAACAATTTCATTGGATTCTATCACATATGAGGGTATGTGATTGGCAAATATCAAGAGCACCAAGCCCTTTATGTACCCCAATGTTGGTGGTGTTGATGTTAATTTTGTAGTTTGGAAGGTGTCTCAACATAGGCTTAAGTGTCCTAGGCATGTTGATGGACATTAATTAAATACCCAAATCAACGTTTTAATTATATCCTAAGTTTTGACTTAGGAAAAGCATAAAAGTCATGTAAATGATTTTTATTGGCTTTTCACTCAGATTTCTAAAGTATTTGACTTTGGAAATTAATTTTCACTTAAAGTGAATTTCTAGAGGCTTCTAAAAGATTCATGAGAAAAGGGAAAAGAGTCATAAAAGGAGGTGAAGGTGAGGACATAACACACATTGAGTTGAAGAGCTGAAGAGGGCGATTTTGGCCGAGGAAGAGGCAAGTTTGAGAGCAGAGGTAGAGGTCGATTTGAGCAAGGTTGAGCAGCAGCAGTGGAGGTCGTACAACAACTGGAAGAGGAGGGTCGAATCTGGGCCAGCAAAACAAATTGATTTTAGCCAGGTCGTACCAGCAGGACGAACAGGTCATACAAGTTGTACCAGCAAGGGTCGTACAGGGTTGTACTAGCAGGTCGTACAAGTCGTACCAGCATGGTCATACAAGTTGATTCTTGTTGGGTTGAACAGCACAAGAAGGCTAGGTCGTACAGCTACAGGAAGAGCAAAATTTCTATAAGAAATTTCTGAATTGTATTGTTGTTGTAATTTCCTCTAAACCCAAAGAATAAAATCCCCTCTTCGTTGGTTTTCCCCACACTGGGGTTTCCAAGGTAATTTCTGGTGTATGTGTTTTTTATGTGCTTTGGTTTCTTGGTTATTTTCCGTTGTGCAAATGTGTTAGAACTCAGCTGTATATTTTCTACATAATTTTCAAAAGTTATATCAACAATTAATTAATTTATGGCTAGATAAAATTATTGGCATTAAATTTCTCATTGTTGGGTTTTAGAATTAACAGTTGATTGTTAAACTCCTTTGTCATGGCCTTCGCAAAAATGTACCCTTGACTCAAACTAGAATCATTGATTAGGCATGTTAAGCTTTTCGTACCATATTTTAAGGCTGGGATTAGGTAGTTTCATCGAAATTGGGTGGTGTCGATTGATGTCCCTAGAGGATCAAGGAAGAAGCAAAGGCTAGACAAGAGGAAAAGGATGACGGATGATACTAATGATGTGGATCCCAATATAAGCGATGGTAGAACATTGCTTGTCATTTATGTTTCTCATTTAAATGTTCTTGCTCATTTATTCATAATGCTTTCTTTCAAAGTTTCAATATAATCACTAATATGCTATGGATCAAATTTCTAACTTCATAGTAATGTAGTATTTATCTACAAGTAGCACACATATGCATGTTTTCATATATTATGTAGCTAATTTGTCTTTCTACATGTTTTTTTAATATAATTGTTATATATATATATATATGAGACCCCCTTGTTTGTGGGACAAGCGAACCCCCCTCCATGCAGCGATTTGACTGCTAAAGTCTACAGAGGTATACATACACTACCCTCCTCTGGATTTGATATATATATATAAACAAGGGGGTCTCATACACCAATTTGGTGTTTGGCTTGGTCGTGACCTTAAAATTAGATTATTATTATTATTATATAAAACAGACGCTCCTGAGACACTCTACCCCTAAGGATTTTTGGAAAATGACGCTTCTGCTTCGCTCCACACTCTGGCAACCTAAATTCGTTAACCAATTGAAACCCAAGTTGAGCGTCATCATCTATGGGCATCCATTTGTATAAGTGAATCTTATTAGCTTTTGGGGTTACTCCAAAAGCATTTACACGATACTTGGGGGCACTTCATGTCATGTAGGGTGCATGGTGTGTTGATTACCCCCGAATTCTTCCATGACAGACATACACATTAGAGATAGCTTACTCTTGGATTGATAATCCTTGACTAGATGCTTATGTGGCACACTTCCTTAGGGTGTTGGAGACCTATGTCGCTTGGTGTCTTTTCTTAATAGGGCACGCACATGAAGGTTGGTTGCTTGCTTGAGAGCACGACTTACCATGGAGGAGCATCAGATATCTTGGAAGAGGGCATTGAACCCTAGATGTCCTAGGGACACTTGGTTCCTTGCATGGAGACTTGTTCTTGACTTGAGAATGCTTGGGTCAAAGAGTGATCATGTAGGTGTGATGGAACTAAAAGTACACATGGCTTAGAAGGTAGCGTTGGAGCTTTGGAGGCTTATGGATGTGGACCATTGGACCCTTCTTGACGAGCATTCAGCCTTGGAGCCTTGCTTGTTGGACGTGCTTCCCTTGGAGCTTGGCATGTGTCCCTTGAAGTTGAAGCACTCTACATGTGGCCCTATTTAGTGATTAGATAAGTTGCTTGTTGTGGACTTGATCCACTTTATGATTGTTGGCCTCCCTAACATTACATATAAATAAAGCGAGGGGGCAGTCCTTTCATCACTTGTACTTGGTCGCTCATGTACTCACACACTTGAGTTAGAGATGTGAGAATAAGGGAAAACCTGTCTTCTTGTACTTTTCTTCATGTGTATTTGCTCTCTTTGTCTTAAGCGCTCGAGTTCTTGGAGGACTTTCAAGGGAAGACTGGGGTTAGAGTTTCACCCTAAGGAGACAAAGAAGATTAGGGTTCGAGATAAACCCTAGAGGAGCCAAGGAAGGATTTTATCTTGTAGCTCTTGTGAGAGAAGAAGACTAGCAGTTTGTAGCATTTGGAAACCCTAGTGCTACTTGGTGTACTTGATGTGGAGGAGAGAGAACATGTACACTTGTGGGATGCAAGTGAATGTGCCTGGGAGGACTTGAAATTGTTGATGCTAGCTTGTTGAAGATATTGGGTGAAGAACCAGCTTTGGTTAGGAGTGATTCCTAGATAGGAGGAGTTGGTGGCTAGGGTTTTCTTACTGTTTCCCTAGCTAGTGATTAGTTGTTGACATTAACATGTACTTCATCTTCTATATATATATGAAGTGTTCTAGCTGTCCAAATTTTGAGTACTTGCAAAGTGAATTTTAGCTTATGTTATCTTCTTGATTGGGTAGATTCTAGCGTTGGTTGTGCATGTCGATTTGACATAACATAGAGCTTAATTGGTTAAGTGATTTAACACATATCAAAAGGATAAAGGAGCAGATTTACTGCTGTTATAATCTGTTGTAATAAGACATTTCAGATCTATTATATGCTTGTAAAGTGTGCCTTAAGCACCGTAGCTTTGTGGTATTGAAGTGCACTTGAATGGTTTTTATTTTCTTGGGCTGCATTGTGAAATTGGGTTGAAGAGTAGTGAAATATTGTTATAAATTCATATTTCAGAATCAGCCCTAAGGCTGAAAGTTCATGGAAAATAGATCCAGGAAACCTCGAGGTTGAAGTGAAATTTTGGAATTTGCAACAATTGCCCGATTCTCAACATTTCCACAAATCTTTTGCTTTTCTTCAACACTGATATGGAAGGAAGTTCTAACTCTTCAATGATAAGAGTGGAAAGAAGTTCACCATCGTCCCTGAGTATTGAGTATTGAGTATTGAGTAGTCGTTCTTTGCACCTAGGTATATGTCAACGAACGCTATCCAATTTTCCTACAATCACGAGCCGTCTCCTCCATAGCTCCCTACTCATGCTTATATACCAACAAATACATAGTTTTGATATGATCAGTGACTACGATAAGTACTCCACAATACTGAACATGGTATGAAGGTATATGACTATGATGCATACATTCACACTGCAATTCTTGCAAAGCATCCTCAACACTCATATTACAGTTCTCACAAAGCATCCTCAACACTAATATTGCAATTCTCGCGGAGCATCCTCAACACTAATATTGCAATTCTCGCGGAGCATCCTCAACACTAAGCATCCATCTATACAACTCAATTTCTCTATTGGTTCCTGCAAGTAAATTTCCATAAGATGCGTTGATATTATATACAACATCTTATTTCCTTCTTACTACAAATGGAAAATGTTCAAGACTGGTCTTGATGACAAATACAACAAGGACATTCTCTAATTCATTGTTCACCGGTAATGCTAATCCTTTTCAAGACTTCATACTCTTCAAGATTGTTGACTTGCTCAACATAATAAGAGGTAGTTTCTCAGCATTGTAGCCAATTTCCAACATTTGTTGTTTCATCATGCTCACATTGCATATGAGAGAATTAAATTGTGCTAGACGATTGTCCAACTTACTTTGCCAAGGTTGATAGTTAACCATGGAATCGATTTCCTTCTTTTCATTTTGTTCTTGTTTAGTTGATTTATAGCCCTCATAATCCATTTCTAACCAACTATACTTTTTAGGGTAAGGACTAAAATTATGTCTGTTGCACCATTGGTTCTTGGTTGTCACAAAACGTTGGTTCAAATTCTAAAATTGCTTCATCACGTGAAAAAAAGACCAAACAACTTTTATATATCCCTCCAATGTTATAGCTTCTAATGCTTGAAGGATATAAAACTTCTTGATATTTTAACCAACATATGTCTAATTTACCATGACATCAAGGATATTATCCCTTATGTAAAACATGATATTGGGACAATATGTCATCTGGAAGCCACTTGTCTACGATCACACTACCCTAGAAGCCACTTGTCTACGACCACACTGCCTTAAAATCCACTTGTCTACGACGATACTGCCCTAGAAGCCACTTGTCTATGACCACACTACCCCTCTTAATTGCTAGAACGATCTTTTTCTTTAACTTTTTGTCACTCCCTCCATCTTGCCCCATTTTACCATCTACTTTGACAATAATTAAATTGTCTTTCATTGCTACACTGAGCCTTTGAACAAGAACCTTCTTAATTCCAAAAGTTGAGAATCTACGAGTAAAAATCCATGTCATAACTCCTCAATAGTCATACCATCGATATCTGTGTTTTTTTGTCTATTGGAAGAATTTCCTCATTATCATCTTTGAGTGTAGATATTTTATCTGAGATCAATTGTTTCCTCCTTTCACCAACCACTAAATTTGTATTTTTAACATCACCTTCATATTTCTGCATATCTTTGTCTAAATCTTGGAAGCAAATGTTTGTGTGTGTAATGTCCCCACTTTGGGACATCATCACAGCGCAGAGGTTTATGATGACCAGAGTAGCCAGATGGGTGTTATAGCGAGTACAGGGGTTATTGAGAGGCATTGTGAGGTCCAACTTGCATTTTTCATCATATCTCATCATTATGAGCCATTCCGCACAGGTTGGCTTTGGTTTCGTTGCATTCCGATGATTTCCATGATTTTGACTATTTTGAGCTATAAGTCAATTAAATTAACTGAAGAGGTCATTTTGGGCACATTACTTGGAGGAACTTCTCAGTGTAATAGCTCATTGGAATCAAGAGGAGCAACACTACAAGATGGGATGGCTAGAAGTGACTTTCAGTGGCCAGGAAAGCCACAAGGAGAGATAAGGTGTTTTTCAAAGGTAAAAAGGTTAATTAATTAATTAAAGTGATTTAATTAATTAATTAAATATTAATAAAATGAAAGTCACTTTGGAGGGACAAGGTGAGCCAAAAAGTATAAAGGAAAGGCAAGGGCCTCTACTCATTCATTCATGTATGATCATATTTTGATATCTGGCTTTCTAGCTAGTGAGCCCAGCATTGGGGGTTTTGAGGATTTTGACTTAACAAACCCTAGAGGACGATTCGGTGGTGAAAGAATCCACCTAGCTTGTCCCAAGCTTGGTCTCGAAGATGCAATACTCTCCCACACCATTCTAGTTCGGTTCTACATCAGTGCAGGAGGGTTCTACACCAGCCACATGCACAGGAAGAGGAGGAGGGCGCACCATTGGGGGTTTCCAGCAAGGGGGGCGCACCATTCTTGGAGAGAGATTCATTGCAGGTGATTGGCAGGGCTTTTGGAGATTCTATCACATGGGTTTTCATTGCAGGGCCTTGGACATTAGATCTAGTCCATTCATGAGGAGTTTCAGGTGCCATTTGATTTATTAGATGCATGGGACGAATTAGAGGAGAGGAGCCAACTTCAGAAATTGGTTTCAGTCATTTGCTAGCTCAGATCTTCACCATTTCGCTTGGGACTTCACCAAGGAGGTAACCAAGTCCCGATCTATCATTCTAGCGGTTTTGTGCAGCATTTGGAGGCATCCAAGAGTGAGGCCGATTTATCTAGGGTTTCAGGCATCCAGGGGGGCACACCATATCTTGGAGGATGTTCAGATCCATAGGGTTTGAGGGAGATCTTGGAGATTCGGGCACCTGGGTTGTTCTTGCCATCACCCGATCTATTGTTTGGCATCTTTCTTGAGGTGATTGGACACATTTGGCAGCAGGGCCAAATTGTTGAGGAGCTTCAGCATTCGAGCAGGACGTGGAATCTTCCAGTGGGGGTTTGACACTTCATACGACCCAGATCTACCTTGGCATTGGTCTTCATCTCTTATCTAGCCTTGGAGGCCTATTTTGTATTATTGGGAGCTTTTTGTAGCAGCTCTATTGTCTATCTTCTTAGCCATCTGTTGAGCATTCCAGATCGGCATCTTCATTGTAGCAGGTTCTTCTATTTCATGAATAATAGCAAATTTGAGGTGTTTTGGCTTGTCTATCATATTGCATATGGTTGAGGTATGTCCATGATCGTATCTTCTTGTTTATTGCTGCAAACACTCATATAAACACATCAGTAAACCCTAAGGCCGAAATCAAGAGGCCATTTAGCAAGTAAAAACATCTAACAAGTAGGTCAACGAAGTGTTTGATGAAATACCACAACCAGAAAAAGTTTTAAAAAGACACCAAAACCGTGATGTTCCTAGCATAATGGCTTGGGATCATTACAGTGTGCACGTCCCTTTTCTTACTACAAACAACCTCTATACGGTCTCCAACTCTAGATTGTTTGGTCAAAGGCATGTTGTTTGTTTTCTTATTCATTATCGAGTCTTTGTTGTTACTGGATATGTTGCAACCTTTTGACTTCAGTTCATGTGTGATAGCTACATTAAGTCATCTACCTGGTCAAGGTTTCATCCAATCACATCAAGTCCATGCTTGGTGAGCTCATCATGAAGCTCTTGCACTCAAAGATTATACGGTTGATTGGGTTGTGTCAATGACACCCTCGATACCTTGACATCCCAGTAATTGGCACCTTGTTTGGAGGAATCTTGTTGTCGTGGGACAAAAATGTATTCCAAGCATATGATGTGTTAGTTGCCCCTACTGTGTTTGCCCAAAATAGGGTCTAATGCCAATGTAAGAAGCACATACGATACTGAATAACTAAGATATATCTACAAATATATATATATATATATATATATATATATATGATTGAATATTAGTTGGACGATGTTATCATGTCCTTTGGAACACTATATATGTACATTGACGTGTCACAAGGAGAAAGATCATAATGAAGAGTCATGACCCTCAATGTTTATTATTATTATTATTATTATTAAGTGATGTTTTACCCTATTTTATGTATATTACAAAAATATCAGGCAAAAGCAATACATATTGTTGTGTACTTGCTTGACAAAATTCCTACAAAGGTTGTGGGATGTTACCCCGGAAGAAGCTTGGTCTCGCACAAAACCGCAAGTGAGTCACTTGAGAGTCTTTGGTCCTACAGGTTGTGTTTTCATTTGAATGAAAAGAGTACACTATATCCAAATTGCAAAAAATTGATGGTCATTGGTTACGGTGATCAATCAAAGGCTTGCAAGTTGTTGGATATTGGAATTTGGTACTAACAAGGTACCCATAATAAATAGGGAAATCGTTGTAAAATGAAAAAGCAAGTATGTTTCAGGGTATTTCAAATCTGAAATCCGATGATAATTGTTAGTTTGAGGCTGAAAATCTGCTGCAAGGGAATCAATTGCAAGATGAAGAGAAATCATAAAGGCTTGGTGAGAAGAGGAGTACACTATATCTAAAATGAAAAAAATCGATGTTCATTGGTTACGGTGATCAATCAAAAGCTTGCAAGTTGTTGGATATTGGTACTAGCAAGGTACCCATAATAGACAAATCATTGTAGGATGAAAAAGCAAGTATGATTCAGTGTAATTCAAATCTGAAATCCAATGTTAGTTTGAGGCTGAAAATCCACTAAGGTGCAAGGAAAACAATTGCAAGATGAAAAGCAATCATAAAGGCTAGGTGTGCATGGTGCACATGAAGATGAGGAAGCTGGAATTTCTCCAAAACAGATGAGAGATGTAGTTGATATGGAGGTTAGAACAAAAACGCATAGACCAAAGTGGTACTACTCCACTTTGGAGGATGTGAGATTGTTTAAACTTCCTTATCCTAGAGAGGAAAGATCAAGCGAAAGACTGTTTCAAAGAGGTAAGCAGGTTTAGCATGTAAATTTTGTTTTAATGTGTGTAATTCTAAATTCATGTGAACCTTAGGGTTATGATGAAGCAAAAGACAGAGACGAGTGGGAAAGGGCCATGAGGATTGAATTTCATGCACTCATAAAGAACGACACTTAGGTACTAGAAGAGTTGCCTCCAAGTAAGAAGCTTCTTGGTTGCAAAAGGGCTTATAGAACTAAATATATATTGCTTCATTGGATAAACAAAAAGGCAAGGAGAATTGCACAAGGACTTGCAAGATTTCAAGGTAGTAAATAAAAAGCATATGGTGTGCAACTTGGTGAAGGCTCTGTGTTAAAATTTAGAACAGCTGCAGAGGATATTCCTCTAGCAGCTCTTCAAGCTGCACCCTTAAGCTACCCCCTTAAGCTGCTCACTTAAAGCTGCCCTCTTGCCAGCTGTTCTTCCCTTGCCAGCTGTCCCTTCATTAACCGCCCTCCTCTAAAGTAGGTCGGCCACCTAACCTAACACCTATCCTAAGCTAAGGCAGCCCTAACCTAAAAGGAGACCCTAACCTAAGACTCCTAACCTAGATCCTTTATATAAAGAGAGGGAGGCGCCCTCTTCTTCATCAATTATTTTTTATATCAGTGTTGATATATGAGTTAAGTACTCACTAGTCTGAAGGAGCAGCTAGCATATTCCGAGGCAGCAGATAGACTATTTTTGGGCAGCAGCTAGCAGCTGATAATCTTTTCTGTGGCAGCCATTTTTTGCTCTCTTCTAAGAGATTTTCTGGACAGCATCTAAGAGTCATTCTGGGCAGCAACTGAGACACTTCTGTAGCTGCTATAATCTATGTTCTGCACAAGCAATTAAAGACTGTTCTGGACAGCAACTCAAGGGCAGATTTGAGTCAACCTTAAGGGCATTTTTTGGACAGCAAGAGCTACAGGTCAGAGGGCAAATCTGGGTAGAGGCTCAGAGAAAATTGAAGACATAGAAACAGCAGTAAGAGCTATTGCTATTGTCTTATCTTTCTCAAGAAGAAAAAAAATCATTGTACTTGTTTGACTGAATCAATATATCACAAGAAGTTTGCTGGGTTTTCTTTCCCTTGAGGGTTTCCCAGGATAAATACTTGTGTCTCTGAGATTGATTGTTTTTATACTTCAGTTTATCTGCGTAAGTTAGAAAAAAATACTACTGTGATATTCTATATATGTTTATGCTTGAAAAATTAACATGGTATCAGAGCTCTAGGGTGTGAGAGAGCTCAGTTCTGCAGTCTGCTAAGAGCCTACGCAGATCCTTAGGAGTTATTCAAGCACAATGCTGCAGAGATGTCTTCCATTTCTGTAAGGCCTGAGGACAGACTTGAAGGGGCTTCAAACTTTAATGTTTGGAAATCCAGAGTCCTGAATATTCTGGAAGAATATGACTTGGACAACTTTGTGGCCAGCACAGTAGAAGAGCCCACCTCCAATGCAGGAAGGATAACCTTCAAGAAGAATCAGGCAAGGGCTAAGAGAATCATATTTGATTCAGTAAAAGATAATATCAAGCCTGTTATAGCACCTCTGAAGACAGCAAAGGAGTGTTTTGACACTTTATTCAATCTGTATGAAAAGAAGGCACCCAGTCAGAAGAGGGTTCTAAAGAATAAGCTTTGAACCCTCAAGATGGACAAGGATGACTCTATAGCTTCATTCTTCACAAAGATCTCTCAGTTAAGGGATCAGCTACTAGTCATTGGTATAATGGTAGATGATGATGATCTCATCCAGAGTGTTGTGGATGGTCTTCCATCTTCTTGGGAGACATTTTTAGCTGGGATAAATGCTCGTGAAAACCAGCTAGACTTTGAAAGGTTGTGGCATGATTGTCTGCAAGAAGAAGGGAGAATTCAGAGTCGAAATGGTACTTCAAAGCAGTGTTGATTAAGTCGGCGATTTTTCGCGACTTTTTCCCCCTCCCGATTTTTACTTTGGAAAAAGTCGCGATTTTTACCCTTTTGAAAAAGTCGCGACTTTTACCCTAAAAGTCGCGGTTCGACTGAAAAAGTCTCTGGGCGTCTTTAATCTGCGGGCATAAGGCCGATTTTTTTTTTTTTTTTGGTCATTTCTAAATCATTGTTTGTGGAGAAGGAAGGAGAAGGGTTTGTGGTCTTCCTCAATGACTGTGGGGGCAACTTAACAACCATCATCATCACCATCAAGGATTTCTAAG
>ML781686.1:1068914-1113438 GCA_009831015.1 Picea engelmannii | reverse complement strand
TAGTTTTGTTTCATTTGTCATTGACTCATTATATATCAGACATCTACAGACTCCATCATGATGATGAATCATGAGATACATTTTATAATTATATATGTGATGTCATTTTGATGTATAACTTTTTATTTGGCATCCACTACTGAGTCGTGACTACATATATATCAGTGATTTCTCCATATTTATGTGCCAATGTGTTTATCTGATGTTGTTGTTGTTTTATATGTTTAAAATTTTGAAAAAAATGAATATATTTTGTATTTTTTAATGTTTGTCGTGGTTTTCCGATTTTTTGCCGACTTTTGCCGAAACAATTTTTTCCGGACCCTCGCCGACTTTTTGCCGTGGCCGACTTAATCAACACTGCTTCAAAGGAAGAGAACCTTGCTCTAGCAGCAAGGACAAGGAAAGGGAGAAGATTTACTCCTCAGAAGAAGTTTCCTCAGAAGGAGAAAAGAAAAAATAGCTTCAAAGGGAAAGAGTTTGATATGTCAAGAGTGAAGTGCTTCAACTGTCAACAAAAGGGGCACTTTGCCAGAGATTGCCCAAAGATCAGAAAAGGGAACAAAGGCAAATATCTTGCTTCTATTGTCGTAGAAGATGAGTCTTGAAGAACGAAGACAAAAGGGGCTTCCAGTAATCAAGAGACCAAGAGGGAATACTATCTTATTTCAGCACTCTCTGGTTCTCTTACAAATGGTGTTGAATCCTGGTTGATAGATAGTGGAGCTTCCAGGCATATGACTGGAAATAAAGAAGTCCTTGAGAACTTCAAGGAAAAGAAGTTCTCTGCTCAAGTAGAACTTGGAGATAATGCCAGCTATACAATCGAAGGACTTGGCTCAGCATCTTTTCAGCTTGAATCTGGAGGTGAGCTACACATTGAAGAAATTTTGTATGTTTCTGGTTTAAAGAAAAATCTTATCTCTATTGCAATCTTGGAAGATAGAGGTTACAGGGTAATCTTTATAGACAAGAAAGCTCTCCTATGGTCAAAGAATCAAGAGCTAAGTTCAACAATTGTGATTGGAGTTAGAGAGGGACGTCTTTATAAGCTTCCAGGACATATCAAAGCATTGGTTCATGCTTCAGTTAGTCCATCTGAGCTGTGGCATTGAAGATTTGGACATCTTCACTACAAAGTGTTCCCCAGACTTCAAAAAATGGTAAGAGGGATGCCTACCTTTCAGTTTGATCATGATGGTATCTGTAAAGGTTGTGTTCTTGGTAAAAACATAAAGAAATCATTTCCTAACAGTAACTCATGGTCTAAAAGAATTTTGGATTTGATACATTCAGACGTATGTGGGCCTATGTCATCTCCTTCCTTGAATGGATGTCTTTATTATGTGATTTTCATAGATGACTTCTCTAGAAAAACTTGGATCTATTTTCTAAAGGCAAAGAATGAAACCTTTAGTAAATTTCTAGAATTCAAAGCATTGATTGAAAATCAGACTGAAAAACATATACGTGCTTTGAGAACTGACAATGGTGGAGAATTTGAGTCTCATCAATTTGATGACTTCTGTAAAGAAGTAGGAATCAAGCGACAGCTAACTGTGCCCTATAACCCTCAGCAAAATGGGATTGTTGAGAGAAAGAACAGAACAATCTGTGAGGCAGCTAAAGCTATGATGTGTGATCAGGACCTTCTCACATCAGTTTGGGCAGAAGCCACAAGCATTGCAGTTGATATTCAAAATAGAAGTCCTCATGCTATTCTGGGGGAAAAGACTCCAGAAGAAGCATTCATTGGCGAAAAGCCAGAAGTGGGACACCTGAGGATTTTCGGATGTCTAGTTTTCATTCATGTGCCGAAAGAGAAAAGAACTAAGATGGAGCCTTCTGGGAAGAAAGGAATTTTTGTTCAGTACAGTGAAACATCCAAGGCCTACAGAATCTATGTTCCAGGCCAAAGATAAATCGAGGTAAGCAGGGATGTAACTTTTCATGAAGAAGCTCCATTTAAGCATTCTAAAGAATCGCAGCAAGATACAGAGATGGAGAAACTTGAAGAGCCATTAGATCAAGTTGATACTATGGATCCAGTAGAACAGATAGAGAGACCTATGGAGGTACCTCCTGCTAATAGGAAACCTGCCTGGTGCAGAGAAATTCTGCGAGAGGCAGAAAAACATGCAACTCCTTCAGGTACTTTCAGAGAGAGTAATAGACCTCAAAGATTTTCAGGTTATATGGCTCTTATGGCTCAGATTAGCGATGCAGAGCCCACCAACTATGAGGATGCTACTATGCAGCAAGTATGGAAAGATGGCATGGTGGAAGAATATCAATCCATCATGAAAAATGATGTATGGGAAGTAGTACCAAGACCGAAAGAAAAATCTGTGGTTACTTCCAAGTGGTTGTTCAAAATCAAGCATGCAGCTGATGGAAGTATTGAGAAATACAAAGCAAGATTTGTGGCTCGTGGTTTTTCTCAAAAGGAAGGTATTGACTATGATGAAACATTAGCACCTGTTGCAAGGTATACTTCCATCAGGACCATCATATCCCTCGCTTCAGTTTTGGGTTGGAAACCTCACCAGATGGATGTAAAGACTGCATTTCTAAATGGTCAAGTTGAGGAAGAAGTATATATAGAACAGCCAGAGGGCTTCGTGGTTCAAAGAAAGGAATCACATGTGTGCTAATTCAAGTGGAGGAGAATTGTTTCATGGTTATGCTAATTCAAACTGGGTTGGGAGCTCAGTGGACCGGAAGAGTACTTTCAGATACTGTTTTAGCTTGGGTTCAGCTATGATATCTTGGTCAAGCAAGAAACAGAGCTCTATAGCACAAAGTACAGTTGAAGCAGAATATATAGCAGCCAGTAATGCAAGAAGAGAAGCAGTGTGGCTGAGAAAGCTTCTGTCTGGGTTGTTTCAAGAGAGATTAGAAACAATTGTTATCCATTGTGATAACCAAAGTTGCTTAAATCTCACAGAGAACCCAGTCTTCCATGACATATCAAAGCATATTGAGATGAAATATCATTTCATCAGAGACATGGTCCAAAGACGTACCATCAAGCTGCAGTACATTTGTATTGATGAGCAAATAGCAGATATTTTTACTAAGCCTCTGTCTCTTGGAAAATTTGTGTACTTCCGGGACAAGCTTGGTATGGCAGAATTTGTGTCCCTCACTGAGAGGGAATAGCAGCATCAGAAGACATTCTCCAATGTGAGGCCTTAAGTGGCCACCCTGAAGCTAGCCAGGGAGATTTGGGGAATCAATCAGTCTTGTGAGGTATTGACAAAAGTCGGAGGGAACGTACAACCTCTGTGAGTCAAACCAAAAGTCAAGACGAACGAGATGCTATGTAAGTCTAATGCAAAAGTCAGGGGGAACGTACAACCTCTGTGAGCATAGACAGACTAGTGCAAAAGACAGGGGGAACATACAACCTCTGTGAGCCTAGTCAAGTCTTGTGAGCTTTGTGTGTCAAGGCAAAAGTCAAGACAAGGAAATGTGAAAAGTTCTCCTAGGTCTTCATGATGAGCTATGAGTATTCCTTAGGGACTGGCCACCCCTAAGTGAAATGACTCTAGCAGTTGAACATGGTTAAGGAGAACCGATTGATCACATTCCATGATCCTTATTTGCATAAGGTTACGAAACTTCTTGTGATATATTGATCCTGTGTGGATGTCAACAAGTCAATGATCATGTGCAATGACTAAAAAGAACAGTATTGATGTGAATGCCTGAAGAATACCCTCTTTGCTGAGAGGGAGTGTTAAAATTTAGAGCAGCTGCAGAGGATATTCCTCTAGCAGCTCTTCAAGATGCACCCTTAAGCTACCCCCTTAAGCTGCTCACTTAAAGCTGCCCTCTTGCCAGCTGTCCCTTCCTTAACCACCCTCCTCTAAAGTAGGTCGGCCACCTAACCTAACACCTATCCTAAGCTAAGGCGGCCCTAACCTAAAAGGAGACCCTAACCTAAGACTCCTAACCTAGACCCTTTACAATATAAAGAGAGGGAGGCACCCTCTTCTTCATCAATTATTTTTTATATCAGTTTATATATCAGTGCTGATTTATGATATGAGTTAAGTAGTCACTAATCTGAAGGAGCAGCTAGCATATTTCTGAAGGAGCAGCTAGCATATTCAGAGGCAGCAGCTAGACTATTTTTGGGCAGCAGCTAGCAGCTGATAATCTTTTCTGTAGCAGCCATTTTTTACTCTCTTCTAAGAGATTTTCTGGAGAGCATCTAAGAGTCATTCTGGGAAGCAACTGAGACACTTATGTAGCTGCTATAATCTCTGTTCTGAACGAGCAATTAAAGACTGTTCTGGACAGCAACTCAAGGGCAAATTTGAGTCAGCCTTAAGGGCATTTTTGGGACAGCAAAAGCTACAGCAAGAGATACAGGTCAGAGGGCAAATCTGGGTAGAGGCTCAGAGAAAATTGAAGACATAGAAACAGCAGTAAGAGCTATTGCTATTGTCTTATCTTTCTCAAGAAGAAAAAAAAATCATTGTACTTGTTTGACTGAATCAATATATCACAAGAAGTTTGCTGGGTTTTCTTCCCCTTGAGGGTTTCCCAGGATAAATACTTGTGTCTCTGTGATTGATTGTTTTTATACTTCAGTTTATCTGCTTAAGTTAGAAAAGAATACTACTGTTATATTCTATATCTGTTTATGCTTGAAAAACTAACACTTTGTAGGTTGAAGCAAGCCCCAAGGGCTTGGTACATTAAGATAAACAAACAATGAACATCCTACAGGTTACGAATTGAAAAGGAGTCCTTATGAAGCAACTATATATGTTCAAAGCACGTGTGATGATATAGTAACCTTGGTGGTATATGTGGATGACATAATCATCACAGGTAGTCACGAAGCAATTTAGAAGGTAAAATCTGATTTGTGTTCACCTTTTGACATGAATGATTTAGGGCTCCTACATTATTGCTTAAGAGTGGAATTCTAGCAAATTGATGATTGTGTGTTTCTGTCAAAAGCTCTGTATGCTAAAACTTTATTGGAGAGGTTTTGTGTGGCAAATTGCAAGGCAGCTTCTACACCTATGGGTAATGAGTCAATACATAGGCACTTGGTGGGTAACTTGATATATCTTACAGCAACGAGATCAGATTGGAGTTTTGCAAACAACTATAATTACAGGCTTATGAAATATTTTTAAGGCTGAACATTGGACAGTAGCCAGGATTGTTTTGAAGTATGTACATGGTACTTTGGGGTATGGCATCTTGTATGGTAGAGGGAAGGAATTCCAGTTGAAAGGTAGCACAGATTCATATTGGGTAGTTATTGTTGATGATAGGAGATCCACTACATGTTACGTTTTCACCCTTGTCACAGGTGTTGGTTCTTAGTTAAAAAAAGCAGCATGCAATAGCACAATCATCTTCCAAAATGGAGTATTGGGCAGCAGTAAGTATGGCTTCCAGAGTAGTATGGTTGTGGAGAATACTTGTTGATTTGCAAGTAAAACAAGCTAGTGCAACTATAGTTTATCGAGACAACCAAAGTGTATTAAAGTTGGCAAGAAATCTAGCATTTCATGAGCAGACAAAGCATGTGGAGATCCACTGTCACTATATTCGACAGGGTCTGGAAACTGAAAGAATAGAGCTGCAATAGTGTGCAATTCAGGAGCAAACTGCAAACATCTTCACCAAGCCTCTCATTCCATATAAGTTTGTAAAGTTTAAAGATAAAATTCATGAACTAGCTACATATATGATCATTAAGAGAGTATGATGGAGTATATGTATTAGAATGGTCATATTATATTGTACTTTACTTCACATAGTACTTTTGTGTTGTAGTTAATAAAAGTGACTTAACGTCATTTATTTAAGTTATGTGTGTTTTTAGTTACATAGTGGTGGTTGTCACCAACTTATGTCTCTCTCACAAGACATATCATTTCGGTTTATCACATTATTACATTGAATAGCATATCAAGTTTCTACTGTCTCTCTACAACTTTTCTCTGTAGTAGCGTTTGTATGTGCAATTTTTTATAGTTGCATAAGAATGTCAAGATTGTCACGGGGATTGCTTATTTCTAGTTAGAAAGCCACAAAATCCGAAATTCAGATCAAAAAATGCCAATGAAGTCTTTTGCGCAAATAACTTGCCAAACAATTGTAGGTGGAGAGATTAAGTGGAAACGTCCTCCTCGTACCAACCAAGGTTAACAACTTACATAATTCATCTATTACATCCAATGTGTTAGGAGATAGACTAGAAGACCAACGTCTTATGGAAACGAAGTTGAAGATTGAAAAAAATGGTTAAAGAATTGTTGCATATCCCAAAATATCTAGTATTGGGAGATTATTAGGAAACTTCAATGGATAAAGGCAAGTATCAGTTTACAGAGTTCAAGGATGCTTCAAACTAGTCCTAAAAAAATATAAAGGATGTTCCACCAAAATTAAGAGTGCATAAAATCAAGCTGTTTGAAGTGGAATAGTAAATACATCAATTCTCTATTTGTCAAAGGCTAAAGTGAAAGCACAAGTAAAACTTGGGTTGAACAAGGTGCTAGTAACAAGCTGCATATGTGAGGTCAAATTGATCAAAGGATTAATTCAATAGTGATAGCAAAGAAGAAAGAATTGCCTTGCGACAAGAGCATATCCTATCGAAAATCATCAAATCAGAGCAAACGAGGTTTATCGAAGGCAGATAAATTTTGGATAATGTGATCGTTGTTGGGGAAGGCATGGAATGGGCCACAAGCCAAGGCCTGGAGGCCCTCTTCATTAAGATATTTGAAAAAGCTTGCAACAAAGTGGAATGGTTGTTCATCCTCACCATGCTAAAGGCATTTGGATTTGGTCTCTTTTTTAGTTAATGCAATGGAACTTTATTTTCAAAGGCCACAGCATGTATTTCCATCAATCAGGCAAGTCTAAATAGATAAGGCTTTTCTGATCCATCTAGCAAGGATGCCCACTGGCCCCATCCCGCTATGTAATGGTTGTTTAAGCCCTTGTCTATCTCGTTCATAGCAGAATAGCATAAGGCTTAATCAAAGGTATCCGTCTCCCCAATCCTGATGGCGGCCAACTAGTGAATGAACACTTCATATATAATCTGTTCCTAATCATCATCGAGGAGAAGTAAACCCTAAACAACACGATGGACTACGAACAATTTTTTTGTGAAGCCTCTAGATCAAAACTCAATGTTATCAGCAAAATCAAAAAGAGTTTCATTACTGGTTGTTAGGCCAAGGATGGGCTTGATTACAACCTGGCCAAGGGTTTAAATTCCATGGAATTCCCTTTGCCTCCAAAGCTTCCCCCAAGGAGTTGTGGGAAGCAGTTTTGCTAAGAGTTTTGAAGGATGTTGATAAATAGATTCTGAAACCCTAATCTCTCACAGGTAAATTTCAAATCTGTGCTAAAGTATTGGTTGTTACCCATGTTTATTATTTGTAACGTACCTGCATTATCAACATCAAAAGAGAGGTTTGCTAGTCCAAAAGTTTAATGAAGGCAGTGGTATGCAATTCAAAGTACAACAATTAAGACCATTCACAACATAAAAACCCTTCCTCTTGATTCCCTATGATAGAGTTTGGATTTTATATCAATCAACATGAGTTAGGCTTCCAATATCTAAATGCAAAGTCTATCTAATAAATCCTTTAGACAACAAAAATCACATTCTAGATCTCTCCTCAAATAGAACTAGCATTTCACAAATTGCAACATAGCACTTTTCCATGATGGTCACAATCATGCATAGATGACATATTCAAATCACCATAAACATAAACATTTCCTTCATAATCAACTCTACTTCAGAAATTCACCATTTAACTCAGCACATCAATATCCTAGATTCTCTTACGTAGAGAACTTGTTCTCTTCTCCAAGGAGGTCAACCTGGGGTTTAGGGTTAAGGTCCTTAAGCTCATGCTTGTAATACCTTACACAATGATTAGAACTATGATTCCATGATCCTCAAAGTCATTATAAACATAGGGGAAAAAATCTTTAATGTACAAGCTCCTTGTCTCATCATACACACATGTATGGTTACACAAAATGTCTCAAACCCTTGTAGTATAAGTACCACAAACCTTGAGGCCAAAGCATGATAAAATATATTCCATGACAGGCGTAAATACCTCACAAAAACCATTAAGGTCATTCATAAAGATTTCATAACAAACTATGTATAAGTTATAACATTCACATATCTTCAAGGCCAAGGGAAAATTAGGGTTTCTTCCATTCAAGGAGGTTGTTGAAAGACTAAATCATGGAACAAACCAACTCATAACAGAAGCAAACATCTCATTTGATACCTTAAGAACAATCACAATGGATGCCAAAACCTTTCCTGCACAGCAAACATCATTTGACAAGGGTATGGGGGATAATTAACTAATTATTCCTTCAAGGATACGAGAATAAATAGGGAAATTGTGAACTCATTCAAATCCAATCATTCAGCATTACAGACATACTATGACACCCTCAAGTACTCTTGAACACTTAGCTTAATGGCCTTCTCATAATGGCTCATTCTAGGATGTGGCTTCCAACAACCAGTTTTCACAACATTAACTATAAGACTGACTGTATTTTAACCTTTTGGGAACCAGATGGATGAATCTAACTATGAAATTTAGTGAGCAGATGTATATTGATCATTGATGTCAGCTATCTGCTGTTAAAATTCGAGTGCCAATGAACACCATAAGGCCGAGTTTTAGCAAAATTTCATCTACAGCCATTTCGCGTTTTTAAGGCTCGTACATGCTAATTTTTGGTGGACGCATGGGGATATATACTAGCTAACCCTAGTCCAAATTTGGTCTCCATTCGACTTCATATGACACGGTTGCACTAAAAATATGAAACCAGTTTTTAGACTTGTATGCACAATGCATTTCTACAAACAACTGGCATACAATATAAATTTAGATTCCTTTGTTCATAAAACCTGCAGGAAATTTCAATGCGTTGTCCATTTACATCTCAGAGTTACAAACATCACATAATAATAAATTTTAGAGCAAAGAAGAGCTACTTATCTTTTCCAAAAGATGGATTCCAAGCAATTGATTGTGAGTGAACAATTTTACTCCCAACCACAGGCAAATACTTTGTGGATGCCACCCCGTGCTAGGCTATGAGACCAACAGGGTGAAGAAGATTTGTCAAGGCCCCCAAATCACTCTTCTCTATACCAAAGGCTTCCAAAACCATCCAAGAGAACTACTGCTGCGATCCTTTATTCAATCTCTCAGCTAGACCAGCTCTTGGCACTCACTCTACTACCCCATACAACACAAGAAGACACCCCCTTCTCTGCTCTTCAATCCCTCGAGAATGTTCATCCCCTCTGTGCTTTTAAGTATGTGTAGTATGAGCCTAGGTCACTGTCCATTTCTAGAATTCATTTCCAGCCTTGTGTAGCTTCTTGGACAGCAGTTTTACAGATTCTTGGACAGCCCAACCAGCTAACAACGTACAGAGGTTTATTAAGGTATCTATCTACTCGTTCTTGGTGCCTAATATAACACAGCAGTCCCTATTTCATGTCTCCATCGATGATATGAGAGCTGGACTGAGTTTTCTTCCTAAAAACTCTTCTTCTCTCTTCAAGAACTCCCTTTCTCTCAAGCTTCCCTCTACCAATTCGAATTTGCTTGCGTGCATGAATGAGGAGGAGGACTCTCCTTGCACTCCTTTCTTGGTTCCCTGAATGTAGGAATTGGTTACTACAAAGTAGGAGGTAGGCTTGAGTGTAGGAAACAATTACTTGGAGTAATTAACTTGTTTCACTAGACTCCTATTTTAATTAGCATAATCATTGGGATAAAATGGGAATAGGACAATCACATGAAAGAGGGTTGATGGATAGGATATGGCACTATCATAAACTATAAGTCAATCCCCCATTAGACCCCCTTACATATCCCCTTTGGTGGATCATAGCCCCAACGGTGTTCTCCCCCAAATCAGCCTTGGAACCTTTTTATTAATTTCAAAATGATCATGTTTATCAAAGTTCAAAATCACCATGGTAAATCTACCTCGTGGCAAGGAGCAAAACACAATTACAACATATAAACAAGATCAAGTTCAAAGAGTCAAGACCGGGATATTACATTATTCCTCGTGTTGGGTACCTTCTACCCATGCCTTTTCTAAGCCAGAAAAGCTCCTCAAGAATTTTGTATGGCTAACTCGATTCGAGACAAGAGTTTTCATAGGGTTAGTTGAAGCCTTTGTTGCACCCCCGAGAATAAAGGAGGAATGGGTATTTTGGCCACCTAAGTGCAAGCCCAAGCTCTTTCTGCCAAATGGATCATCGAAGCAATGGAAAGATAGAAGTCCTAGAAGAACCTACTTAGGAATTGCATTACTTCAGGGGGCCCTTATGGTAGCAAGATATGGAGTGCTTAACCTTGCAAACCCTATTAACCACCCCAACACCTATCTAGGGTAATGGGAAATTTGTAGCTAAAAGCATTTGGAGAGCCTCTGAAGCGATCAAACATAAGTTGGTTTGGAAAAGTGACTCCCTCAAGGTTGTGATTTCCTTCAACTAGCACTATCTATGGAGGTCACTAGTGGTTCTTCATGAGGGAAAGTCATTACCTGAAGATTCCTAATTCTCATCCATGAGGCTATACAATAAAGGCATTTAGGTCCCTGGCAACCTTCATGACAATGAGTCCAAAAAATAGAAAACTTGGGGGACTTTAAAAGTAATATTCAGGCTTGGCACAATAAATAAAATTATTCTAGATAAGATCCAAAGGCTAATCCTGGACAACCTCTTTCTAAAGCTTGGCCTACCAAGGCCATAAGCTTGGTAGAAACACTAGATATGGAACAGAAGAAAAAGTTTCATGAAGTACAAGTCAGTCGATGGATACAAAAGGCTTTCAAACAAGCCCAAGCTCAAGGCCAAATTCAACAAAGTCTAGAGATTCAAATCCTACGAGAAGCCCTAGCTTTATCCACTAGAATCCATCTCGAAGTTGCATCTAGAGCTCAAAAAAACTCTATTTTGCATGGTCTATAATTCATGGAGCCCTACACATAGGGCAATGCTTGGAATACCTGCAAATTTTGCAACACAAAGGCTTGCTATGTGGCAAGAACAAAACTTTGAAACACTTGTTCTAGTTCTCTAAATATGCTCAATCTCCCTCGAAATGGGCATACAAGTTTTGTCACTCCATACTCCCATCCAATATTACCTAAAAGGTTGGCCCTATTAGAAGATTCTCTCCCTTGGGCTGTGGATTTTCACATAGCATGGCACTCGAATAAAGTTGATATTTTATATCACCTCTGGAAAACAAGAAATGAATGTATATTCACTAATGCACAATAGAACACAAAGTTTCTCTAGCCTAATGGGTCTCTAATTTGTGCCCTTCTGCTTTTGTAGATCTAGGTGCAAACATGGAACGTGGAGATGGCAAGTTAATGGACTATTGGACCAATGCACCATGTACCATGAGCAAAGCGTCACTTTAAGGGCACTCTCGTGCTCACTCTCCACACTCCAAAGCTTCAAGCGGATGATGACACCAACAAAGAGTCAGATGATCTCTAAGAGAGTGTCATAAGAAGTAAAAGAGTTATCCCCCAACAAGAACCCTGGAGGTCCCTCAGTTTAACAAATTTCCTACTACCCTCTAGCCATCTCGAAACCATGGCATCCTAAAGAACCCTAGTGGTTGATTCTAAGCCCATGAATGAAGGATGGGGCATAAGGTCAAAGACCCTCCTCCTAATGTGGGTTTGATTCCTACAGCTATCAATATAAGTATTCAATGCATTCAATTACAGATCTGAAAATTACTTCCAAGTGACCTCAAACAGTAAATTCTAGGACTATTATCATTGAATAATTTTACACTGAAATTATGACAAAAAATTATAGCAAAAGCACAAAGATTAGAGAGAAATCATCCATGCACATGAGACACAAAAAGTACTTAGAAATAATTTTCAGATTGAGAATCCCTTGGACAAAAACAGTACTCACATCAAAAATTACAATCTCAGCAAAATTTCGAAAAACCTTCCAACTTACAAATTTCCTGAAACCCTGTTGATGTCACAGTTGTACATGGCTGATGTCATGGTTGTACAACTATGTTAGCCCTGCAACCAACACCTGCAACTATCGTGTTGCGGCAATTGTCCGTACAGTTTGCACGTGTGGTACGGCCTGCAATTAATGCGTCGTATGGCTTGTACGAATCCCACACGTGCGACCTCTCCTCCTTTCTCTCACACATGCGGCTCCTCCTCCTTGGCTGAAAAATGAGAAAGAAACTGAAAGACCATAAACCCTAGACCAGATTTGCCAAAGTGAAGATCCTCCTTGCTAAAATTAGCCTCCTCAATCCCCTTGGCAAGAGTGCTCACTCACTCATGCCAAACACATGATGACTAAATAAGACGTGTGGTGCCTCCTCACATTGTCTCTCCTTTTATAGGAGTCTAAAAGTGAGTTTAGAAGCCCCTAACTTACTTTAGAAGCCTTCCACTAAACTCAACATTAAAGTAGATTGTTTATTTCTCCAAGTGGGTGCAAAACCCCAACAACAACAATTTTAAGCCCCAACTCTATATAAAAGGGATTTTTACAAAGCAAAAATGCAATGTGAGTGCCAACAAAAATTCTCACATGCCCAACACCAAAGCCAATGTGAAAATACGTCCTCGATGCTACAAAACATCAACACTCCCTCTTAGTGAGGGAGGTATTCTCCACCACTCCTAGCTTGTCTTTGAAGTAGACAAAGTTCCCCTTCACAAGGGGTTTGGTGAGAATCTCTGCAATCTACTCATCTGTTGAAATGTACTGGAGCTTCACAATTCCCTTCTGCACCCTATCTTTGATGAAGTGGTATTTGATCTCAATGTGTTTCAACCTGTCAAGAAACACTGGATTCTTCGAGAGTTTGATACAACTGTGATTGTCGCAGTAAATCACCGTAGGCTCCAACACCTGACCAAATAACCCTGCAAGAAGCTTGCGAAGCCATAACCTGACAACTTGCCAAACTAGCTGCCATATATTATGCCTTTGTTGAACTGAGTGCCACGAAAGTTTGTTTCCTGCTAAACCAAGAAACCACTGTTGATCCCAAGCTGAAGCAACCACCAGAAGTGTTCTTCCTGTCAACTGCACTACCTGCAAACTAAGTCTAAATATCCATGCAGCCTCACTCCATCACCCCCGACATATCTCAGACCAAATCCAATTGTACCCTGAAGGTACCTGAGCACATGCTTCGCTACTACCCAATGCACGTGCCTCAGCTCAACCATGAACTGGCTCAAGGTGTTGACAGCAAAGTAAATATCCGGCCTAGAGTTGACCAAATACATCAACAAACCAATCAATTGCATGTACATCGTGGGATCCACCAAATCTGAATCCAAATCCCCCAGCTTCTTCAGATTGGTGATCAAAGGTGTAGTCATGGACTTACAGTTCATCATCCCAAACCTCCTCAGTATCTCAACTACATACTTCCCCTATACGAGGAAGATCTCACCCGATTGTTGCCACACCTCCAATCTGAAGAAGTAATGCATCAATCCAATATCCCTCAGCTCGAACTCCGAAGCCAAATCCTTCTTGCAACTGGTAATGAGCCTCTCTACTCCTGTGAGGAATAGATCATCAACATACAACACCAATATAAGAAGATCCTCACCAACCTATATGAGATATAGGTTGGGATCCGCTTCACTCTTGGTGAAGCCCATGCTCTGCAAATACCCGTCAATACTTGAGTACCATGCCCCGGGTGCCTGCTTGAGTTCGTACAAAGCTTTCTTCAACCTGCAAACCTGGGACTCCCACCCATGTACCTCAAAGCCCTAAGGTTGCTCTATGTACACCTCCTGCTCAATCACACCATTGAAGAATGTTGTCTTCACATCCATATATTGTATCCTCCACCCCATAATCGAAGCATGAGAAATAACTACCCTGATAGAAGTATACCTAGCGATTGAAGCCAAAGTCTCCTCATAGTCCACTACCTCTTTTTGAGAGAACCCTCTTGCCACAAACCTCGCCTTGTACTTCTCGATGCTACCATCTGTAGCATGCTTAATCCTATAGATCCACTTGGAAGTCACAACAAACTTCCCCTCTGGTCTCTTAACTATGTCCCACACATTATTCTTCATGATGGACTGATACTCCTCCATCACGACATCCCTCCAAACCTGCTAGCCTACTTCCTCCTCAAAACTGAAAGGCTCAGAATCAATGATGCTACTCATAACTGCCACATAGCTCAAAAACCTCTACGGAGGCTTGCTCTCACTGAAAGTGCCCCTGGGTGCCACATGCTTCTCTGCATCTCTCAAAGTATCCTGAAGCCATCTAGGCCTTGTGTCCTCGTCACTAGGAGGGTCCACCAGATCCACTGACTACTCATGGTCCGAAGGCTGAACCCCTGTATTGGATGGACCTGTACTCTCCTCAACCTTCGAAGCCTCCTGCTCCTCACCATCTGTCTCTATTGTGGTCTCTCGAGACCTCCTGAAATCCAGCTCCTCAAACCTGACATCCCGACTAACCTCAATCTATTGTTGTCTTGGAATGTAGATCTGGTAGGCCTTTGAAGTCTCGTTGTATCCCACAAACACGCCCTTTCTCCCAGAAGGTTCTAACTTAGCCCTCTTCTCCCTAGGAACACGGATGTAAACTAGACAACCAAAGATCCTCAAATACCCTATCTCTGGTCTCACTCCTGTAAATGCCTCCTTAGGAATCTTGTCCTCCAAGATCCTATGAGGACTCCTGTTCTGAACATAGACTATCGTGTTACATGCCTCATCCCATAGAAACATAAGTAGATCTCGGTCATGCAACATCGCCCTAGCAGCCTTAACTATGGTTTGATTCTTTCTCTCCGCAACCCCATTCTGCTATGGGTTGAAAGGCACTGTCAACTCCCTCTTGATCCCTGCCTCCTTGCAGAAATTTCTGAAGTCGCTGGAGGTATACTCGCCTCATTATCTGACCTCAAGACCTTGATCTTCTTCCCTATCTGATTATCCACCTGAGCCCTGAACTCCCTGAATCAACCGAAGACTTCATCCTAGGTCTTCATGAAGAAGATCCATTTCATCCTGAAATAATCATCAATGAAGGTCACATAGTACAAGTAACCACTCAAAGATGGAACTGACATCAGTCCACACACATCTGAATGTACTAGATCTAAGATCCCCTTGGACCTACTATCATTGCTCGAAAAAGCAGCATTGGCAATCTTGCCAAGTACACAACCCCTGCATACACCCAGGTACTCTGCTCCAAACTCTGGAAGACCTGTAACCATCCTCCTCAACACTGGCAAAGCCCTGTAATTCAAGTGTCCCAATCTCCTATGCCAAAGCATGCATAGACTATCGTTGTCATGTACCAAGGGCTGGGTCGGTTGTCCTGTCAACCCGTAAAGACCACCATCACGAACACTAATGACCCCTGTTGATTCAATGCTCAATCCTCTCGACCATGCAAGAACCTGTCCACCTGAGAATGCCACTACATACCCTATGTCCTCTATGGCTGAGATAGAAAGTAGGTTCTTCTTCAACCCCGGCACATACAGCACATCACTCATCTTGAGAGGCTTCTCGGACTTCAACTGAAACGAAGTTATCCCAACTCCCTTGACTGCATACTTGGCAATATCACCAAGCTCCACCTACAATCCGGAGTCCTCCTCTGACAAACTAGTGAGTGACTCACGTGATCATGTCATATGACGAGAAGCTCCACTATCCACCAACCAAGTCCCACTACCGAAAACTGTACCAAAAAGGGCAGAGACCAATAAGAACTCCCTCTGAAGCCTATCTACAACCTAATCCACCTCTGTTGATGATGCTTGTTGCTTCCCTTTCCCTTTCTTTCGTTGTGGATATTGTGAAGCATAGTGGCCTTGCTTATGACAAGCAAAGCACTTGACCTTGCTAAGGTCCTTCTTCCCCCACTCTGGAGATGCCTCTCTCCCTATGAAACCTTTTCCTTTACCCTTCCTAGAATGAGCAACTAGGGCCTGGTTCTCATCATCACTACCTCTCTGCTTGTTCCTGGACTCTATCCAAGCCTCATGGATTCAATCGATCCACAGTCTATCAAATGGTGGAAACTTCTCTCGTGCACAAATCCCCTGCACAAATGGTTCCCAAGACCCAGTAAAACCATTCAATGCCACATTCACCAACTCTGTGTCATCAATTGCCTCACCAATGGCTATAAGTTGATCACGAATCTGAGTGATCCTCATGAGTGTTAAATTATGAGCTTGATTTCTTATGCGGATTAATTCTTTTATTTTCTTCAATACCTTGATTCCAACTTAATACACTTCAACAATTTCAAATCATAATTGAATAGCAATAATTATGTACATAAGTAAACATGCATATCAACAACACATATACCCTGGGGAAACCCTGTACAGGGAGAAAAACCCCAGCAAACAATATTCCTTTATTGCATTAATAATGTAAGATCTCTGACAAATATCCACCATGAATGTACTTCTCTCAAAGAGCTTGCCAAGATGACTCTGACCTGACAAAGACTTACAAGACCTTGCTGAAATACACCTTTGATATGCTGCCTCTTTATCACTGATGTGCTCCTCTATTACTTCACCCTCAACCTGCATATGAAAACTCTGTTTCAAAATTGTGTTGCAAAACTGTATTGCAAAACTATGTTGCAGAACTGTGTTCAAGAACTATGTTGAGGAGAGGGTTCGACCTCTTCTTATATAGGTTGAAGAGGAGAAGCTCGAAATAGTAACCTGATTGCATGCATTAGTCATAACTCAACTTCATGCTTTAGTTCGAACTTAGAAGTAGACTTGAGATTGGTTACAACTCAACATTACACTTTAGTTCGAACTTAGAACTAGACTCAAGACTTTAGTTACAACTCAACATTACACTTTAGTTCTAACATAGAACTAGACTCAAGACTTTAGTTACAACTCTTGACAAGGCAATTCAAAATTCTCTTCATGGTGGATAATGTTTACACGTGCCAACGCACTAGATCAATACAATTACATCATTTGCAATATTAGGAATATCGTTTGTTTCTAGCTCATAGGAATTTTATATTCAACCTAACTTTTGCTAGATGCCTTGACTTTTGCTTATGGCTCACAAGGTTTGAGTAGGCTCACAGAGGTTGTATGTTCCCCCTGACTTTTGCACTAGTCTGTTTATGCTCACAAAGGTTGTATGTTCCCCCTGACTTTTGCACTAGACTGTCTATGCTCACAGAGGTTGTACGTTCCCCCTGACTTTTGCATTAGACTCACATAGCATCTCGTTCGTCCTGACTTTTGGTTTGACTCACAGAGGTTGTTCGTTCCCCCTTGCTTTTGTCAATACCTCACACGACTGGTTGATTCTCCAAATCTCCCTGGCTAGCCTCAGGGTGGCCCATATGGCCTCTCATTGGAGAATGACTGTCGATGCTGGCAAATTTAACAATGAGGTAGCTAGCAACTATACCTGATTTGAACATCTCAACTGATCGGAGCTTATGCCTCAAAATCAACTTCTGATTTGTACTCTCGCTTTGGTACAATCCCACCAAAGCATCGTACATCTTCTTGGATGTCTTCTTCTCGAAAATATGAGGAATCAAGTGATCCTTCACAAAATCCAACAACACCTGCTTGGCCTTCACTTCCTTCTTCTTATGATCTACCAATTCTTGTGCATCATGAGGATCTGGAATCAACTTCTTAATGTAATCTTTGAAATCATTCTCTTCCAAGAGCAAAAGAATCCTAGCCTTTCAGGCCCAAATATTTGTGGCCCTCTCCAACCTATCCTCAATTCTAAGAGTGCCCACCATCATGTCCAATCTTGAACAAGAACACAAATCTGCAACAACTTATATCTCAAGAAGATGACCTTCTCTCTAGAGCCTATGCTCCGATTCCATGTCAATTTTTAAGTATTCAATGCATTCAATTTCAGATCTGAAAATTACTTCCAAATGACCTCAAACAGTAAATTTTAAAACTATTGTCACTAAATTTTACACTGAAATTATGACAAAAAATTAAAGTGAAAGCACAAAAATCAGAGAGAAATCATCCATGCACATGAGAAACAAAAATTACTTAGAAATAATTTTCAGAATGAGGATCCCAAGGACAAAAACAGTCCTCACATTAAAAATTAAAATCTCAGCAAAATTCTGAAAAACCTTCCAACTTACAAATCTGCCTAAAACCCTGTTGACGTCACGACTATACAACTATGTCAGCCCTGCAGCCTGCATGTGCAGCTGTCCTACTGTGATTGTTGTCCGTACGGTCTGCAATTTGCGTCGTACGGACTGTATGGATCCCACACATGTCGCCTCTCGTCCTTTCTCTCACACGTGCAACTCCTCCTCCTTGGTTGAAAAATGAGAAAGAAAGACAAGAAACCCTAAACCAGATTTCCCAAAGTGAAGATCCTCCTTGTTGAAATTAGCCTCCTCAATCCCCTTGGCAAGAGTGTTCACTCACTCATGCCAAACACATGATTAAATAAGATGTGCAGTGCCTCCTCACATTGTCTCTCCTTTTATAGCAGTCTAAAAGTGAGTTTAAAACCCCTAAATTACTTTAGAAGCCTTCCACTAAACACAACATTAAATTAGAATTGTTTATTCCTCCAGGTGGGTGCAAAACCCCAACAACAACAATTATAAGCCCCGACTCTATATAAAAGGGGGTTTTACAAAGTAAAAATGCTATTTGAATACACCAAGGCCGATGTGAGAATACCTCCTCGATGCTACAAAACATCAACAAC
Source organism: Picea engelmannii (assembly GCA_009831015.1). Classification (NCBI taxonomy): domain Eukaryota; kingdom Viridiplantae; phylum Streptophyta; class Pinopsida; order Pinales; family Pinaceae; genus Picea; species Picea engelmannii. The sequence continues at coordinate 1,094,589 of ML781686.1, read as the reverse complement.
AGCATCTTCATATGTCTTCTTGCTCTTACCCGATGACTAATTAATTATGTGTTTATTGCTTTCTACCTTGGGCATTGTGACACTTTATGCGGCAACCCTATGTGGCATGTTCTGATTGGTTAGGGTTTTTGTCTTTCAGTTATAGTTTGCGGTGGTTGTTGGTTGTTTCAATGTTTTCACGATCCTTTTTTGGGTAAAATGCATGCAATAGATTTTGTATATTAATAGAATTATAAAGCATTTTATCAAAGAAGAAAAGGAAGATCCACGTCGAATGGATTATTATGCTCACGATTAATTATAAGTTTTCTAGGATGTATGCACTTCTATACAAATTCCCTTCATCATTTTTCTGGTATTGCTCGTCCCCTCAACCAACTTACTGTAGTCACGAAAACGTTCATGTGGGAGCCAACAACTTCAAGGGCTCTCCAACAACTCAAGTGTAAATCAGGCACTGCACCATGCTTGCTCTTTCTGAGACTACAACAACCTTTTGAAATTGAAATGGATGTTCACAGTTTGCCTTGGGGGCAAATCTTAACTAGGTTAAGTGGGGACAGTTGCCATCATAATGGCCCAGGTATAAATCCCAACGGGTGTACCCCACCTGATAATGGGCTATGTTGAAGTAGTGAAAAGACACTGATAATGGGTTGATGTAACCTACCCAGCTGTTCCCTCTGTGCAAGAAACGGAGTTTCGTAGTCCCTCCATCTAAACAAAGGCCATTTCCACAGTAAAAGAAAAGTGTATCCCCAAAAGCGAAATTTAAAAGCAATTCTGTGGTGCTAATTTCTTCAGATCAATTATATATTATTTGCCAGGCAAAAGTAAGAAAAAAAAACCGAAAAAACTGCTAAGTATTGAGAAGAAAGAGGATTTGGGAATAAATACTCACCTGACTTTTCTAATGAGAATGGATTTAAGCTTCCCCGCAAGCTCTTCTGAGCGTTCTTTCCTCTCGCGCCTCTTTCTGGCCATAATACGCTTCTCAGAGTCCTTGATGTGGTAACGAGGAACCTTTCTTATCAATCTCTCCATCCCGCTGCCAATCATCTTCCTCTGCAATACCTGCAACGCCCGTTCGAGGTTCCCATCCAGCACTTTCACGCGGATTCCCCTGATCTGTTGCCCGTGCTTTGCAATGACCGGGGGGTTAAGTGTTCGTAGCCATGTGACGCCAAAAGTGGGGGATTGAGGGCCGAAATGCAAGAAGCTTCTGGTGGCTCCCAAACTTCTGGGCAGTGCAGCATTTTCTGTGAGGTTTTTGTTCAAAATGCTGAACCGTGGAAACTGTGTGGAATTGTGTATGGATTTGATCTGCGTAAGAGATGCAACCGCCCTTAAACCCCTGTAAAATCCTCCCACATGTCTGCAAACCCTCTCCATTTTTTGAACCCAGTATGCATGGGAAATTTATGAGAACGATAACAAAATTAAATAGATCTGGGCAAAATGGAAGGAAAAAAGAAATGATCAATAGTTGGGTTAGTTGGAATTGGAAGACTCGTATCGTGATTGTTTAGACAGTTTTTGGTAAACAGTTTAAGGTGTAAGTGTCTTTTGAGGGCAAGGAGTAAGGGAAGGTATTTGAATTTTATTAAAAGAATTAACCCATTTCACTTAAATTGATGTAATTGAATGAATTTTATAAGAGTAGTAAATTGATTTCTTTTGGGTGGAATTTTTTTCAAATTTATTAAGAATTGTGCGGAAAGTTTTAATTTTATCTCATAACAAATGGGCATTTTGCATTTAAAAATTTTGAATGGTTTTAATATAATTTAAATTGTTGAAAAAATAAATAGATTTAAGCTAATGAAAAAACAATTCACCATTTATTTATGAACTCGTTTTTTTTTAACATACCCTCCATATGACTATTTACATACCCTCCATTATGGGGAGAGTGAGTCACATCTTTTGGGGAGTTCATCGATAGATAAGGTTGTGGAGACCGACATATCGATGGGACACTTAGTTCAGGGACCGACCTACAGTGACAGAGATCCATTCATTGTTTGTCGAAATGGCCATATCACAAATATGGACACATCAGTATGGGATCCAGGTAGATACGACATTAGTAGAGTGAGTGCACAGGAGGATACAGTTGTACATATAGGATACATGATGGTTCAGATTGAGGCAGCCGTATATGACGATGTACAGTGGCATGCAGGGGAATTCATTAGCACGACGGAGAGTGGGCAGAGTGGCGTCTTAGATTTTGAGGAGTGTGTTGATGAGGATTCCATTGTTGACATTAGCAGAGGGAGTCGTGAGGTAGCATTTCAGCAGGATAGTGTTCAGGAGTAACAACATTTGGCAGGACAGTTGAGGGTCAAAGAGGACATGATCATGGCAGCCATTAGACACATCGATGATACATACACAATGGTGGCAGAGTATTGTTGGAAGGCCATGATGGCATAGGATAGTTTGGATGGAGATTTTTCCATTGAGGACTTTCAGACACTCAAGGAGAATGATTGTGATGAGGACCAACTACCAGCAGCTACTATTGGACAGAGATTACCTTCTGGAGGTTGTCAAGATGTATCATGGGGTGGTGAAGAAGAAGGAGACTAGGGTGGACTGATTCACTCATGAGTTGGTAAGCACATAAGGATTCTTGGAAGGCACACAAACAACCCTATGAGAGTCACAAACAACTATAATGTTCCCATTTGTGGATTCCCTTGTTATGCAGTGAGATTCACTTCACAAGGCTTGAGTCAACCATGTCAGAGGGGTGAGACTATGACATCATAGAGATTGGAAGGTTTGGAGGAGTTTTGTGGGGGGCAACTTAGTTTATTTACCTTTATTCATCATCAAGATCATTTATGCACAACTTGTCTTTGGTTTCGTTGCATTCTGACGATTCTCGTAAAACGGGATTAGTATTGAGCATATTTTAATTAAATTCACTAAGGATGTCATTTTGGGCATAATATTTGAAGGAACACCTTAGTGTAATAGCTCATTGGAATCGAGAGGAAAAAGATTTAAAGGATAAGATGATGAAAAGTGACTTTCAGTGGCCAGAGAAGCCACAAGGGAAAATTAATCATTTTTTTTTAGGAAAAAGGTTAATTAAATTAATAAAGTGATTTTATGAAAGAAAATTAAAAGTGAATAAAAAGTCACTTGGAGGGAAAAGGCAAAGAGGGGTATAAAAGAGAGATAGGGGCTTCTATTCTCTCATTATGTTGATTGATATTTGGATATCTAGCCTCTTGGTTAGAGAGGTCAAGTTACTTGAGGTTTTTGTGGGTTTTGACTAAACAAACCCTAGAGATCAACAAGGGAGTGAAAGATTCTCATGTTCTTGATCCAAGCTTGGCCAAGGTGGTGAAAGATTCCATCCTCACCATTCTATCTCATTCATATCAGTTCCAGAGGTTTATTGGAAGGCAGGGCGCAACTTTGTGAGGGATTTGTGCAAAGAGGGTGCACTATGGAGGAGAAAACAATTTGATTTGTCCAAGGAGAAATAGATATGAGGTCAAGATCATTCTAGGAGGGTTTCCCAATACCCTAGTGCCATTTTTCATCGGTCTTCAGGAGTTTCTAGCTTCTTATTGATTTATTCTTGCCTAGGGCGAATTTTTGAAGGAGGGTTCGTTACCAATGGTGGATTCCTCGAGTTGAATGGGTCAAATCTCTCAATGTTGCCAGGAGATTCATCATTGGAGCTTAGAAACCCCAGATCTATAGATCTACAACATCATACAAGGTATTAGATGCCAAATTTGAAGGAGTCGGATTCTTGAGTGTTTCTGCAATGAAAAGGGGTGCAACCCAGCCAGAGTCAACACCAGACCTAAGGGAAGAGAAAGAAATTGATCTTTCCTTCTTACATGCAACCATTGGGAGTCTAGGAAGGCTCATTTCTACCTCTTGCGGTATTTACTAGAGAAATCTTCAGTCACAACACTTGTATCTCTCATATTCCTTCCAGATTTGTGTATCTCTTGTACTGAGGTTAGCATATTTATTAAATAAAGATAAGATCTAAATTTTGCGACTATCTTCTTGTGTACTTTTTGTTGTGTCTTGATATTAATTTTGTTGTTCCATTTCCATCATTATATGATGTGAAAACTTGTAAATCCACCCCAAGCGCAAGTCTGAAGAATAACCTGCAAAACATTTGACAAAAACACAACAAACAAACAAGTTGAAACACAAAGTTCCTAACAATCTTGCTTGGGAACATCACAATTTAATCTGATCTACTCAAGGACTATCAAATCTACCATTTACCATTGTGCATAACTAAATACACCAACAATGGAAGGGGAAAACCATGTAGATCTATATTAATGCGTGGAGAGCATTACATCAACTAAGTTTTGCCTTGAGTCTTAATTGAAGCTTCTCCTTGCTCCTTGCTAGATTTCACCAGGAAGAAACATGCACAAATGGGGCAAAGTTAGCAAATTCAAAAAACCATGACTTCCAACTCAAAACTTAGAACAAGGCACGAGTACAACCACTAGAAATATATTTCACAGAAGAGGATGTCTAAGGCTCAAAATTTGGATTAATGCATTGGTGTTCTTCATCAACTGGGATGGAAAAAAAGACTTGTGTCCTAGTTAATGGAGTTTTTGAATATCCATATTTTTTAACAACGTTACTTGTATACACATTGCTTGCAGAGTCGGTGTTGTTTTTAGAATAGATCAAGCTTAGGATTAAAGAGTAGACATGGAAGATGCACAGGGAACCTACAAGCACAAAGAGGAAGTGAAAGGAATGAACACCAGTTTAGGAAATGAGGAAATAGATTCCAATGGACACAAAGGCATGGTGGAGTCGGTAGAGTTGATAAAACCCACGAAGAATTCGAGGATGGAAGTGCAGAGTTATAGGGATAGTAATGAGAGGCTAACAAAAGCCCAAGAAGAACAAAATCATGTAAACACTCAACTATTATAAAGTATGAATCAGTTCCAGAAGAAACTAAAGAAGGGATGAGATTCAAGGGATGGGGAAGAACAAAAATCTTGTGCAAGAAGGCATGATTATAGAAAATATAGGCTCTCTACAAGTGTTAGCAAGATTCACATACAACATTACTCACCTAATTATTTAGTTAGGAAGCCACATTCTTCTGGAGAATCACATATCAACTTATAAGTATCCCTTGTTAGGCATCAAAGGAGAAGGCATGAATTGGATAATTTGCAAGGAGAGCCTAGTAAGCTCAAGCCACAAAATTTTGATGGAGAAAATAAGAAGGGAGAAGAGGTTGAAGACTAGTTGATTGGAATCAAAAAGTGTTTCAAGTTACATAATAATTCTTCCAACTTGGAAGCCAAGATTTCTATCTATCATCTTCAAGGGAAAACCTATTTATAGTGGGACCAATTGAAGCAAGCCAAGCACATCAATGAAATTGGAATCACTTGGAAGCAGTTTAGGAAGTATTTTCAGTGGCATTGTCTTTCAGAACATTCCTATGACAAAAAGATACAAGAGTTCTTTGAGCTCAGGCTAGGAAATATAACCATGGATGAATATGGGACGAAGTTCTTGAATTTGTTGATATGTGTGGGTTTTATAAAGGAAGAGAAGGTGAAAATACAAAGGTTCTTGAGTGGATTGCCACCATTCTACAAGGATAAAATCCAATTTGATGAACCCAAGACTCTGGAAGAGACCATAAGGAAGGCTAAGTACCTATATGATCAGAGTAAAGGTGGAGAAACATTCGAAAAGTCTTGGTAGGACAAGAAGAAGGAAAAAGTTGAACAAAGGATGAAAGGTTCCAAACCTCTTTGTTTTAGGAGCAATCCTGATGTATATCAACAAAGTTATATACCTTGGAGTGACTTAAAGATGGTAGAATCTTAAGGGAAAAGACCAAGGTCAATGATCAAATGTCGAGGATGTAAAAGAGAGCACTTGTATAGAGATTTCCCTCGTAAAGAAGATAAAATAAGGATTGTTCACAACCTTTAGGAAGCCACTACAGTCTAAGATGTGGGCAACAATATTCCAAGGATATATGTAGCCTCGGAAGATCGACGGGAAAAACATAAATCTCGCATGATTGAGGTGGAAGGTAAGATTACCAATCAACCTATTGTTATTTTAATTGATCCAGGAAGAAAACACAGTTACATTGATCCTCGAATAGTGGAAATATTTCATTTGAAAAAGAGTAATATTGAAATATCATGCTTGTTTTGGCTAGTCGTTGGAACCAAAAGAAGGATTAATGAGATTGTTAGGAGTTGCTTAATAGATTTGAATGGAGTGAACACAATCGCATATTTGAATATCATACCACTAGGATCATATGATATCCCAATTAGAATGGATTGGTAGGACAAGCATCATGTTCTCCTAGATTGTCATAACAAGACAATTACGTGTCTTCATGGAGAAGGAAAATAAAGCTCAGTAAAAGGTATTCCAAGAACCATTTCTATAAGGGAGATTCTAGCCTCGCAATTAAAAAGATGTTTCATAAAAACATTGTCAATTGTTTGCAACGCATACAAAAGAACCATCCAAGAATACGAGTCCAAATATTGAAGATTTTGTTGTGTTACAAGAATTTGAGGATGTGTTGGGAGGATTCTAGGTTTTCCACCCAAAAGAGACAGATTTTTCTATTGATCTAATGCCCAGAGTTGCTCTAGTATCTAAAACTCCTTATAGTATGAGCACACTAGAGTTGAAAGAATTGCAAATATAGTTGGAGGAGTTGTTGAAGAAAGGGTATATACGTGCAAGTGTCTCACCGTGGGGAGCACCAATATTATTTGTGAAAAATAATGATGGAACCCTAAGGTTGTGCATTGATTTTAGGTAGCTAAATAAAGTTATAATGAAGGACAAACACCCTCTTCCTAAGGTTGATGATCTCTTTGATCAACTAAAAGGAGCAAAGGTATTTTCCAACATAGATATGAGATCAGAACACCATCAAGTGAGAATCAAAGATGAAGACAATAGAAAGACAACATTTAGAACCAGGTGTGGACATTGTGAATTTGTGGTGGTTCCATTTTGATTGACAAATGCACCAACTGTCTTTATGCATTTGATGAATAGTATTTTCAAGAATTACTTGGATAAGTTTGTCATCGTCTTCTTGGATGGCATACTTTTCTATTCTAAGTTAGAAGAAGAATATGAAAAACACTCAAGGATGGTGCTATAGGTGTTAAGGGAGCATCAATTGTATGCAAAATTGAGAAAATGTTCATTTTACCAAAAACTATTGTTTGGGGCATACCATTTAAGAGGAAGGCATAGCAGTGGATCCAGAGAAGTTTGAAACCATTAAAATAAGGTCAGCACCAAGGAATTTCACAAAGGTTGAAGCATTTATGGGATTAGTTGGATACTGCATGAAGTTTATTGGAGGATTTTCCAAGATTGCGCATCCCATCACTTATTTGTAAAAGAAGGGGATAAAATTTGAATGGACTTCCAATTGTGAAGAAAGTTTCTAGAACTTGAAGAACTTACATACTAGTGCACCTATAATAAAGATTGCTAATCCAAGCTAAGTCTTTATGGTATGCATTAATGCATGCAAAGAAGGACTTAGTTGAGTCCTTACCCAAAAGGGGCATGCCATTTGTTATGAATTAAGAAAGTTAAAAGAGCATGAAAGAAATTATGCTACATGTGACTTAGAGCTTGTAACTATTGTCCATGTGTTAAAAACGTGGAAGCATTGCCTCAAGGGCAAAAAATTTGAGTTAAGGACAGACCACAACGGTCTAAAGTATTTGTTTGAATATCTTATATTGGATGCCAAACAAACTAGATGGATGGAATTCCTTGATGAGTGTGACTTTGAAATAATTCATATTAAAGATAAAGAGAATAAAGTGGTTGATGTGCTTCGCATGAGTTCAAATTAGTTTTATTTGCAAGTAAAGGAAATATTGCAACAAGGTAAAGTACAACCAAGATATAAGAATTATGAGCTAAAAGAGGATGGAATCCTGATGTGGAGAGGCAAGGTATATGTACCTTAATCTCAAGAGATGGGAAATTCAGTGATGAAAGAAATGTACAATGTTCCATATGTTGAACACCTACGATATCAAAAGACAATTGTAGAAATAAGAGGCCAATATTTTTCGTCGGGCATGTAGAAAGATGTGGTTGTTTGCATAGCCATATGCATGGAGCGCCAAAGAGTGAAGACTGAGCATGGACACCAGATGAGTTTGCTACAACCATTGCCCATTCAAGAGTGGAAATGGGAGGTTGTTACTATAGATTTCATCACCAAGCTGCTCAGAACAACGAAACAACATGATTCCATCATGGTAGTGGTGGATAAACTTATAAAGGTTGCACATTTCATTGTAGTTAAGATGACTCAGAAGGCAACAAATATTGTAGAGATTTACATGAAAGAAATTTCTATGCTACATGGAGTGTCCAAGGAAATCGTGTCAGATCAAGATTATAAATTTAGCTCAAACTTTTGAAGGGGGTTGTTCAAGGGTTTTGGCACAAATTTGAACTTCAATATAGCTTATCATCCACATATAGATGGACAAGCAAAGATTGTCAATCAAATGATTAAGGAGATGCTGAAAATGTATGTGATGGATGAGCGATTTAAATGGGAAGAGTATGTACATTTGGGGTATCTAGCATCTTGAAAATCAACCCATTTCAAGCATTGTATGGTAGAAAGTGTAAAATGCCAATGAGTTGGGATAATCTAGTAGACAGAGTAGTGCTTGGGCCTAAAATGATCAAGAAGATGGAAGAACATATGGTCAAAATCAAACAGAATTTGAAGGTAGCTTAGGATGGGCAAAAAAACTATGCAAATAAGAGTAGAGTAGCCAAAGAATTCCGAGTGGGAGAACATTTATTTATGAAAGTGAAGCGAAAGAAAGGTTAATTAAAGTTGGGAACTTGCACCATGTTGGTAGTTAGATATTGTGGACCATTTGAGATACTAGACATGATAGGGCCAATTGCATATATGATTGCATTGCTTCCATCGATGTGTGTGCATAATGTACATTGTGTTTCTTTATTAAAGAAGTATGTACATGATCATAACCATATTATTGTTTGGGTTGTGATTCAAGTGGAGCCCAAAGGGGAGTTTCACGTAGGGCTAGTGTGTATCCTGAACCGAAAATTCAAGGTGCTTCAGAACAAAGCCATTGAGTAGGTAAAGGTCCAACGAACCTGCTACAACCCTAAGGATGCAACATAGGAGTTGGAAGATGCAACACGAGAAGCATACCCACAACTATTTTGAGAGTTTGATGTAAAAATATGTATATATATGTACATCTATATGGTGATGTGCATCGAGGACAGTGCAAAAAACAAGGGGAAGAGGAATGTAACACCCCAATTTTAATCCCCATAAATGCAATGTATTGTATATATGTGATTTAGGTTGTGAGTCGAACAGTGTGGCCTATTATCGCATAGTTTGTAGTAAGGATTAAAGTTAGATATGAAGAGGCAAACTGGTGTAACTAGAACCAATCCCACCCAATGTCACCTCAATGGGAAGGTTCTTTCTGTTTAGGGAGGTAAGGCCCAGGGGAGACATCCCCGGTGACCTGGGGTTTTGAGAAGGCAAAAGATTGTAAGATAAAAGGTAAATTCCCCCCTCGCAAGTCACCACTGAGCAGATATTCTGGATAACAACCAATAAAGAGAAGTATAACCAAAAATAGAGATGCACCTACCTGAGACAAAGCAACAAGAAATAGATATATGCAAGCTTACTCACTTGGTTAGTACTTCATGTAATCAATGACTATCTGATATGTATAAGCAATTGAATAATAAATATTGACGAAGTTAATGTTTATAAAATAACAATAATACACAATGTCACTTCTTCAATAAATGTTAAGAAAACGTGGCATTCAATTGTAATAACTAACACTTCATTTAAGCAATGCCTTTAATAACCATTCAATTGCTCATAAGAAAAAACGATAGTTGCACAATGAGTTTTAGTAACAAAGATGACGACAACAATTAGTTAGTAGGGTTAGTCTTTAGGCTAGGGTTAGAAAGATTAGTAATTGATTTCAAGTGTTTGATTGAGACTGTGATCAAGTTTACTCAAGACAAAGAGGTCTTTTAGATCAGTGCCTTAGGGTTAATGGAGTCAAAAGTAGACGACACAAAAGTTGAAGGATCAAGTGAAAATAATAAGACTAAGGACAAGAGGGTTAGACCTTGAGGTGTTGCCAAGGCAAGGCCTCAAGGATGAAACCCTAGGGGAGGGAGGCTTGCTTTGGTGTAGGGTAACTAGGCCTCAGTGCTTTCTCCTCCTTCCTTAGCTCAATGGGAAAAACGACTAGCATAAAAGGTTGCATAAAACTTAAGACAAGAGGTTTTGCAGGCAACGTGTTGCTATTGCAAGGCTTTACCAACAAACCCTAGAAAATCGGCTCATCAACGTATAGGGGAACTAGGCCTTGATGCATCTTTCCTTCCTAGCTTTAGAAAAGTAAAAACGGCTAGCATAGGTGAAGATGGATTTGAGTGTTGCTAAGGCAAGGCTCAATCCTCTTCAGCAAGTGCTAAAAGTAGAGTGTTGCTAAGGCAAGGCTCTATCTTCAGCAAATGAAATGGCTAAAAATCTTGATAGGGACAGAAGACAAGGACCTTCTATGTGTGTTTATCCCCTAGGGTTTTAATCAGCAAATTATAACCATAAATGCAAGAGAACTAAAAATACAACCATTCAATTAAGAAGTTTTGCAGAAATTTACTTGCATTCAACCAGGAAATCAAGTAGAAAACCCTAGTTGTAACACCTTCCACCAAGATAAATGCCAATAAAAGGTCTCCTTCAACAGGTGCGCCTCAAAATTTCAGCCAAAACCCTAAAGAGGGCGCAAATTTCAAACCTCACCAAGTGGTGAGTGAGAGATGATGAAAAAATGAGAGTAAAAACCCTCAATTTATACTGTACCATGACCTAATTTCACATTTAGGTCATAAAAAGGCCGACAAGGCCAAAATACTAAAAATCATATTGTTTTACATTAAATGTTCAAAATTAAACCCTAATCAAGCTAAAGAGAGACGTCATGCCCCTTTTAGGGTGACGTTAGCCCCTTCGAGGGCAAATGCAACATCTTAGAGCAAAATGTTAGCCCTCCTTGGGCTTCTCCAACCTACCACACATGCCAACACTGCCAAATATGCCTCCCAAGACATCCATAAGGCTAGATGGCGTCATGATCATTATGGGTGACGTCCTGGGCCTTCCATGGTAAGCGTTCCCATGGAGGAGGCACAACCCCCCTAAGTCAAGCTCTGTCAGGGTGCCTCTGGTGGAACATCCTCCTCTTTTTCGGTGCAATGCCTCTGACCATCTATGTCCTGTCACTGCCCCCTAATGAGGTATCAACATCCATCTAGTGGGCTCTTCATCCCCATGGAGGTTTGAATTGATCATCTCCCCATGTGTATCGGTCCAATATGGTACATGTCCATCGGGCATTATCCTGCACATCAACAGCTACGCCCTCCATGGGATCATAAGTCACAAGATCATAGCAATGTCAATCACATCTCATCATCAATGTTATTAAACATGTGCATAAAACCCCTAGTATCCCAGTTAAAAGCTCAAAGACATTATACAAGTCTGCAATATAAGTTTGGGGGAAGTGAGAGGGTGTCCTATTGGGCTAGTGTCCACTGGAAGAGGAAATTTTTCAGAAGAGACCTCATCCGAGCCATGCAAGTGGGTGATGTGGGTAAGGGATGTCCAGGCAAGTGGGTGATGTGGGTAAGGGATGTCCAGGCAAGTGGGTGCAATGAGAGCAGAGGGTGCAAAGTTTTACCTGTGGGTGCCTTTGTAGAAGGCGAGTTGCACCTGTCCTGGATGCAATTTTTTCCAAGCCCATTCATGCCTTTCATTCTTTATTGATTTTTCTTTAAGAGGCTAATCAGGGGACACTGCCTTGGCGTGGTGACCAGTGGTGATAGTGTTACCCACAAGTACTTTCACAGAAATGAGAAGGTTGGCTCGTGATGAGACCCCCTTTCCCTTGGCCATGCAGCCAAGGGTCACTACCCTGGAGGGGTAACCAGCTGGTGGTAATGTCATACTGCTAGGTACCCATGGACCTAATAGGTTGGCTCGTGATGAGACCCCCTATCCTTTGACTAGGTCTTGTTTTATTATTTTACGGGTCCCTCTTGTTTCTTGCTAAGAAGCCTTTTATTGCTTTCTCAGGGATCCTTGGGCGAAGCATCTCAAGGTTTTATTCTAAGGCTTTTATCTTTTGCCAGCTTGCTTTTACCTTCTGGGCCTTTAGCCCCTGCTTTCCATGAGGTAAGGTACAATCCTCAAATGATAGGTCAACCTAGTGCCCGGACAAGTGTAATGGGATAGATGAGCGAGAAGCAAGATGGAAAAGTGGTGTTATGACAGGAGTGAACGATGGAAAGTTTTTAGAAATCCCCCCAGTGGCAAACCAGAACCTACAGACACAGGCTTACTAGGGCATCCTGTCAATCCCCCCAGACATGGTCAAGCGGGCAAGTATAATATCCAAGCATTTGTTAGAAACAAAAGGAATTAAATGCACATATTCAAGGGTTTTGATGATCAGAGTGACACATACCATGATACCCAGAATCATTACCTCATGGAGCAAGAACCATCTCAGACACAAGACCGAGCCGATGTTGATGGATGTTGTTGTTGCTGACAAAGTAGAGGCACTGAGAGGGAGAAAAGATGGGCCCTCCAGGGCCATGCTAAAGTCGATCTGACTCTCGGTACTCCATGTCTAGGACCTGTGGGCCTCGAGACATGATCTCCTAGCTATCCCTAAAAGTGGGGATAACATATGGCTCCAACTCGGGGACATGTGCTCACCGTAGAGCGCATGAGAACCTCAACATCTCTGGCATAACCTGCGTACCTGCTTGATCTCAATAGAAACTATTAGCAACCAGTTGGGGTGGTAATGCCACCCCATCATATATATATAGACTGAAATAGAGCAATCGTAAATTTAAATATAAAGAAAACTACTTACCTGTTGGTTGGATGTTGGGTGTAGTCAAACAACCAGTAAAGCCAATCCAACAATGTCCCATGATACCTGCCTTTGTTCTTCATCATAAACCAAAATAGTGATAAGTCAAGAACAAAAATGACATGGGTTAGAACATATATCATACCATCGGAAGTCACAAAGTCTAACTCATGGAGGCGGGTGGGAGGGATAAAATCATGCCACATCAATCTCTGATGAAAGTGCTCAATCCACTTTAGGAAGGGGTCATGAAAAGTCCAAGGTTCAGAATACCGACTCAACAGGTCTGCAATCTGGCTACCCAGGACGTCCTCATACTCTGAAGGGACTGACAAGGATCTGGCAGATGACTGGCAAACTTTTAAGGGAAAGTTGAAACATTGAGATGATAATCTTGAACTTGTATTTTTCAACCAACCCTTGGATTCTAGGGTTTGCTTCAGAGGACACTAAACACAAAATATATACCTCCCAACTACACCTTTAATGACACAAGGAGGTAAGGTAATAAGAGGTGGCTGGAGAAAAAGGTCATAAGAATCCTTCTTTAGGCAAACAACGCTCTTACTCCTAGCAAGACCTGAGCACAGTGGTGGTAGATAGTCATCCTCATAGGATAAATCTAAGTGCTCGAAGGAGTACTCATCAAATCCCTCGAGCTAAGATCGAAAATCGTCAGGCAAATACGATACTTGGTCAACCTTGAGTGCTTGGGGAGCATCAGTAAAAATCTCATCTCCTTGTTGCCACTGGTCAAGAGTAACTTGTTGTGATAATAGCAAAGGAAACACTTGGAGACGACTCTCTATGTCATAGATGGGATCCATATCATAACTAACTGCATCCCACCTACGTCTCCCAACATGTATGAACTCATCAATGTTATCATCTATGTCATTATCGGTATCATAACATGCAGGATTTGAAGCATTCAAGGAATTGCTTATCTCCTCCACATCTTCCCTATCACAAAGTAGAGCATCATCAAAAACTAGTGGAGGAGGGCAACTTATTGTTTCTTCTCGTGCAGGAGCTTTGAGGATTGGGGTGCTTCCAACATGCGTTATGGTCTCATCCTTAGGAACCACCCCTTCATATTCAATTGTGCAGCAAGGAAGGTCTACTTCTTTCGGGGATTCCATTTCTCTTTCATTTTCTGAATCATGGGACAAGGTGTTATCGTAATCCTGAAATGGAAAGCAACTAACCTCATCGTCCTTTTGTTGTGCAAGAGAAAAGGGCTTTTGGATGGCCTCATCAAAGGGAGGAGCATAAGTTGGTACTTCATCATCTTGCTTGGGTTCTTGCTCCTTAATCACGTCTTCATTTTGCTGGTCAAAAACTTGTTCCCTTCTTTCTTGGGGATCACGAGTAAAGGTTTCAAGGGAAACTAGTTTTATCAAGCTGAGAGTGTCCACATCACGGTCATTGATTTTGGAAAAGGAGAGATTTACCTCAATTCGAATGGCCATGTTGTGAGCTTCTGTAAGTCTTTTTGGACCCTTTTTATTTAGGAGGAAGCTTAAAAGCCCTAGAAGTCCATTAGTATAGAGATACACGAGGTACTTACCTTCGGGACAATGGCTTTTGGGAATCTGGTGAAGCAATTTCTGAAACCTTACCCCAAAAGCTCTAACAGTCTCACTCTCTGTTTGTTTTATGCATTTGAGTCCTTTCAGTAACAATTAGATATCTTTTAATTTCATGCCCCAAATCATGTGAAATATTTCTTCTAATTGGCCCATAGATGTGATGCTAGCGGCTGGAAGATTATCGTACCATCTTCTAGCATTTCCATGCAAAGTGGCAGAGAAGAGTTTCATTACCAAGTCTTCCGCATCATCACTGATAGGGTGGTGCTAAAAGAAAGCCCATAATTTTCTCATGTGATAGTCGGATCTTTCTCCATCCATGTCAATGAATCTAGGGAGCCATTTTCCATACCAGGGGGGGCATTTGTCTAGGGTATCTCGAGATTTTACTCGTGTCTAAAGGCTTGTAGTTTCCCGGATCCCATTGTGAAGTCATAGTTGGCTTCGTCATCAGTGGAGTCGCGAGATAATTTTGTTGAAACTATCAAAAGATAAGGGAAAACACCCAAGGTGGAGTCACCAAGCAAGCTTGTAAGATGAAGACTCTAGAGGAAAGGCTTACCGAAAAGGTTGTCGTCTTGAGGAAGTTTTGACTCAGTGTTCCCCGGCAATGACGCCAAAATGTTATCGCACAATTTGTAGTAAGGATTAAAGCTAGATATGAAGAGACAAACTGGCGTAACTGAAACCAATCCCACCCAATGTCACCTCGATGGGAAGGTTCTTTCTGTTTAGGGAGGTAAGGCCCAGGGGAGACGTCCCCGATGACCTGGGGTTTTGAGAAGGCAAAGGATTGTAATATAAAAGGTAAATTCCCCCCTCACAAGTCACCATCGAGCAGATAGTCCGGCTAACAACCAATAAAGTGAAGTGTAACAAAAAATAGAGATGCACCTACCCAAGACAAAGCAACAAGAAACAAATATATGCAAGCTTACTCACTTGGTTAGTACTTCATGTAATCAATGACTATCTCATATGTATAAGAAATTGAATAATAAATATTGACGAAGTCAATGTTTATAAAATAGCAATAATACACAATGTCACTTCTTCAATAAGTGCTAAGAAAACGTGGCATTCAATTGTAACAACTAACACTTCATTTAAGTAATGCCTTTAATAACCATTCAATTGCTCATAAGAAAAAATGATAGATGCACAATGAGTTTTAGTAGCAAAGATGACAAAAACAATTAGTTAGTAGCGTTAGTCTTTAGGCTAGGGTTAGAAAGATTAGTAATTGCTTTCAAGTGTTTGATTGAGATTGTGATCAAGTTTACTCAAGACAAAGAGGTCTTTTAGATCAGTGCCTTAGGGTTAATGGATTCAAAAGTAGAGGACACAAAAGTTGAAGGATCAAGTGAAAATAATAAGACTAAGGACAAGAGGGTTAGACCTTGAGGTGTTGCTAAGGCAAGGCCTCAAGGATGAAACCTTAGGGGAGAGAGGCTCACTTTGGTGGAGGGGAACTAGGCCTCAGTGCTCTCTCCTCCTTCCTTGGCTCAATGGAAAAAACGGCTAGCATAAAAGGTTGCATAAAACTTAAGACAAGAGGTTTTGCAGGCAATGTGTTGCTATGGCAAGGCTTTACCAGCAAACCCTAGAAAATCGGCTCATCAAGGTGTAGGGGAACTAGGCATGGATGCGTCTTTCCTTCTTAGCTTTAGAAAAGTAAAAACGGCTAGCATAGGAGAAGATGGATTTGAGTGTTGCTAAGGCAAGGCCCAATCCTCTTCAACAAGTGCTAAAAGTAGAGTGTTGCTAAGGCAAGGCTCTATCTTCAGCAAATGAAATGGCTAAAAATCTTGATAGGGACATGAGACAAGGACATTCTATGTGTGCTTGTCCCCTGGGGTTTTAATTAGCAAATTATAACCATAAATGCAAGAGAAATAAAACTACAACCATTCGATTAAGAAGTTTTGCAGAAATTTACTTGCATTCAACCAGGAAATCAAGTAGCAAACCCTAGTTGTAACACCTTCCACCAAGATAAATGCCAAAATGCCAATAAAAAGTCACCTTCAATAGGTGCGCCTCAAAATTTCAGTCAAAACCCTAAAGAGGGAGAAAATTTCAGACCTCACCAAGTGATGAGTGAGAGATGATGAAAAAATGAGAGTAAAAACCCTCAATTTATATTGTACCATGACCTAATTTCACATTTAGGTCATAAAAAGGTCGACAAGGCCAAAATACTAAAAATCATATTGTTTTACATTAAATGTTCAAAATTTAACCCTAATTAAGCTAAAGAGAGACTTCATGCCCCTTTTAGGGTGACATTAGCCCCTTCTAGGGCAAATGCAGCATCCTGGAGCAAAACGTTAGCCCTCCTTGGGCTTCTCCAACCTGCCACACGTGCCAACATTGCCAAAATTACCTCCCAAGACGTCCACAAGGTTGGATGGCATCATGATCATCATGGGTGACGTCCTGGGCCTTCCAGGGTCAACGTTCCCATGGATGAAGCACAAACCTCTAGGTCAAGCTTTGCCAGGGTGCCTCTGGTGGAACGTCCTCCTCTTCCCCGGTGCAAAGCCTCTAACCATCTATGTCCTGTCACTGCCCCCTGATGGGGTCTCAACATCCATCTGGTGGGCTCTTCAGCCCCATGGAGGTCCGAACTGATCATCTCCCCATGTGTACCAGTCTGATATGGTACATGTCCATCGGGCATGATCCTGCACATCAACAACTACGTCCTCCATGGGCTCATAAGTCACAGGGATCATAGCAATGCCAATCACATCTGATCATTAATATTATTAAACATTTGCATAAAACCCTTATTATCCCAGTTAAAAGCTCAAATACATTATACAAGCCTGCAATACAAGTTTGGGAAAAGTGACAGGACTTCCTATTGGGCTAGTGTCCACTGGAAAAGGAAAGTTTCTGGAAGAGACCTCATCTGAGCCATGCAATTGGGTGAAGTGGGTAAGGGATGTCCAGGCAAGTGGGTGCAATGAGAGTAGAGGGTGCAAAGCTTTACCTATGGGTGCCTTTGTAGAAGGCGAGTTGCACCTATCCTGGATGCAATTTTTTCCAAGCCCATTCATGCCTTTTATTCTTTATTCTTCATTCTTTATTGTTTTTTCTTCAAGAGGCTAATCAGGGGACATTGCCCTGGCGTGGTGACCAGTGGTGATAATGTTACCCACAAGTACTTTCAAAGAAATGAGAAGGTTGGCTCGTGATGAGACCCCTTTTCCATTGGCCATGCAACCAAGGATCACTACCCTGGTGTGGTAACCAGCTGGTGGTAATGTCATACTGCTAGGTACCCATGGACCTAATAGGTTGGCTTGTGATGAGACTCCCTATCCTCTGACTAGGTCTTCTTTTATTATTTTACGGGTCCCTCTTGTTTCTTGTTGAGAAGCCTTTTATTGCTTTTTCGGGGATCCCTGGGCAAAGCATCTCAAGGTTTTATTCTAAGGCTTTTATCTTTTGCCAACTTGCTTTTACTTTCTGGGCCTTTAGCCCCTTCTTCCCACGAGGTAAGGTGCAATCCTCAAATGATAGGTCAACCCAGAGCCTGGACAAGTGTAATGGGATAGATGAGCGGGAAACAAGATGAAAAAGTGGTGCTATGATGGTAGCAGACGATGGGTTTTTTTAGAAATCCCCCCAGTGGCAAACCAGAACCTATAGACACGGGCTTACTAGGGCATCCTGTCAACTCCCCAGACATGGTAAAGCGGGCAAGTATAATATCCAAGCATTTGTTAGAAACAAAAGGAATTAAATGCCCATATTCAAGGGTTTTGATGATTAGAGTGACACATACCATGATACTCGGACTCATTACCTCACGGAGCAAGAACCATCTCAGACACAAGACCAAGCCGATGGTGATGGATGGTGTTGCTGCTAACAAAGTAGAGGCGTTGAGAGGGAGAAAAGATGGGCCCTCCAGGGCCATGCTGAAGTCAATCTGACTCTTGGTACTCCATGCCTAAGACATGTGGGCCTCGAGGCATGATCTCCTAGTTATCCCTAAAAGTGGGGATAACACAGCCAATGGCCAAACAATGTAAATGATGTACATTAAAGTTATTAATAAAAAAACAAATACATCAGTGGCTGCGAGAGGAGGGGGACTAAAAAGATAGGGGCTATTATTCCACAAGAGAGGAACGAGAGGGGGCTTTAGTGGGCTCAAATAGACCAGTCCATAAAATATACTATTTTATTGTAACTCAAAGTCCTATACCTTAGCTTATGGAAAAGGTATATCAATCTTGGAATGTGTGCTGAAGTAGTTGGGTGAACTTCCTTGAGTTCCAAATGGCAAGTTAAAAGCATGGATACTTAATCCTTAGTTTTGGGAGTTGTCTAACATTCTATCAATCATTCAATCATCATTCTAACATGATTTGAGTTGTATGGGGGATAGAGCTAAGCCTACAACTAAAGGTTGAGATTGTCTGCATGGAGTTTTGTTGTGAAAAATGCCATTGAGAATCCTTGAAGATCCCAACATTGAGATTTTCCTGTCTAGTCTACGTTGGAGCCCAAAAAGAGGTGCGATTTCCAAAGGGATTGCATTATAGGAGGAGGTAGAGGATGTGGGATCCCTTGTCCCATCAATGGCCCAAGAATGTGCTAGGTAGATTCATGAGTATAAGTGGGTCCTGAAGCAAATGGAAAAAAATGAAAGAGGAAATATGAGAGAGAGAGAGAGAGAGAGAGGATAAGGCATCTAGTTGGTCAGGGTGGTGGCATGGCCATGTAGGGAGCTGATAGGTGGACACATGTGCCATGTTAGTACTCTCATGTCATTCACATTGGCTAGGTGTCATGTCAACAAAGATAGAGATATTAAAAAAATATGAAGCCAAAAACTTGTTTTGGCCATAATACGAGCATAAAATCCAAGATTGAGATGAAATTTTCGGGTTAGTTTCGCAGTGAGAAGGACTAAAAAGGTGTGAGTGAGGGCCACTAGCCAATTTTGCTCCTCCAATTTTCCAAAAAAGGTAAATCAATGGTTTTTGAAGAACATAGCGATACTCCTAGACACATGCTTTCTCAGTGATGAAATTTTGATAGAGTGTTAGGAAATCATACATGAAAAAGGCCAAAATCCACTATTTTGTGCCTCTTTTTGGGATTTTTTAGGATTTTCGTAGGAAAAGGGACCTTGGATCACAAATGTGGAAAAAAATATTTACTTGAAATTTACCTCCTCATAAAGCCATACAACTTTGTCTTATAAATTTGTTTCCAAATCTACTCAGCTTGGAAGATAGCAGCTTCAACTAAAAATTCCAAGTCAAGAAAAAAATAGAAAAAGGGAAAGGTTGCAATTCCATTGTGATACATAAATTGACTAGAACATCACTTTACCAATTTGAAGCTTGTTGTATACTCAATATCGCCAGTAATATTATTGCCCAATACAAATGTTTTTCCATTTCTTCTTAGATTTTGTTTTGAAGGTGGCAGATGTTGACCCGTGAGCTAGATTGCACCAGGAAGAAACATGCACAAATGGGGCAAAGTTGGCAAATTAAAAAAACCATGACTTCCAACTCAAAACTGTGAACGAGGCATGAGTACAACCATTGGAAAAATATTTCACAAGAGAGGATGTCTAAAGGCTCAAAATTTGGATTAATGCATCGATGTTCTTCATCAACTCGGATGGAAAAAGGACTTGTGTCCTAGTTGATGGAATTTTTGAATATCCATAATTTTTAACAAGATTACTTGTATACACATTGCTTGCAGAGTCGATGTTATTTTCAGAATAGATCAAGCTTAGGATTAAAGAGTAGACATGGAAGATGCACAGGGAATCTACAACCACAAAGAGGAAGTGAAAGGCATGAACATCAATTTAGGAAATGAGGAAATAGAGTCCAATGGACACAAAGGCACGGTGGAACCGGTAGAGTTGATAAAAACCATGAAGAATTTGAGGGTGGAAGTGCAAAGTGATAGGGATAGTAATGAGAGGCTAACAAGAGCCCAAGAAGAACAAAATCATGTAAACACTCAACTATTACAAAGTCTGAATGAGTTCCAAAAGAAACTAAAGAAGAGATCACATTCAAGGGATGGGGAAGAAGGAAAATCCTATGAAAAAAGGCATGACTATAGAAAATATAGGCACTCGACAAGTGTTAGCAAGATTCACATACAACATTACTCACCTAATTATTTAGTTAGGAAGCCACATTCTTTTGGAGAATCACATATCAACCTAGAAGTTTCCCTTGTTAGGCATCAAAGGAGAAGGCATGAATTGGATAATTTGCAAGGAGAGCCTAGTAAGCTCAAGCCACCAAATTTTGATGGAGAAAATAAAAAGAGAGAAGAGGTTGAAGCTTAGTTGATTGGAATAAAAAATAATTTTAAGTTACATAATAATTCTTCCAACTTGGAAGCCAAGATTTCTATCTATCATCTTCAAGGGAAATCCTATTTATAGTGGGACCAACTGAAGCAAGTCAAGCACATCAATGAAATCACAATCACTCGGAAGCAGTGCATGAAGTATTTCCACTGGCATTGTATTTCAGAACATTGCTATGACAAAAATATGCAAGAGTTCTTTGACCTCGAGCTAGGAAATATAACCATGGATGAATATGGGAGGAATTTCTTGCAACTGTTGATATGTGTGGGTTTTACGAAGGAGGAGAAGGTGAAAATACAAAATTTCTTGAGTGGATTGCCACCATTTTACAAGGAGAAAATCCAATTGATGAACCCAAGACTTTGGAAGAGACCATAAGGAAGGCTAAGTACATGTATGATTAGAGTAAAGGTGGAGCAACATTCAAAAAGTCTTAGAAGGACAAGAAGAAGGAAAAAGTTGAACAAAGGATGAAATGTTTCAAACCTCTTTGTTTTAGGAGCAGTCCCGATGTATATCAACAAAGTTATCTACCTTAGAGTAAGTTAAAGATGGTAGAATATTAAGGAAAAGACCAAGGCCAACGATCAATTGTTGAAGATGTAAAAGAGAGCACTTGCGTAGAGATTTCCCTCATAAACAAGATAAAATAAGGAATGTTCACAACCTTTAAGAAGCCATTACAATCAAAGATTTGGGTAAAATATTCCAAGGATATGTGTAGCCTTGGAAGATCGATGGGAAAAACATCAATCTTGCATGATTGAGGTGGAAGGTAAGAATACCAATCAACCTATTTCTATTTTAATTGATTCATGAACAAACCATAGTTGCATTGATCGTCAAATAGTGGAAATATTTCATTTGAAAAAGAGTAATATTGAAATATCATGGTTGTTTTCGCTAGCCACTGGAACCAAAATAAGGATTAATGAGATTGTTAGGAGTTGTTTAATAGATTTGAATGGAGTGAACACAATCACATATTTGAATATGACACCACTAGGATCATATGATATCCCAATTAGAGTGGATTGGTTGGACAAGCATCATGTTCTCCTAGATTTCCATAACAAGACAATTACATGTCTTCATGTAGAAGGAAAATAGAGCTCAGTAAAAGGGATTCCAAGACCCGTTTCTATAAAGGAGATTCTACCCTCACAACTAAAAAGATGTTTCAAAAAACATTGTCAATTATTTGTAGCTCATACAGAAGAACCATCCAAGAATACAAGTCCAAATATTGAAGGTTTTATTTTCCAAGAATTTGAGGATGTGTTGGGAAGATTCTAGGTTTTCCACCCAAGAGAGACATAGATTGTTCTATTGATCTAATGCCCAGGGTTGCTCTAGTATCTAAAACTCCTTATCGTATGAGCACACTAGAGTTGAAAGAATTGCAAATATAGTTGGAGGAGTTGTTGAAGAAAGGGTATATACATCCAAGAGTCTCACCTCGGGGAGCACCAATACCGTTTGTGAAAAAAAATGATGGAAACTTAAGGTTGTGCATTGATTTTAGGTAGCTAAATAAAGTTACAGTGAAGGACAAGCACCCTCTTCCTAAGATTGATGATCTCTTTGGTGAACCAAAAGGAGCAAAGGTATTTTCCAAAATAGATATGAGATCAGAGCACCATCAAGTGAGAATCAAAGATGAAGACAATAGAAAGACAACTTTTAGAACCAAGTGTGGACATTATGAATTTGTGGTGGTGCCAATTGGATTGACAAATGCACCAACTGTCTTTATGCATTTAATGAATAGAATTTTCAGGAATTACTTGCATAAGTTTGTCATTGTCTTCTTGGATGACATACTTTTCTATTCTAAGTTAGAAGAAGAATATGAACAACACTCGAGGATGGTGCTATAGGTGTTAAGGGAGCATCAATTGTACGCAAAACTAAGAAAATGTTCATTTTACCAAAAACTATTCGACTGTTTGGGGCATACCATTTTAGAGGAAGGCATAACTGTGAATCCAAAGAATATTGAAACCATTAAGATAAGGACATCACCAAGGAATGTCCGTGAGGTGAAATCATTTATGGGATTAGTTGGATACTACATGAAGTTTATTGGAGTATTTTCCAAGATTGCACATCCCATCACTTATTTGTAAAAGAAGGGGATAAAATTTGAATGGACTTCCAATTGTGAAGAAAGTTTCTAGCGCTTGAAGAACTTACATACAAGTGCACCTATAATAAAGATTGCTAATCCAAATTAAGACTTTATGGTATGCATTGATGCATGCAACAAAGGACTTTGTTGAGTCCTTACCCAAAAGGGGCATGCCATTTGTTATGAATCAAGAAAGTTAAAAGAGCATGGAAGAAATTATGCTACCCGTGACTTAGAGCTCGTAAATATTGTCCATGTGTTGAAAATGTGGAGGCATTGCCTCAAGGGTAGAAAATTTGATTTAAGGACACACCACAACGGTCTAAAGTATTTGTTTGAATATCTTATATTGAATTCTAAACAAACTAGATGGATGGAATTTTGATGAGTGTGACTTTGAAATAAATCATATTAAAGGTAAAGAGAATAAAGTGGTTGATGTGCTTCGCAGGAGTTCAAATTAGCGTTATTTGCAAGTAAAGGAAATATTGCAGGAAGGTAAGGTACAACCAAGATATGAGAATTATGAGCTAAAAGAGGATGGAATCCTCATGTAGAGAGGCAAGGTATCTGTACCTAAATCTCAAGAGATGCGAAATTCAGTGATGAAAGAAATGTACAATGTTCCATATGTTGGACACGTACGATATCAAAAGACAATTGTAGCAATAAGAGGCCAATATTTTTTGTCGGGCATGGAGAAAGATGTGGTTGTTTACATAGCCATATGCATGGAGCGCCAAAGAGTGAAGATTGAGCATGGACACACAATGAGTTTGCTACAACCATTGCCCATTCGAGAGTGGAAATGGGAGGTTGTTACTATAGATTTCATCACCAAGCTGCCCAGAACAACGAAGCAACATGATTCCATCATGGTAGTGGTGGATAAACTTATAAAGGTTGCACATTTCATTGTAGTTAAGATGACTCAGAAGGAAACAAATATTGTAGAGATTTACATGAAAGAAATTTCTAGGATACATGGAGTTCCCAAGGAAATCGTGTCAGATCAAGATTATAAATTTAGCTCAAACTTTTTGAGGGGGTTGTTCAAGGGATTTGGCACAAATTTGAACCTCAATATAGCTTATCATCCACATATAGATGGACAAGAAAAGAGTGTCAATCAAATGATTAAGGACATGCTAAAATTGTATGTGATGGATGGGCCATCTAAATGGAAAGAGTATGTACATTGGTTGAGTTTGCATACAACAATGGGTATCTAGCATCTTGAAAATGAGCCCATTTCAAGCATTGTATGGTAGAAAGTGTAATATGCCAATGAGTTGGGATAATCTAGTAGACAGAGCAGTGCTTTGGCTTAAGATGCTCAAGTGTTAGGATATTTAGACACTTAGGAGTTAGTTAAGATCTACTTGGTCTATGAATGTCGTTAGGTAAAAGTGTGTTTCTTAGTGTGTTTCTTTAGTATGCATTAGTATGCATTTGTAGTTAGGAAATCCGACGGTCACGATATGTTCCCGACATAGAGTGATCCGACGGTTCATACTTTCCTCAATCTTAACGGCCATTGATCCGTGGCTTAACACCCGATTGGTCCATGATTTCAATTTAAAGAGCATGGAGGGTCATTTGTCGATGATCGATTGTGAGAAACTCTCTTGTAAAATCTCTATGTAATCTTTTTCTTTGCATTAATAAACTGCTCCAAGTGGTTGCGTTGGCTAGGACCGTGGATGTTTCCCCGTAGGGGTTTTACCACGTGAAAACATCGGTGTGTTGATCTTTGATCTAGTTATGTGAGTGGTTACTGAAGGTGTTCGTCCTCTGTTGGAATACCTGTGTTGTCGAACATGGTATCGGAGCTTGTTTGAAGACTCGCTCTTGTTGAAGATCGAGATCGTGAAGCCGAGTTGTCTCATCTCCACTTTCTGTCATTTTCGTACATTTCTGGGTTGAGAGGACTATTCCATTGCATCTGGAACACTCGTTTCATTCAGGAACACTTTTCGTTTCAGTTGAAAAGGTTTCCGTTTGCCCAAGATACGACCATTACAGTTAAATCCAGAGGTATAAAGCCTGAATACGCATTTTTAAAAATTTCTGCAAAGTTTTATTTTAATTTTATTTCGGTTTGTATATTTTATTTTTGGGTTGCTACTCTTTTAGATCTATGTATGCTCTTTGCCCTACGCCCTATGCGATCTCGGCAAATCAGAAACAGATAGGAAAACGTGCATCTTCCGGGTAAGCTAACCGAGATCTAACCCTTGTTGTCATCGAGAAGCGGATTTTTTTTTCTTATGTGAAAAGAGTTTTTTTTTAGCACGCTCTCCAAGGTCGTCTTCAACAACAACAACACCCCCAATCCTCCTTCTGAACATTACAATATGTTTTACTAGACCATTTCGTTAAAACTTGCCTTATTAAGTAAGAGGTCTTGAGTTTTGCTAGACCATTTGGTTAAAAGTTGCCTTATTAAGTAAGAGGTGTTGAGTTCAAGTCTCTCTTTTATTACTTTTTTTGAAAAAGTTCATGCTAAAAATTGTAAAGTGCATTTCACTTC
>ML781686.1:1049606-1066235 GCA_009831015.1 Picea engelmannii | reverse complement strand
AGCAAAAATGAATTCCATCCGCCTTGTTCTTTCCCTTACAGCCTCACATAAATGGGAGGTCCATCAGATGGATGTTAAATCTGCCTTCTTGCACAGAGATTTGCAAGAAGAAATCTACATGGAACAACCTCCTGGCTATGTCCATAATGACTCTAGCCTTGTTTGTCACCTCAAGAAATCTCTTTATGGTCTCAAGCAAGCTCCCCGAGCTTGATATGCCAAAATGGATAGCTTTCCTATTGCCACTAGATTCTCTAGATGCCATTATGATCCTAATGTCTATACCAAGAAAGTAGGAATCCATCTCATAATCCTTGTCCTTTATGTTGATGACCTTATCCTTACTAGTAGTGACTCAAAACTTTTAAACCACGTGAAAACCAGCCTTAAGAAGAAATTTGAAATGTCAGACTTAGGTTTTTTGCACTATTTCCTTGGCCTCCAAGTTTTGCAAACCAATGAAGGAATTTTTCTTTCCCAGTCTAAGTATGCTTGTGACCTTCTTCGTCACTTTCACATGGACGATTGTAAACCAACCCCTTCTCCCTTCCAGTCTAGAGTCAAGCCTTCTGCCACCTGTACTTCTCCTGAAGTTGATGCCACCCTTTACCGTCAGTTAGTTGGTAGCCTCTTATACTTGATTCATACCCATCCTGATCTTTCCTTTGTTGTTGGTCTTGTTTCCTGATATATGCAAACACCCCATGAAAGCCATTGGAAAGCAACTAAAAGGATACTTCGCTATGTTCGTGGTACAGTTCAGTTTGGGATACATTACAGTTCAGGGGGGACTCCTTTATTGGTTGGTTTCACTAATTCAGATTGGGTTGACGACCCTGATGATCGGAAATCTACTATAGGTTATGTTTTCAGCCTTGGTTCAGGACCTGTCACTTGGGGCTGTAAAAAACAACAGGCTATTGCACTTTCTTTAGCAGAAGCAAAGTACCAAGCAGTGGTAAATGCAAGTCAGGAAGCCCTGTGGCTTCGACAGATCCTTCCAGAGTTTGGATTCTAGCACCAGCATCTGACCAACCTTTGGTGTGACAATCAGAGTGCCATCAAGCTTGCCAAAGACCCAGTTCAACATCAGCGTAGCAAACACATCGAGCTACACATGCACTTCATCAGAAAGCTAATTCATGATCAAGTTATTGAAGTGCTCTTTTGCCCTACAGAAGATCAAGTTGCAGACATTTTCACAAAGTCTCTTACAGAAGTGAAGTTTTCCAAACTTCGCTCTATGTTAGGAGTTCAAGAAGTTGTCATTAAGGGGGGATAGGCTATAATGCCTCCTTCCTTCTCCTATTGTGTCACTATTGTAAATCCTTCAATTCTATCCCAAGTTGTTCTTAAGGGGGGATGTTAGGATATTTAGACACTTAGGAGTTAGTTAAGATCTACTTGGTCTAATATGTCGTTAGGTAAAAGTGTGTTTCTTAGTGTGTTTCTTTAGTATGCATTTGTAGTTAGGAAATCCGATGGTCACGATATGTTCCCGACATAGAGTGATCTGACGATTCATACTCTCCTCGATCTTAATGACCATTGATCCGTGGCTTAACACCCGATTGGTCCATGATCTCTATTTAAAGAGCATGGAGGTTCATTTGTCGATGATCGATTGTGAGAAACTCTCTTGTAAAATTTCTCTGTAATCTTTTTCTTTGCATTAATAAACTGATCCAAGTGGTCGCGTTGGTTGGGGTCGTGGATGTTTCCCCGTAGGGGTTTTACCACGTGAAAACATAGGTGTGTTGATCTTTGATTTGGTTATGTGAGTGGTTACTGAAGGTGTTCGTCCTCTGTTGGAATACCTGTGTTGTCGAAAGATGGAAGAACATATGGTCAAAATCAAGCAAAATTTCAAGGTAGCTTACGACATGCAGAAAAACTATGGAGATAAGAGTAGAGTAGCCAAAGAATTCTCAGTGGGAGACCATGTATTTATGAAAGTGTAGCTAAAGAAAAGTTAATTAAAGTTGGGAAGTTGCACCATGTTGGTAGTTAGATATTGTGGACCTTTTGAGATACTAGACATGATAGGTCCAATTGCATATATGATTGTATTGCTTGCATCCATGTGTGTGCATAATGTACTTTGTGTTTCTTTATTAAATAAGCATGTACATGATCATAACCATATTATTGTTTGGGCTATGATTCAAGTGGAGCCCAAAGGGGAGTTTCAGGTAGGGCTAGTGCGTATCGTGAACTGAAAATTCAAGGTGCTTCAGAACAAAGCCATTGAGTCGGTAAAGGTCCAACGAACCTACTACAACCCTAAGGATGCAACATAGGAGTTGGAAGATGCAACACGGGAAGCATACCCACAACTATTTTGAGAGTTTGATTTAAAAATATGTATATAGATGTACATGTATATGGTGATGTGCATCGAGGACAATGCAAAAACAAGGGGGAGAGGAATGTAACACCCCAATTTCAATCCGCATAAATGCAATGTATTGTATATATGTGATTTAGGTTTTGAATCGAATAGTGTGGCCAATGGCCAAGCAATGTAAATGATGTACATTAAAGTTATTAATAAAAAACAAAAACATCATTGGCTGTGAGAGGAGGGTGACTAAAGAGATAGGGGGCTCTGATTCCACAAGAGAGGAACGAGAGGGGGCTATGATTCCACAAGGGAGGAACGAGAGGGCGCTTAAGTGGGCTCAGAGAGAACAAATCCATAAAATATATTATTTTATTGTAACACAAAGTCCTATACCTTAGCTTATGGAAAATGTATATCAATCTTGGAACGTGTGCTAAAGTAGTTGGGTGAACTTCCTTGAGCGCCAAATGACAAGTTAAAAGCATGCATACTTAATCCTTGGTTTTGGGAGTTGTCTAACAATCTATCATCATTCTAGCATGATTTGAGTTGTAAGGGGGATAAAGTTATGCCTGTAACTAAAGGACGAGATTGTCTGCATGGAATTTTGTTGTGAAAATTGCCATTGAGAATACTTGAAGATCCCAACATTGAGATTTTCCTTGCTAGTCTACGTTGGAGCCCAAAAAGAGGTGTGATAGCCCAAGGGATTGTATTAGGGGAGGTATTAGAGGAGGTGGGATCCCTTGTCCCATCAATGGCCCAATAATTTTCTAGGTGGATTTATGGGAATAGGTGGGGCCTGAAGCAAATGGAAAAAAAAAATGAGAGAGAGAGAGAGAGATGTGGCATGTTAGTACTCTCGTGTCATTTAAGTTGGCTAGGTGTCATGTGTACAAAGATAGAGATATTAAAAAAAATGGAGCCAAAAACTTGTTTTGGCCATAATAGGAGCATAAAATCCTAGATTTTCATGAAATTTTAGGGTTAGTTTCGCAGTGAGAAGGACTAAAAAGGTGTGAGTGAGGGCCAGTAGGCAATTTTGCTCCAATTTTCTAAAAAAGGTAAATCAAGGGTTTTTGAAGAACATGGTGGTACTCCTGGAGACATGCTTTCTTTGTGATGAAATTTTGATAGATTGTCAGGAAAGCATACATGGAAATACCCAGTGAAGAAATTGGCCAAATTCCAAGTGGTTTGGGATGGGGGTGATGAAAAAGTCTAAAATCCACCATTTCGTGCCTCTTTTTGGGATTTTTTAAGGATTTTCATAGGAAAAGGGACCCCGGATCACAAATTTGGAAAATAATATTTACTTGAAATTTACCTCCTTGTCAAACCATACAACTTTGTCTTATAAATTGGTTTCCAAATCTGCTCGGTTTGGAAGATAACAGCTTCAACTAAAAATTCCTAGTCGAGAAAAAAAGTGAAAAAGGTAAAAGTTGACAATTCCATTGTCATACATAAATTGACTAGAACATCACTTTACCAATTTGAAGCTTGTTGTATACTCAATATCGCTAGTAATATTATTGCACGATACAAATGTTTTCCCAGTTCTTCTTGGATTTTCTTTTGCAGGTGGCAAAAGTTGAACTCTGAGCTAGATTGTACCAGGAAGAAACATGCACAAATAGGCAAAGTTGGCAAATTCAAAAATCCATGACGTCCAACTCAAAATTTAGAACGAGGCATGAGTACAACCATTGGAAAAATATTTCACTAGAGAGGATGTCTAAAGGCTCAAATTTTGGATTAATGCATTGGTGCTCTTCATCAATTGGAATGGAAAAAGGACTTGTGTCCTAGTTAATGGAAGCCACTACAGTTGTAAAGAAGATAAAATAAGGATTGTTCACAACCTTTAGGAAGCCACTACAGTCGAAGATGTGGGCAAAAGTATTCCAAGGATATATGTAGCCTTGGAAGATCGACGGGAAAAACATCATTCTCGCATGATCGAGGTGAAAGGTAAGATTAATAATCAACCTATTTCTATTTTAATTGATTCAGGAACAAACCATAGTTACATTGATCCTCAAATAGTGGAAATATTTCATTTGAAAAAGAGTAACATTTAAATATCATGGTTGTTTTGGCTAGCAATTGGAACCAAAAGAAGGATTAATGAGATTATCAAGAGTTGTTTAATAGATTTGAATGGAGTGAAAACAATTGCATATTTGAATATCATACCACTAGGATCATATGATATCCCAATTAGAATGGATTGGTTGGACAAGCATCATGTTCTCCTATATTTCCATAACAAGACAATTACATGTCTTCATGGAGAAGGAAAATAGAGCTCAGTAAAAGGGATTCAAAGAACCGTTTCTATAAGGGAGATTCTACCCTCGCAACTAAAAAGATGTTTCAAAAAACATTGTCAATTGTTTGCGGCTCATACAGAAGAACCATCCAAGAATACGAGTCCAAATATTGAAGATTTTGTTGTGGTACAAGAATTTGAGGATGTGTTGGGAAGATTCCAGGTTTTCCACCCAAGAGAGACATAGATTTTTCTATTGATCTAATGCCCAGAGCTGCTCTAGTATCTAAAACTCCTTATAGTATGAGCACACTAGAGTTGAAAGAATTGCAAATATAGCTGGAGGAGTTGTTGAAGAAAGGGTATATACGTGCAAGTGTCTCACTGTGGGGAGCACCAATACTATTTGTGAAAAAGAATGATGGAATCTTAAGGCTGTGCATTGATTTTAGGTAGCTAAATAAAGTTATAGTGAAGGAAAAGCACCCTCTTCCTAAGATTAATGATCTCTTTGATCAACTGAAAGGAGCAAAGGTATTTTCCAAAATAGATATGAGATCAAAGCACCATCAAGTGAGAATCAAAGATGAAGACAATAGAAAGACAACTTTTAGAACCAGGTGTGGACATTATGGATTTGCGGTGGTGGCATTTGGATTGACAAATGCACCAACTATCTTTATGCATTTGATGAGTAGTATTTTCAAGAATTACTTGGATAAGTTTGTCATTGTCTTCTTGGATGACATACTTATCTATTCTAAGTTGGAAGAAGAATATGGACAACACTCGAGGATGGTGCTATAGGTGTTAAAGGAGCATCAATTGTATGCAAAATTGAGAAAATGTTCATTTTACCAAAAAATGTTCCATTGTTTGGGGAATACCATTTCAAAGAAAGGCATAGCAGTGGATCCATAAAAGATTGAAACCATTAAATTAAGGTCAGTACCAAGGAATGTCATAGAGGTCAAATCATTTATGGGATTAGTTGGATACTACATGAAATTTATTGGAGGATTTTCCAAGATTGCACATCCCATCACTTATTTGTAAAAGAAGGGGATAAAATTTGAATGGACTTCCAATTGTGAAGAAAGATTCTAGCACTTGAAGGACTTACATACGAGTGCACCTATAATAAAGATTGCTAATCCAAATTAAGTCTTTTTGGTATGCATTGATGCATGCAAAGGACTTAGTTGAGTCCTTAACCAAAAGGGGCATGCCATTTGTTATGAATCAAGAAAGTTAAAAGAGCATGAAAGAAATTATGCTACCCATGACTTAGAGCTTGTAACTATTGTCCACGTGTTGAAAATGTGGAGGCATTGCCTCAAGGGCAGAAAATTTGAGTTAAGGACAGACCACAACAATCTAAAGTATTTGTTTGAATATCTTATATTGAATGTTAAACAAACTAGATGGATGGAATTCCTTGATGAGTGTGACTTTGAAATAAATCATATTAAAGTTAAAGAGAATAAAGTGGTTGATGCGCTTCACAGGAGTTCAAATTATATTTATTTGCAAGCAAAGGAAATATTGCAGCAAGGTAAGGTACAACCAAGATATAAGAATTATGAGCTAAAAGAGGATGGAATCGTCATGTAGAGTGGCAAGGTATATGTACCTAAATTTGAAGAGATGGAAAATTCAGTGATGAAAGAAATGTACAATGTTCCATATGTTGGACACCTACGATATCAAAAGACAATTGTAGGAATAAGAGGCCAATATTTTTCGTCGGGCATGGAGAAAGATGTGGTTGTTTACATAGCCATATGCATGGAGCGCCAAAGAGTGAAGACTGAGCATGGACACCCGGTGAGTTTGCTACAATCATTTCCCATTCGAGAGTGGAAATGGGAGGTTGTTACCATAGATTTCATCACCAAGCTGCCCAGAACAACGAAGCAACATGATTTCGTCATGGTAGTGGTGGATAAACTTATAAAGGTTGCACATTTCATTGTAGTTAAGATGACTCAGAAGGCAACAAATATCGTAGAGATTTACATGATAGAAATTTCTAGGCTACATGGAGTGCCCAAGGAAATCGTGTCAGAGCAAGATTATAAATTTAGCTCAAACTTTTGGAGGGGGTTGTTCAAGGGATTTGGCACAAATTTGAACCTCAATATAGCTTATCATCCACATATAGATGGACAAGAAAAGAGTGTAAATCAAATGATTAAGGACATGCTGAAAATGTATGTGATGGATGAGCCATCTAAATGGGAAGAGTATGTACATTTGGTTGAGTTTGCATACAACAAGGGGTGTCTAGCATCTTGAAAATGAGCCCATTTCAAGCATTGTATGGTAGAAAGTGTAATATGCTAATGAGTTGGGATAATCTAGTAGATATAGCAGTGCTTTGGCCTAAGATGCTCAAGAAGATGGAAGATCATATGGTCAAAATCAAACAAAATTTGAAGGTAGCTTAGGACGGGAAAAAAAACTATGCAGATAAGAGTAGAGTAGCCAAAGAATTATGAGTGGGAGACCATGTATTTATGAAAGTGAAGCTAAAGAAAAGTTTATTAAAGTTAGGAAGTTGTACCATGTTGGTAGTTAGATATTGTGGACCTTTTGAGATACTAGACATGATAGGGCCAATTGCATATATGATTGTATTGCTTGCATCCATGTGTGTGCATAATGTACTTTGTGTTTCTTTATTAAAGAAGTCTATACATGATCATAACCATATTATTGTTTGGGATATGATTCGAGTGGAGCCCAAAGGGGAGTTTCAGGTAGGGCTAGTGCGTATCCTGAACTGAAAATTCAAGGTGCTTCAGAACAAAGCCATTGAGTAGGTAAAGGTCCAACGAACCTAATACAACCCTAAGGATGCAACATAGGAGTTGGAAGATGCAATACATGAAGCATACCCATAACTATTTTGAGAGTTTGACGTAAAAATACGTATATATATGTATATTTATATGGTGATGTGCATCAAGGACACCGCAAAAACAAGGGGGAGAAGAATGTAACAACCCAATTTTAATCCCCATAAATGAAATGTATTGTATATATGTGATTTAAGTTTTGGGTCGAAGAGTGTGGCCAATGGCCAAGCAATGTAAATGATGTACATTAAATTTATTAATAAAAAACAAATACATCATTGGTTGCGAGAGGAGGGGGACTAAAAAGATAGGGGGCTAGGATTCCACAAGAGAGGAATGAGAGGGGGCTTAAGTGGGCTCAAAGATACCAAATCCATAAAATATACTATTTTATTGTAACCCAAAGTCCTATACCTTAGCTTATGGAAGAGGTATATCAATCTTGGAATGTGTGCTAAAGTAGTTGGGTGAATTTCCTTGAGTGCCAAATGGCAAGTTAAAAGCATGCATACTTAATCCTTAGTTTTGGGAGTTGTCTATCATTCTATGATCATTCTAGCATGGTTTGAGTTGTAAGGGGGATAGAGCTAAGCCTGCAACTAAAGGTTGATATTGTCTGCATGGAATTTTGTTGTGAAAAATGCCATTGAGAATCCTTGAAGATACCAACATTGAGATTTTCCTGGCTAGTCTACATTGGAGCCCAAAAAGAGGTGTGATAGCCCAAGGGATTGCATTAGAGGAGGTGGGATCCCTTGTCCCATCAATGGCCCAAGAATGTGTATAGGTGGGGCTTGAAGTGGAAAAAATGATATATATATATATATAAAGAGAGAGAGAGAGAGAGAGAGAGAGAGAGAGAGAGAGAGAGAGAGAGAGAGAGAGAGAGAGAGAGAGAGAATAGTTGGTCAGGATGGTGGCATGACCATGTAGGGAGCTGATAGGTGGACACATGTGCCATTTTAGTACTATCGTGTCATTCACGTTGGCTAGGTGTCATGTCAACAAAGATAGAGATATTAAAAAAAATGGAGCCAAAAACTTGTTTTGGCCATAATAGGAGCATAAAATCCTAGATTGAGATGAAATTTTGGGGTTAATTTCGCAGTGAGAAGGACTAAAAAGGTGTCAGTGAGGGCCACTAGCCAATTTTGCTCCAGTTTTCCAAAAAAGGTAAATCAAGGTTTTTTGAAGAACATAGTGGTACTCCTAGACACATGCTTTCTTAGTGATGAAATTTTGACAATTTACAACAATTGATAAAATGTAACAGTTGCAACAAATACTCCTTATAAAAGTTTGAAAAGACAATGAAAAGATAACATTTAGTATTGAGCATTATTATAACTTGTCACAAGCATCTTCCGAAGTGTTTAGCTAGCATTTATGATCAATTATGCATAAAATTTGTTGTTATTAGATGGTTGTATCAAACATTTATAACAACAACAATAAAGTTAGTGATCTAGGCTAAATTAGTGTTAGAATTAGTTTGTAAAATCTTAAAAGAAGAGAGTGTAAAAGTGTTTTATCAATCTTCCAACAAAAGAGAGATGTGATTAGTGCCTTCAAGGGTTTATGGAGTAAATAGATTTAACACACTTACTTGGAGAAATAACAATGATTATGCTTGTCTAAGAAAAGATAAAGTGGATCTTGAGGAATAGAACCTTAAGTCCTCTAAGAACCAAGCTTTAAAAGGTAAATTTAGCTAGAGAGTATGGACTTCTAGGCCCTAGCGATTTCCTCTTTCTTAGGCTATTGAAATATATTTAATGCAACAATGACTGGACAAGGCTTCTAAAGTGATAGCACTTAAGGGCTCTAGAAGTTTGTCTAGACATGACCTCTTTGCCAAAGTTTAGAAAACAAAAAGCAAAGAAGAAACACCTTATGTTCCTTACTCCCAGGGTTTGGAAGCAAGCAATTTCATAATCTTCAACACGAATAAGCAAATATACCATAAACATTTAGCATAAAATGAGAATTGCAGATTTTCTTACTTCACCAAGAATAATCAAGCAACAAAACCTTGGATTGCCAAGAAAACTTCACCAAAAATTATCCAAGATGCAAGTATCAAGCCTCCATGACAAGTGTGCCTCACTATTTCAGCCAAGTAACCCCAAAGAAGGGTAGAAATTTCAGCCCATCTCTCAATGGGGAGAGTTATGATGAAAAAATGAATTCAGCCAGCCATATTTATATGGAAAATCTTGGATTAATTACCCAACAGTTGTGTCTTTTCATAGTTTTGAGCCTACATGTCGATTTTCTTGTTAAAATTAAAAAGAAAAAATCAATTCTTTACAAAATGACCCTAAAGAGGGTGACATCATCCCTCCTAGGGTGACGTTAGGCCTCCTCAAGGAGACGTTGAGCTAGAGAAGCATGGCGCTAGGCCTCCAAAGGCCCTGATCCTTGTCCACATGTGCCAACATCATCTTCAAGGACTTCTCCATCAAGTATCCATCAAACCCTAGTCCTAGGTGACGTCATAGGATAGGAAGGTGTCCTTTGGGCCTCCAAAGGCCAATGTCCAAGTGGGAGGAGGTGAAAATCCATGCTAGGGTCATGTCAGATTGCCTCAAAAGGCAAGGTCCTTTTTTTTTTGTGCAACTAGTCATCATGATCTTTCCCCAGGCATGGGGTCTTTGCATCCATCCTTGGGCTTCAATCCCTCATGAAGGTCTGAATTAATCATCTCCTCGTGAATACCTGTCCACCGGGAAAGGTCTTGCAAAGACAAACATGTACACCCTCCAAGGGTCCATGAGTTACAATATCATGCCAAGTAAGCCACATATAATAATCAAACCACCCAAACATGTGCATCAGACCCCCCTTTTCAAACTAAACAAATGCTCAAAGACATTATACAATTTGTCAAATTTAGGTGTGGGAGGAGTGTCAAGGCATCTTATTGGGTCAATCATTCCCCAAGTCCAAAGTGTTTCCTGATAGAAACCTATCTAAGTCATGTGTGGGTGTGAAGTGGAGTGGGGTAAACTTATGGGCACGGGGTTCATGACATACAAGGGTTTGTATTGTCTCATTTATGGGTGCCTTTGTAGAGGGTGTATTGCACCTTCATTTTCAATGCATGCTTTTTCCTAGCCCATTTATTTTCCATTAATTAATTAAGATCGAGACACTAGGTACTCCCTATGAGTTAATCGATCAGCTTGGGCAACAATACCACATAGTCACTTGAAGGGAGAGGTATACACAGTGCCATGGGGGTATAGTCTAACTTGTAACGCACTTGTGTGGATCCCTTAACAAGTGGGCCATCTATATAAGTGAGCTTATGCTTTTGCAAGTCTTGTGATTTTAATAGATAACGCTTCATTGTTTCTCAAGACCTCTTGGGTAAGCATCTAGGAGGTTCATGATTTAGATTTTATCTTTTGCCAACTACTTTCCCCTATGGGCCTTCAACCCCTTCTTCCCATGAAATGAGGTACAATCCCTTCTTGGGTCAGTACACCCAAAAATCCCAAAAGACAAGGAGGC
Organism: Picea engelmannii; assembly: GCA_009831015.1. NCBI lineage: Eukaryota > Viridiplantae > Streptophyta > Pinopsida > Pinales > Pinaceae > Picea > Picea engelmannii. Next base: position 1,055,239 of record ML781686.1, on the reverse strand, counting down.
AGAGGGAAAGAAGTATGGAAGGTGATAAACATGATCAGGAATGGACGATGATTCTTCAAGGAACCCCACAGTAGCACCTTATTCCCAACGGTGACCAACTTACTATGAAAAAATGACACCCACCATGGTTAAATAAGGCAAATAATATAAATTCCAAGCAAGCATTTTGTAATCAAGAAAGATCTTTTGCAACATGTTCAAATGCTTCAAATATTAGAGTGACACTTACCATGATACCCAAACTCATTACCTCATGGAGCAAAACCCATTGCTTTCTAGGAACAGGCTAGTGTGGTGGATGCTATTGTTGGTGGTGATGTGTTGCATAAAATGAAAAAGAAGGGCCCTCCAAGGATATGCTACGTCCATTTGTCTCTTGGCACTCCATGTCTGCAACCTATGGGCCTCGAGACATAATCTCCTTAGTTACCCCTATGTTGGGGGTAACATGCTTAATATACAAACTACATTTATATTTTTTAATGTTTAATGTGAATTGCATGAGTCTACATGTATAATTGCATCATATGATAGGGAAGAATAACAATTGGTATTAGGATTGTATTGGGTGTGTTGAATTGGTGGAAATTGGATAAAATTTATAGTACCCCACCATTCCAACATGCATAAGGGGTTGTCGAGTACATTACAAAAGAGTAGTTTCTTGCACTTGCAACCTAAGGACTAACAATTTTCCAACGACTTATTGTAGCAACAAGTGTCATCTCTATCCATGAGGTGGATAGTAAGATTATGCCAAAGGCAACCCCTATTCAACTCTTATCTTCCATCTTTTAGTGAAGGCACACTTTCCTGGATATTTGTCAGATGATGCTTGAAGGTAGAGAAGAAGAAGATTGAAGGGAGTTGAATATTTTGGGGACCAAAAGGCTGCAAATGACGAGGTGTGATCTGAATTAGATCCTGGCAAAAAAAAAACTTTTTAAACTTTGTAACAAGAATTTAATTGTTTTTTGTAAAGTTGAGAAAATGTTCAAAATTTCCTTGGAATTTGAAACAAACCATTTTGATGGTTGGCCTTCGAGGGAAACACATTAAAAATGAAGGCTATGATGAATACGAGCATTGAATGTAATAGAGAGGAGGTAATGAAGAAGGTAAACAATAGAGTTGAGAGATCAAAGAAGCAATCTACTTGATGATCATAGGAGAAGAAGGCATTGAGTCTGTCCCATGACGAGTGGAGATTGCTGTTAAGTCGTGGCCATCTGTAAATTTCCTACTAGTGAGTAACAATACACTTAATTTGTTTATATCTCGCCCTTTTGTAATCAATTTCATGTTTAATGAAAATCCCCTAGAACCTGGTTTTCTCCCCAATTTGGTTTACAATGTAAAATCTCAGTGTCTATTGTGGATTTAAAATCTTAGTCGTTGATAAATTATTCTTTCCGAGTGTTATGTTATGGTAATTAATGCAAATTCCATCACCAATTCACCCTTCTTTAAATCAATGCATGGCGAGCAATAACACTTACAACCATGTGTTGTATCCCTGTTGGAAAAAAATATTGTGAATTGGTATGAATTGTGATTGTCATCTGCATGCATTAAAATATCTGCCCAATGTTAAATCGATGGTATCTATTTTTTGTTTGAGTGTTATGTGAACACACCAAAACAAATAATTTTGCCTATAACCATTCATCTTGTCATTTGAAGGAACGAACACATGTGTGATCGGAGTTGTGTGTGCGCATATAAGACCACAAAGTGCTATAATTACAAAGTTGTGATTTGCTTGAATAGAGTATTCTATCAATTGCTATTGTATTTGACCAATTGTTAGGTTGTAATTGGCATAATGAGAATTGTGAAAACATAATTGTTTCTTTTTACATTGACTGGTCTTGGTTTTTCATAGAAAGTGAACCAAGCATTGAGCCAATTTGGGAACGAAGTATTGTTTGTCTATTGATGATGAGTAGTTGAGAAGGTTTTCACTTAGAGTTGCATCCATAACATAGAAACAATTTTTTATTTTCGTAGAAGAATTGTGTTGATGAAATAGATAGGCCATCATCTTACCGTTTATAGATTAGTTAATGAGACAGGAAAGGTAGTGAATGCAATGTTTGCCTTACTAGACTTTGGTCCCATACTTGGGCAATTGATGAATTGAACGCTCATTACTGTAACTCCTCTAGTGTTGGACTCATTTATCTCTATCTCTTATTGTGGATTACAATGACAAGAACAACCAAGAAAGCAGGCCCAACATCAACAATATTGATATCCAAAATGCAACCACCATTCTCCTCACATGCCAACCATACTTATTTACAAAACAACAAGCGATGGATCAAGAATGCAATTGCAAAACTAATAGGTTCCAAATAACACAAACTACATGTACTCATACACAAAACGAAAGAAACAAACATATCTATCACTAACATGCATACCACATACCCACACAATCCTTTAAATAAGACACACTACCCCCCATAAACAAAGCCTTTGAAGCCTTCGAATGTCGTAGAAATCTAAATACAAAATGAAAATAAAGACCACAATCAACCTTTGTACCTCGAAATCTAAAACAATACCATAACAATACAAGAACCAAATTGAGATCTCTATCCGTTGTCCTTCGAAGAGCAAGCTCTTGTACACACAATAAACAATAAGGTCAACACAACACAAGCTTTTCATGTTACCACAAACTAAAACTTAAAAACCAAAGCAAGACAACTAGGTAAATGATGTAACAATAATTAAAATACATAGAGTAGACTGCATGACAAGTTTAACACATCCACAACTATCCTCAAATCACTCGACCTCGCACCAACAACATCCTACAATGTCTCATCAAAAGGCCCCAAAATGAGCACACACATCCCTTGCCACTATCTATATGAATATGCGCTAACAATTGAGATAAATCACCCCAAAATTATATGTGATCACAATGTCATGTGTCTATAGAGCCATAACTTTTTTTCCACATGAAAATTGTGCATTATATTAGAAATATAATTAGTTTACATAGACGATATGCCACTACAAACATAGGCCAAGCCTTTTCAATTCTCCATCTAAATAATCAAAGCTACATCTCAAAAAGATAAAACAAACCACATGAGGATCTAGATCATGTCCAAAAGGTTACAAAAAGGAGGACAACACCAACACTACCAAAAAAGAACTTTCCCACTGGAGGATAGAACCAAATAGTACCCCAGTCTGCCTCACAACCATAAAATAGAAAAAACTGCTAGGAAACAATGGCTGATCTAGTACAACTTGATTTGGTACTTTGGCCCTTCATGACCAATGATCTGTTGATTGTGAAGAAGAGTTCCAAGAGGATCAGTAAGTGCCTTCTTGGATAGAAAATCGGCCTCCTGATTTTCTTCTCTATAGACATGGGCAAAGGTTCCAAGGGAAGTGTATTTTCCACGCCTCGGTAACTAGTTCCACTCTTTTTTTATATTGTTCTCCACATATCCTTTACAAGATGCGAGCAGGGTGGAGGATGCTTTTACATTGGGTGCAGGGGTGCTAGGCATGGCTATTTCCAAAGGATCGACAAGCAATGGCATAGGAATGAAAGCGTCTTCCAATTCCTTGATTTGGTCCTTTAGTCTGGCATTCTCGGTCTCTATGCCTCCAATGGAATATGAAGTGCTTCTCCGGTCGCGGTGTGAAGTTGACAGATTTGGGATGGCCGCATGTTGGCAACGTCAACCTTTGAATGAGATTCGCCTTTCTTATTTTTAACATTTTTTTCCTGAATTATCAATTTTTTGTTCCGGCTATCAAAAACAACACTCTGGAACACGAAGGATTCATCTTCGTCAAAATTTTTGGTAACGGATATGTCCATTGGATGGCTATGGTGGATGGCGTCTCTGGGCTGATCAAGGAAGCAGATCATGGTATCCAGATCAGTGTCAAGTTCCATGTTCTCACTCAGAATTTTCAGCTCTTCCACCTACTCCACATTTTTTTTTCTCTTCTTCTCTACTAGAAGCTTGTGACAACTATCAATTTTAGACTGAGGAGGGTCGTTATTTGCTCCTCTGTTTGAAGAACTTTGGGTTCCTTTGTTGTTGTGATGGGTCATTGGAGCAATGCTCTGATATGTCGTACTTTTTTGAGTGGAATTTGCGGATTGAACACTCTTGTGCGTGTACAATTTAGTGCAGCTTTGCACTGTCTCTACCTCGTCGGCATTAGAGGCAGTACCGTTGCCGCCACTGTCTCTATTTTTGGGCAGGTGTTTATTTACAAAACAATCGTCGATGCTAAGTGTTTGTAAATGTTGTCTAAAAATATCATAGGGGTCGAATCCTCTTATGTCTTCAGCATATCTTAGGTTGGAGATGCTAGAATGTGCTGCGAAATCGTCAATTTTGTTGACGTTTTTCAACACAAACTCCCCTATTTTCCAAGGCAGAGGAATGAACTGTTTTTTTTTCTTCCTTTGGAATAGATGGAACCAGTAGCTGGATTGACGTGCTACTTCTGCGACAAACATTTTGTCCGTAATGTGACATGGAAGGAGAGCAGGTTGTTCCGTGGTGCCAAAAATTCTTATGACAATGTAATTATCCAAATGTTCGAGTGTCCCCTTCTTGTCCAAAAAACTAGTTGTTTGTTCAGATATGTGGGGAGCATCTTCTCCTCACAACAAAACTTTGAAAACAGACGGGAAGCCATTAAAAACCTCATAAAAACAATGGGAAGCCTTGTGCTTCCACAAGGCCTAGTACCAGAACGTTACTGGGTGGAATTCACAGTTGACATTCTTGGACAAAGACAGTTGCAGAAACCGACAGGAATGTGCTATTGCAAAAACTAAATAGGATGACATATAAAATTTCTTTTCCCTTTTGTAGCTTGACAATTGGGAAGAGATATCATGAGAAATTAACTCGCCCCAATAAAAAATGGCTTGTTTGTTGACTGTGAAATACAAAATATAAAGAGCCATGCGGGAAACAGTAGTTGTGGACTCCTGTCCCGTTATTCTTGTAAACAACTAGACAATTTCGCGAAAGATTTCTAAATGAACTAACCTGCATGCTTGTAATATCTTCAGGAACTAGATTCGGGTTTTCCAAAAAAAGGGGGCAAGAGGTCTAATCCGTTATTATGCTTTGCTAGGAACTGTTTGCAATCTTCTCCTTTGAACGTCAATGTTGGGTTTGGCAATTTCAGCATCTGGCGGAAGACCTGAGGCAACAAAGAAACATAAGAGTGGTCCTGTAGTGAAATAATTCTTTTCCCTGCAATAAATTTATCGGCGCACCAAGAGACCAGGTCCTTACAGTAAAAAACCTTAGGCACACAACTTGCATGAGCAATCCCGGAGGTCCAAATTACTTGGTTCTCTGTGGCAGAGGTTGAGTAATAAGAAATTCCCTGGACCAGTGGAAGTTCTAGTCCTCGCGCCCGAAGATGTTCACTGTATCTCCACAGAACTATTGTCGAGCTGATGCCATAGGTTTATGAGAAGGTTTCTTTGCTACAGATGATGGTTTAAATGGACAATTAGAGCCGATAACGTAACTTTTCGATAAATCTTGGTTAAATGCTTATGAATGGGAAATATATATATATATATATATATATATATATATATATATATATATATATATATA
>ML781686.1:1038813-1049556 GCA_009831015.1 Picea engelmannii | reverse complement strand
ATATATATATATATATATATATATATATATATATATATATATATATATATATATATATATATATATATATATATATATATATATATATATATATATATATATATATATATATATATATATATATATATATATATATAACTTTTTATTTTCTTTTATTATAGACAATTGTGAAGGTGATGGAAACGACGAAGAGCAAGGAAAGAATGGCAAGCTCTGAAAAGCCGTTGGACGGAATTCAAAAAAGGGTTACGGGGATAGTCAGGATAGTCGAGTGTTGCACGGTCAAATTTCATGTTTCGAAATTTTTGAGTGCAAAATGTGTAAAATGGAAGAGATCACGATGGGGCAGTTCAGTGACCACTTTGTATATTTGTGGAATTCGGGCAAAGTGGCTAAGTATGGAATAGGGAAATTGCTAATTGCATGCATAGAAATAAGATCTTAAATAAAATTTCCAACTGCTAATTGCAAAGGGGCACATGAAACAACGACTACGAACTGAATATTTCTTCAACCTGCCAAACCGACGATCCGCCAAAGAAATTTGAACAAATGGCGAAGTATGGAAAGCGGACAGATGGACTCAAAATGGGGTGACAATAGTTGCACTAAATATGTGAGGACTCGACGGTTAAATTGTATTTCTCGAAAGTTTTCAATGCAAAAATGTGCACCACGGAAGAGGGCATGATAGGTGGACCGTAATATGGAAGAGGGTATGATATAAGAATGATTGCAAATTTGTATATCGCGGAAGTGACGGTACTGTTCGCAGGCCATGGAACAACAGAAGTCCAATGTAGACACCGCCTAGCGGGAATTCACAGTTGGAGAAGTTTTTGGGTATGGAATGGGGAGGCATCCGGTCCGTGTCGCGATAAAAGAGCACGAGTGCAGCTGTGAACCCGCAACACCGCCCACATCCTGAGCAATGTTGACTCGGCCAACGCGCAAGTCCGTCTGTCAATTTGTATATCGCGGAACTTTGGGTGTTAGTTGTGGGTCAGGGAACAATAGAGGGTCAATTTAAAGAAAGGGGAAGCGGTCGTTGGAAACACGTGTATCCGCGAAGCTACAGAGCAAGGCATTTTTGGGAGAAAAATGATTAAGTAACCAGGAAGAGAAACTAGAGGGAATAAAAGAGTGGACAAATAGAAAGGCAGAAGGTAGTTTTCGTAAGGGCAAATTTGTTTCAAAGAATCCCCATTGTTGCAAAACCATGATGTTCTACTAATTGTTAGCAAATGTGTTGTTGAAAATTAGATTTTATTGCAGCGTGCCCGTGTAACTATGTTCTTGATACATTGTTCCATGACTGTAACATATTAACTTAACTACTAAACTTCATTTTCTACTAATTGTCAGCAAATGCTTTGTTGAAGATTAGATTTTATTGGAACGTGTGAGTGTACCTATGTTCTTCATGCACTCTTGCATGAGTGCAACATATTAACTCAAGTATTAAACTTGCATTATGGGTTGTTAGCATTAAAACTTAATAATTGCATGTCTAGAAACAAGAATAACGATTTTGTTGCAACATTGTACATTGGTATTGCTATGTTCTATCTGCATTACGAATAGAATTGAACGTTGGTTTGAAGCTATGTAATCCTTCTTTTGTTTGCATAAAAAAATGGCGGATTCAAACAATACATTGGCATATAACTATTAGATGTTCCATCTTAGAAAAGATAAGCTAACTAAATACAATATCGAAGAAGTACGAGAGAACCAAACCATGCCAATTAGAACATGCGTTAAAGCCATAAAAGAGGCAACAACGAAGAGTCGAAGGCAAATATTTTTTAATAGCAAATCCATTTAAAAAAAATAAGAAAAACACCGACAATTGTACATCTATGCTTGGAGATTGGACCCAGTTCTTCGGGCCAAAACATTGAAGGTATCTGCGAGAAACACAGGCACAGGATCCGCAGTATGCAAGATCTTTGCAGTTTTCTCCTCGATGAATCATCCTGTGCTGAAGTTGATATTTTTCACAAGCTTCCCCCGAGGAAGAAGACGAAAATGGTTGTAGGGCGAGTGGAATAACCCTTCGCTGAAGCCGCTTCTGCATAGTCCAAAAAAATTCAGTAGCATAGCTTGCACGTGCAATTCCAGAGGCCCGAATTAGTCCATTATGGGCAGAAGGAGATGACTAGCATGAAAATTCCTTCCGGCAGTGAGAGTTTTCGACCTGATTCCCAAAGACATTAATCAATAATTTGTTGGCTTGAAATATATCTCTGGGAGCATCAACATATCATTGCTTTACAGTGAAACTCTTCCGCCCATAATGGACTAATTTGGAAATATGGAATTCCTACTTTCGCGTTGCAAAGTGGTTGTTGCGTTCACCGTCGGTTTCTTTTCTCAAACTCCTTTTGGTGTTGTCATCAATGCCATCACCGAGTTGGGAAGTTCCGTTCGTTATGGTTGATTTGAATTTGGGCGCAAGAGTGGGAAGATTCTCTGCATTGTCGTATCATCGTCCATCAGATCATCTTCTTCCGGCTCGTAATTCATGGCATCAACTTCTGCGATAGCCATGAATGCAAGTGAGTAGGTTCTCTAAGCAGCCAGGGTTGCCATGGAATTTTTTGGCTTGAAATATATCTCTCAGTGTACCAAGGGACCATCTCCTTGTTTTCTCCTGGGCGGATGGAGATGAATAGTAACAATATTGCCTGGAATAGTGGAACCTCTGGCCATTTTGCCCCAATGTGTTTACTGTGTGTGGAGAGAACTGCTGCCAGAAGTTATTAAGAATTTTTGTTTGCTCAAGACGATGTTTGAAATGAAAATCGGGGAGGAATAATATAACCCTCCACAAATTATGGTTTAATGCGTATCAATGGAATATCTCCTCGATCCTTTCGCTGATCAATGATAGTTTCCAGGGTTCATGCGGAATGGACTGTCACCATCACAACTCACTAATTGAACAATTAGAAAAAAAGTGTGAAGGTGGTGGTGACGATGAAAAGAGATTAAGAATTAGAAATTTCTTGGAAGCACCAACCTGCCCGCGCTAAAAAAAAAAGATTGCATCGCCTTTCAAATGAATACTTGGAAAGGATAACATACTTGTGCGCAAATCTTAGTTTAATTCGTAGTAATGACAAATCTTCTCCAGATTTTCGGACATTAATGACAATCTTAACGGTTCCTGCAGAATGACTATTGGCATTCAAGTTTAATTATTGCATATCTGGAAACAAGTACGAAGGCAGCGGTGATGGTGAAACCGATTCCAAGAAATACCAATGTATGGAAAGCAGTCGAGCGGGTTACAAAAGAAAAATGGTAGAAGATATAACCAGGAAATGTGAAGGCCCGATGGTCATATTGCATCTCAGCGACAGATATCGACCGTCAATTTGTATGCAGCAGAATTTGTAAATTGACAAGCGAAGTTGTGGCCTGGCTGGGTCAACATTGCACTTTCATTGTTCCATGTCCTCCAAATAGCACTCGGAGTTCCACGGTATACAGATTGACAGATGGAATCGAGGGCTGGCGGGTTCAAGATTGCCATTGTTTAGGGATGAAAATCACTATCAACTATCTAACATATCTAAAAACATTATTTTCAATACTAAATTATTAATATTACATATTGATATTGCAGAATTTTATTAGACGAGAAAGTTTGTACAATCTGGTCGGACGAGTTATTTAAAAGCTTCGGGACAAACGAACAATAAATAGTAGACATGTACTTTTATAAAGTATGGACATGAGATTTTATAGAGCATATGTAGATCCCTCGTTGCATACTTAGGCACTTTTTCGATTGCAGGTTCTTGGCCCGGTGGGCTGAAAATTGAGCCTCTATTGTTCCATGTCCTACAAATAGCACCCACACTTTTGCAATATACAAATAGATAGGCAGACTTGTGGGTTGGTTGGTTGAACGTTGCACTTTTATTGTCCCGTAGCGATTCTGTATTAATTCCATATTTAGCCAGTTTTTTGGATCGGGGGCTCTTGAACTGGCAGGCAAAAAATTAGGGCTATATTGTTCCGCGGTCCACAAATACCACCCATAATTCTGCGATATACAAATTCAGAAGCCGACCTGCGGTAAATTATTACTGTTAAATATTGATATTGCAGAATTTAATTAGACGAGAAAGTTTGTACAATCTGGTTGGCCGAGTGATATAAAAGTATTCGGAAAAATGACAATACATAGTAAACATGTGCTTTTATAAAGTATGGACACGAGATTTTATAGAACATATGCGAATGCCTCATTCCATACTTGGGCAGTTTTTGGATGGCGGGTTCGGGGCCTGGTGGGCTGAAAATTGAATATTTGTTGATCTGTGTCCTACAAATAGCACCTACACTTCCGCGATATACAAATTGACAGATGGACTTGCGGATATGAGTCTATATAAAGTATGGACATGAGATTTTATAGAGCATATGCAGATCCCTCATTCCATACTTAGACACTTTTTGGATCGCGGGTTCGCGGCCTGGCGGGCTGAAAATAGAGTCTCTATTGTTTCGTGTCCTACAAATAGCACCCAGACTTTCGCAATATACAAATTGACAGGACCTACGGGCTGTGCGGAACGAACAATACATAGTAGACATGTACTTTTATAAAGTATGGACATGAAATTTTATAGAGCATATGCGGATCCCTTATTCCATACTTAGGCACTTTTTCGATTGCGGGTTCTCGACCTATCAGGCTGAAAATTGAGCCTCTATTGTTCTGTGTCCTGCAAATAGCGCCCACACTTCCGTGATATATAAATAGATAGGCGGACTTGCAGGTTGGTTGGTTGAACGTTGCACTTTTATTGTCTCGCAGCGATTCCGTATTAATTCCATATTTAGCCAATTTTTTGGATTAGGGGCTCTCGGGTTGGCGGGCAAAAAAATTGGGCGTCTATTGTTCCACAGTCTACAAATGCCACCCTGAATTCCGTGATATACAAATTCAAAAGCGGACCTGTGGTAAATTATTACTGTTAAATATTGATATTGCAGAATTTAATTAGACGAGAAAGTTTGTACAATCTGGTTGGCTGTGTGATATAAAAGTATTCAGACAAACGAGCAATACATAGTAAACATGTGCTTTTATAAAGTATGGACATGAGATTTTATAGAAGATATGTGAATGCCTCATTCCATACTTGGGCAGTTTTTGGATGGCAGGTTCACGGCCTGGTGGGTTGAAAATTGAATATCTATTGTTCTGTGTCCTACAAATAGCACCTAGACTTCCGCGATATACAAATTGACAGGCGGACTTGCGAAGATGAGTCTATATAAAGTATGGACATGAGATTTTATAGAGCATATGCAGATCCCTCATTCCATACTTTGACACTTTTTGGATTGCGGGTTTGCGGCCTGGGGGGGCCGAAAACAGAGTCTCTATTGTTTTGTGTCCTACAAATAGCACCCAGACTTCCGCGATATACAAATTAATAAGAGGACCTACTTGGGCACTTTTTAGATTGTCGGTTCACGGCCTGGCGGGCTGAAAATTGAGTATCTATTGTTATGTGTCCTACAAATAGCACCTGGACTTCTGCGATATACAAATTGACAGGCGGACTTGTGGACATGAGTCTATATGAAGTATGGACATGAGATTTTACAGAGCATATGCGGATCCATCATTCCATACTTGGGCACTTTTTGGATCGCGGGTTCGCGGCCTGGCGGGATGAAAATGGAGTCTCTATTGTTCTATGTCCTACAAATACCACCCAGACTTCCGCGATATACAAATTGACAAGAGGAATTGCGGGCTGCTTCGCTGAACATTGCATTTTTATTGTTCTGTAGCGATCCCGTACTAATTTCATATTTAGCCACTTTTTTTTATCGGAGGCTCTCGGGCTGGCTGGCTGAACATTGCACTTTCATTGTTTCGTATCCTCCAAATAGCACTCGAACTTCCGCAATATGCAGATTCACAGATGGACTTGAGGGATGGCAGGTTCAAATTTGCCATTGTTTACGGATGAAAATCTTTGTCAACTATCCAATATATCAAAAAACATTATTTTCAATACTAAATTATTAATACTACATATTGATATTGCAGAATTTAAGCAAAGGACAAAGTTTGTCCATTTTGGTGGATCGACTGATATAAAAGTTTTCCGACAAACGAGCAATACATAGTAAACATGTACATTTATAAACTATGGACATGAGATTTTATAGAGCATATGCCCATTCCTTATTCTATACTTAGGTACTTTTTGGATCGTGGGTTCGCGGCCTGGCGAGCTGAAAATTGAGGTTTTATTGTTCCGTGCCCTACAAATAGCACCCAGACTTCCGCGATATACAAATTGACATGCGGACTTGGGCTGGTTGACTGAACATTGCACTTTTACTGTCCCCTAGCGATCCCGTATGAATTCCATATTTAGCCATTCTTTTTTATCGGGGGCTTTGGGGCTGGCGGGCTGAAAATTGGGCCTCTATTGTTCTGCGTTGTGCAAATACCACTCACAATTCTACGATATATAAATTGACAAGCGGACCTACGAGCTGGTTGGCTCAACATTACAGTTTCATTATTCCTTGTTCTCCAAATAGCACTCGGAGTTCTGTGATATACAGATTGACAGATGGACTTGAGGGCTGGTGGGTTCAAGTTTGCTATTGTTTACAGATGTTAATCCCTATCAACTATCTAACATATCTAAAAACATTATTTCAATACTAAATTATTAATATTAAATTTTGATATTGCAGAATTTAATTAGACGAGAAAGTTTGTACAATTTGGTCGGGCGACTGATATAAAAATTTTCCGACAAACGACCAATACATAGTAAACATATAATTTAGAAAGTATGGACAAGATTTTATAGAGCATATGCGGATCCCTCGTTCCATACCTGGGCACTTTTTTATCGCGCATTCTCGGCCTGGCGGGCTGAAATTTGAGCCTCTTTTGTTCTGTGTTCTGCAAATATCACCCAGATTTCTGCGATATACAAATTGACATGCGGACTTGCGGACTCCACGTATGGCGGGTTCAAGATTGCAATTGTTTAGTGATGATCACCCTATCTAACTTTATCTAAAAACATTATTTTCAAATACTAAATTATTAATATTAACTATCCATATTGTACAAGTGAATTACATTAAATTATTAAAGGATGTTAAATCGTTTATTTAAAAAAAAGGGAAGCAAACAAAAGAAAGTTTTTTTTAAATTCTATCGCCGCAAGCATAACAAGGACCAATTTGAATTTTAAGGCCCTCTTGTTCATATGATAACACAATTGCACTCCGCACATTATATATTATTTGATTTCAAATTATTCCAAGATATTAATTTTGCCAAGTTCATCGAATAAGCAAAAATGCCAAAACAACGACCAATTTGAATTTTAAGAGCCTCTTGTTACTATGATTGGACAGTTGCACTATGCACACTATATATTCGTTGATTTCAAAATATTCTAGAACAATAATTTTACCAAGTTCATCGATCAAGGAAATCTGTCAAAGCAAGCCACATAGTACATTTGCGTTACAACGCCATAGAAATTATCAGGCGGATGTGCGGGCCAACTGGCTAAAAAATTCAATTATATTGTTCCATGTCCTCCAAAGAACAGTTGGAGTTCGACGGTATACAAATTGACAGACAAAGCAGATAAGAAAGAACCAACCATACTTTAAACAGGCCGTAAGCAAGTTCCTAGAAGGTTCCATAGAGCTTAAACCATCGACCTTTGCACCAAACATTTTGATATACAAATAAAAGGCGTGGCCACATTCGTTTTCTCTTGCATCTGGTATATGTTCCTAGTAGAAAATAATCGGTGCCATGCGATATATGGGGATTATAGAGATATAGCCAAGTCAAACGAACATTCATCTAGATGTTGAACAAATGTTACAGAGACACGTGAGGTATTTTCGTTTCCTGCTGAACTTTGATATATTTTTTTATTTTTCCCCTTCTTCAGCCGATATACAAAATTGCATTGTCCTCATTCAAGGTGAATTTGTTGTGTATCTGAAGTGCCGCAACATGTAGACATTGCTTGCATTTTTCTATAGATACGTTTCATACGACAACTCTGCCAACTCATGAAGCACATTTTCTAACAGAGGCTTCCTAACCGTACAATGCATGGTTGTGTTGCCCACGGTTCGGATAACAACATTCATGCAATGTCCATATATATATGGACATTTTTCACTGCATCGCAAACAATCAATTGTATCATCACTTATCAAAGCAGAGGCAAAAGCAACAGAGTTGCATTTTGCACATACAGGCTCAAAGGGGGTCAAGTACACATTGGTTGCAGCTAAAAGACCTTCAACCTAGGAACGCGAGCAAAGGGATTAATACATTGAACAATATAATACACAACTACACCCCCCTCCCCTTTAAAAAAAAAAAAAGTAAGCAGATGCAAAAATTTGTTGGAGGTTATTTCTATAAGTAAAGTGAGGATGATTTTGTGGATGTATATGCATAACAGTTGTAGAGATAGCTATTTTCTTCAGATCCTCTACTATATCTGCTCGCAACTCTGTTACAAACGTTGTCTGGGTTGTCCGAAAGATCCTTTCTCTAGCATCCCTCTTCTTTGTTATATTTTTGAACATCATAAGTGGAATCTTTCCTCTATGAAATTGTTGTTTCATTGACGAAAACAAATCTAAATACGTATCGAACAATTGCAATTGCAACATGGAACAATGCAATATTTGTGTAACTTATCCAACATACATGCACATGCGAAAGCAAAGGAAAAAACTGAAAATGAAAAGCGGTACCATTGCCTTATCGTTGTCCGACTCTCCATCCTTTATATAGAGAATGTGTTGTGAGCCAAATTTTCTCGCCAGTATGACAACAACCCCAATTGTTCCGACTGGGTAAATATCAGTGCTCTGTGCAAGCCGGTTGATAGTCGAGTTTGGGACGAAACGATATTCTAAACAAACAACGAGAATTTTTTCCACGATGCTTGTTTCGTTGAGCAAAATAATTCGATCGCAATCACCACAGTTATATACTGTTTTGGGTAATATATTAAAAGTTGTAATGGATATCCCATTACACGGCAATATCTTTTTTGCATGTTTATGGACAAGTTGTCAGTCAGTGTCACTGTCATCATGGTGTCCTTGTCTGTCATGTCAACATGCATAAGGGATCTACTTTTGTTTTCCTTGTCCAATTAGGTGCTATAGACAACTATTATGTCCCCGAGGAACACTTGTCCAGTTTGGTGGTTGTTCAAGCCCTCTATTGACAGTACTTTGGATGTCACAACTCTAGACCTTATGACATTTTTTGAACAGGAAAACTAAAGTGAATGGTAGTGTGGTACAAGTACACACATAGTTTTGATGAACTATGGAGAAAAAGTTTCACAACCACACCTCTTAGTATGTGGAACATGCAGCACGTTCGACGTCTCGCTTGTACTTGTTGATACTTCTTGTGAGCTACAAACCATGTATTGCATAAGCCATCAGCATATCTGCCATGCCATAGATGAATATCTAGCCCAGGAAATTTGTTTAGTAAACATAGTAAGAGCAGAGCGTATGCATCTTTACCTTTGGCCTTGTCGGTATGTCGATGTCTGGGATGATTAACTGCTCATGCCCATGTCACTGGTCCAACTTTCTTTGATGCAAGCATGTGTAGATGAACATCAGGACTAAACAAGCATATGCATTGTATATTGTCCATCAGAAGGACCAAATAACCGTAAAACTGTATGCATCTGAATTTTTTAACTAGAGAAATGTTTAACAGTAAACATAGCGTAAGCGCGGGGCACCATGGCCAATCTGTATATCGCGGACCCCTGGAAGCCAGGGGAGAAATCTTCAACCTGCCAGCTTGGCACCCGCAATCGAGAAAGTGGGTAACTATGGAAGAAGGTAGAAGCACGACCACATAAGTGAATCTGTTAGTCCACTAACCAGTGCACAAAGGAATTTTCGGAAAGCACACTAGGATATGAATTAGAAAATAAAAGGGATAATAGAAAATGGAAAAAGTAGAAATAGGGAGCGCAAAAAGGCCCATTACTACAAAGTAATCATTTTCAAGTCTAATAGTATATGCCCCCACCCGGTTTGTATATTTAATTTACCATCACACTTGGTATACCTTTTAGAAGATTGCACCACAGAACCCTCTGCTGCTGCACAAAACAATTCATCTCCCTGTCCAAGCGACCTGTTTTTTCCAAGTCAGCAAAGCCGAAGACATACATCTAAAAGAAAGAGAAACAACTCTATTTACCTGCCAAAGAGTTCTTCGTCCTATCCACCCATTCTGTTTGTTTAAATGCAACAATGCAACACAAATACAACGAACATGAACCAACTTAGTATGCAGAAATGAACGCATGTAAGCAAGATAACTTACCATGTAGGAAGGCATACAACTAGTTTAACACATATACAGACCATAAATGAAATACAAAACATTGCAATATGAAACAATAGTACAAGCATGCACCTTTCTATATCCTCTTCAGCCAATGCAGTCAAGACTCCCTCATTTTCTCCAGCTATTATGTTTGTTTGAATGTGGGAACGCACAAAATTCAATGAACATCAATGGAAGCTGGTATTCACCGGAGAACAAACAATATGTACATACAACAAAACTGACTAAACGAATAAGCTAGAAAGACAGAAACATGAACCTTTGCACTTCTCTGTTGTAACACACCCACTATTGTAATTTTT
>ML781686.1:918563-1028240 GCA_009831015.1 Picea engelmannii | reverse complement strand
AGTTCAGTTATATTTACAATCTGGGGGAAACAGGGTGTTACATCTGTCCATGGTTGTAAACCTGTAGATTTTTTTTCCCTGGCCAAAATATATTACAAGGCACAAAACATCACGCAATTGCATAGCCGCAGCTAAACGATTTCTGGTTTTCCCTATCAATTTATCCAAACATGCCCTTTAACCATGTTCTTTATCCTCTACACAAATTGTTGTGCCCACGATACAAGTTCTTAGTTTTCCGTGGAAAACCACCCAGACATGCTTCCAGACATCAAAATATAATCTTGTTGAATCTTTGTTGCACATATCATATCTCAAGCACAACATAAATTGCATCGTGTGCACATTAGTCTATGTAGAGGAGAAAGAACATGTAATGTCACATCCGCATATCTGACCATACATGGTTTATAAATGTAGCCTGAACACATATGCTTTATTCCTACAAAAAAACAATGGATATTGTAACTTCACATGTAATCCTCCAACAATTTTGCATGCAACTATTTTCTTTCATGGCAGGACTGGAGCACTAGCAAAATCTCACAGAATAACAGAAATCGGCTTCGGCAGACATGGCAAATAATACAAGTGCATGTCGACTCATGGGTGCAGGGGCTGAACACCGTAAAGCTCTCCAAAAAACAAATAAGCAAAGATTCTTACTTACAAACTGCAAACACTGAACAACAAACAAGGAATACAAAATGAAACTATGGCATGGAAACTTACTCTGAAACGATGAAATGCAGAAGCGCGGGTCGAATCGCGAGCGAAACAATAACACGCAACAACCGACAAACCAACAAAGAAGAAGCACTCACCGAACCAGTAATCAATGTATGTAGCTTCAACGATTACGAAGATGAAACATACAATGGCAGCAACTGACAAACCAGCGAAGAAGAAGCACTCACCAAACCAATAAACAATGTATGTAGCATCAATGGCAGAACAAAGATGAAACATACAATGTTTGTCGAACTGGCGGTGGACAAACAAGACCACAAATTCACTATAACTGTATAGAAAATTTCTAGGAAAAATGTACTGCGAGAAGCGTATTTACATAAACATTCAAGACTATCAGGCTGTCTAAGGACCTCGCGGTATGCAAACATTTAAGCTGTCAGGGGTGTTGGAGGACGTTGCGTCATGTAAACATTTACGCTGTCAAGCCTATTCATGAATCTCAGAATAAGTGTGAATACATTTCAACAAATATACATCCCCCAAAGATGCTATTGGAATTCTCAATCACTACAAAGCTTGGATATCAAAACATTTCAATATGCTTAGTACATATGAAAACTTGCGGATATATTCGCCTAGCAGAAAATGCTAATACAAACATTCGAACTAATGCTAGCATTAATCAACCTTCAAACAATATAGAGGAAAAATATCTGATTGAAAAATACTGTCTACGAGAAAAAATTTGAATATGTTGACATATTACATTGGAAATAGCGAAGGCGACAATAAGACCTCCAATCTCTTATCCAATCAGATCAATACATATATGTAACTTTTTATTATATAAAAATATATGCTTTTAATTCCATAACTCCAACAATAGGTATTGTGCAAATATTTTGGGTCAAAAGACAAACTAATATGTGGTCAACGCATTATCGATCGCTATAATCCCTCTATGCCTACGACAGGGACTAATAAAGATAATAACAATAGTCATGGGATTAATGACAATAAAATCCTTTATTTACGTCACTATATTCATAATTAAAAAAATATGAATAATATTATGATCCTTGAAATTAATTTAATATTGTGATGGTATATGATAATTATATAGTTATTATATTAGTTAGGTACACTATTATAATATTATTAAAAACATAAGAAAATAACCTATAAGATAATATATTAATCCATACTATTACTTTAATAGATATTATCCTAATATAATCATATTAAGATAAGGTTAGTTATATAATCCTATTCCAATAATAACTAACCTCACATATGAGGATAATATCTTTTTCCCCAAGATGAGGATAATATCTTATAATAGTTATATAAGATAATCATAATAGTACATAGTATCTTATATATTAACTATAATAGTACATAGTATCTTACATATTATAATAGTACATAGTATCTTATATATTAATTATAATAGATATATCTAAAAGTATATCTATATTTATATCAATGTTCATGAATAATATAAAGTTTTAGTTATATTATTATATTGTTGTCCTGTAGTGGTATATAGTGGTATATAGCATTCGATATGTTATTGATCATTTATATTTCATTGTTGATCAAAATAATTTTAAGTTTTTTTAAAAGTTTTACATTGTGGATTGTTTTTTATTATTATTTTTAATTATTTAAAAATATTTTTGTTAAATTGGATTGGTTAATGAAACCAATCTTTTATTGTTGAGCTAACGGCTGAAGTGAATAAATACGACTGTGTTTTCTGCATCTATTTTTATTTCGCACTTTTACCAACCTCTCTGGCTCCTGTGAATGGCAAATAAATACAATTGTGTTCTCTGCATCTACTTTTATTTCGCACTTTTACCAACCTCTCTCGCTCGTGTGAATGACATGCTTATCAAAGCTATCATATCTCTTGATTCTTGTTTTATTTGATTATACATGCATAGCGGCAGGTATACGCTGCCATGCAGCTCTAGTTAGTTATTATATCTCGTTGTCTTATTATTATAATTATATTAGTTAACTTAATACCTGTTTTTTTTTTTTTTTTTGTTAGTTTGTCCGTGACATGTGGGACTAACCTGTGGCTAAGAAACTGCAACTCAGGGGCATCTAAGCCGTCAAAATCACCCGGGGATCGCACCCGGCCTGAGCCACACCAACCCTTAACATGGTTGGATTTTTTGTCTCCACATGTTTCAAACCGGTGACTTTAACATCACGAAGCGCCTTAACAACACACTCCATCACCGACTATCATACACCTCGAAGACTTAATACTTGTTATTTTAATATTTGATAACTCTAATAATAATTATAATCTTCATTTAATTTCCATATTATAGGCTAATAATTTAATGATTATCTTATATATTTTATTATAGAAATACTATATTTCAGATTATTGTATATTTATTACTCAATATTATTCTTATCATCAATAAATATGAAAATTAAATATAATAAAATATTATATTTCCCTAACTATTTATTAATATATTAATATACTTAATAATAAAGTAAACTAATAACTTTATAATATGTATATATGTTATTAATGTGATAATTGGACTTTAATACTATGTTAATATATCCCCTTAGTCTGTTATTCTTTTGATATAAACTATTAATTATGAATTAATCCTATAATTAATAATCTAATATAGGTTATTAGCTATATAATTTATTTTAATATATGTTATTAATGACCCTTATATTATCCTATAGTATTAGAGTTGATTTCATTATATGGTTATATCTTACTTCAATAATAACAAGTATTGTAGGGCAGCGGCAGTGTAGTCCCTGTCGGGTTGGAGTTGGAATAACATGTTATTGTTTAATGTTGGGAACGAAGCTCTATGATAAGACATACAAGTCAAGCAACACATTAGTAGCAACATTGTCAATTGAACACTTCCATGCACCTGTTGCTCACTTGTTTTTGACATTGTTAAAATTTAAAGTAGACCTTACACCCGGTCAAGCTTTTCACCATGACAACACTGGGGTTAATAGAGGGTATGGCTGCAATCACCCTTTTACAACGTGGAATTGACGAACGTGTTGGTCTGCCCTTGGGTGTATTGCACTCTGACAAGAATTGGTACTCGACAATGGTCAACTCCTTGGAATATGCACCAATCTCCTCCTTATGTTTGGGCAGTCCACTATCTGTAGGTGTACTACACTCTGAAAGGCATTGGGATTGATCAATAGTATATTTCTTGTAATAAATTTCATTGCCCTTCTTGTCATTGCCCTTGGGTGTCTTGCCCTCAGAATATCATTGAGATTCAGAAATGGTACCCTGTTGGGAATGAATTCTCGTCCTAATCTTATTTTTGGAGATTCCGCCATCTTTGGGTAAATTGCTCTCTGAAGAGCATAGGAATTCATTAATGGCACACCTCTTGGAATAAGTTCCATTCATTTTCTTTTTGTTGGACAATGAGGAATGCGTCAGAACACTGTCATTAGATACATAGCTCAAACCCGATTTTCCCCTCATTGAAAATATTGGATTTTGTTTCATAGTTCTGGCCCAGCGTTCTAGCTTACTGATTTCCAGCTTTAAAGCCCTAGTATTTGCTCCAACAGTTTAACAACCACCCCAAAATATATGCAAGTGAAAAAACAAGTATATTCAACCTTCTGGTCTCCTTCCTCTCGAAACGTTCGTGAAAGACGAGCCAAGGTGAAAAGCAAGCAACATAATCACAGTGATTGATCCATCTCGGGAAAAATCACAGTTTTACCTCTCCTTGATAAGGATTTTTTCCTTTCATTACTCAAATGCATTCTCTTTTTTGTTATGCCTGGAGTTTTGAAGTCTGCATCCATTGGCTTACCTCGAATGCGACTGCGGGTTGTGGCATTCATATATTTGGGCAAGCCCACGGACCCTTGTGCTACATTTCCTAATTCAATATTGTATGTCATCTTTGTTTCTTGACTAGATTGACTATCTGGTGTTTCCTGGTACCCTAAGGATGGATCACTCTTTGCAAGATGTTTATTCCTTTCTCTCAAAAGAAACTCAATGGTTTGGATATTGTTTCTTGCACTTTGGCAATCATCTTCAAGGCATCTCATCTGTTGCATCAACTCAACCATGGTTGCTTCTTTATGAACTTTGACTTCCTGCATGACACAATAAGAATAAGCATAGCACTTGTTCCCTCATAAATCATAATCAGTTCTATGATAAATTTCTATTAATAGGCATTATATGATTCAAAGGAATCAGAAAAAATAACTGCAAATGGAAATGGTGTGCATTGTCATATATGCAACACACCCTAGACGAGGAAGAGAGAAGTAGACAAAGGTAAGGAAGAGTGTGCATTGCATATATGTAGCACACCCAAGACAAGGAAGAGAGAACTTGACAATTGGTTTTTATTCTAAAAGCAACATAAATTTGTCTGTTGTATCACAGATCCACTGATTGTACCTCACATGAGTCAGATACAAACTAACGCCACTTAAGAAAATATGCATGTGGCACTATCAAAGATGAGGAAGAGATCTCTAGACAAAGACAAGGAAGGGTGTTCATTGTTATTTTATATAACTCAGTACAAGTTGAATGCGTGATAGAGCTCGACATTACCTTAATATTTATACTAATATACAGTAACAATGGAGTTATCTCATTAAGTAACATGTAACTAAGCAACCACAAGTCCACTGATTGTACCTCACAAGAGTCAGATACAAACTAACATGGACTATTTGTCTCACTTAAATCATTTGCCTTAGGACCACTATGGACAAGCATCAATGTTTTTGAGTCTTCTCTTGCATTTTTTCAAAAGAACGACAAGTTTTAGAATCTCAAATTAATGAAATAAGACACCATAAATCCATGTGCAGAAGAACCAAGAAAATAAACCTTCACGACATACAAAGAGAAGAAATGGAAAAATAAATAAAATTGGTTACCAATTGAGTCTCTTCGGATTTGAGTAAGTTTGTTGTTCCTACATATGTAAAACTTCATATAAGTAGTCACTCTGTAAAATCAGACTGGAAAATGATCAAATGTAGCAAGCAAACATAAATCCGAGTACTCCTTTTGAGCTTCCCATCTGCAAATCAAGATTTTCTTTGTTTTTATACTATAAAGACCACTAGATTTTCTCATCTCAGTAATGCAGAATACCATTAGAATATGAAATTCTCAAGGAGTATGAATGCAGATCTCCATGGCAATTTTATCCATGCATCCTTCCAAACTCGGTGAGTAAATACTTTAAATTAAATTACTACCTGAAAATAGACTGGAAAGTGTTAATTAATATTAGGAAATCTGAAATTACAATACACAATTAAGGAAGCTTTCTACAAGCTCCAAACCCCAAATTTGGTATGCACAAGCAAGCCACCAAACCCGGCCCAATGATTCACAAATTCTATCCACCACCTCCTCAATCGGAATATCCCTTCTATAACAATGGAATCTTTTTTTACTACTGAACTAGGCACATAACAAACTGTGACTAACTAATTCTCACTGAAGAATACATTTTCATGTGCAAAGAGGTTCGGTGGGGGAGGCGTTGTTTGAACTAGCCTAATCACAAACATTTCATTTACATGTGTGTTTGTGTGCCACATGTCATAGTGCCCAGGCCATACTTGCATACAAAATAAATATCAGTTCAACAAAGCTCAGACTTGCCAAATGAATGCAATATCATAATGGAAAGTCTGATTAATCCCAACTACTTTGTAGAGTAAGATCTCAACTCATCTAATAACCAAATATAGATTATGCTAAGAGGAATTTACAGGGTGTTGGAGAATCTGCAATTTCTCTCTGTATGCAATCTACAGTTTCATAGTGGCTACAAGCAAGGATAATGTGCAACGATCCATGTTAGAATGAAAATGCTAGATCATATTTTGGTATTTGCAACATTCCCCAAATCAAAAGAATACTTCATATTCGTATCCTTGGACACTTGCAAAATTGATTGGTACAAAAATTGACACATTGGAAATTGGACAACAGAATAGTCAGTGAGAAGAAAGATTAAAGCCCTATTGCATGTTGAAAATTGTGTGCATATGTGCAGATATGTCTACAGGTCTCCATCCATTTCCAGCATATGTGCATAGATGTGTACATAAATTGAACCAGTCATAGGAGATGTAATCTTTGGCTCAATGACTTCTTATGTATCATTTCAAATTCAATCTACTGTGTTTACATATGTGCTGAGAGGAGAACTCTTTCATTGTTGGTGCTAGYTGTAGTCCAGTTCGATAATAGTAATGAAGTTCATTTGTGACCTAAATTGGAGCTTATAGGCAAGTCGGGAGACACTGGGTTGTTTGGTATTGGGCTATGGCATATGTTTTCGATAGGTATGTCCAGTGAGTTCCTTGTTTCTTGTTTTCAGAGATGTTCTAGGCACTCCCTTAGTGTTGTTGTTACTTGTACTTTTGAGTCCTGCTAACCTACTTTGTGAACATTAATATAATTTCTTTTCTTTTCTAGCAAATATCTCTATTAAACATTGGGTCTTTGCGTTCTTTAGACATTAGCAAATAAAAATAAACTATCCTACCAATAATGACTCTTACCATCCAAGTTCTTGTGATAAGATGGCAACGTCCAAAGACCAAATTGTACTTTGATTGATCTTCTTGTAGGTTGTGCAAAAATTCCATAGCAAGCTCAAGCCAATGGGAAAATCCTAGGACATTTCACTATGCTAGTGTGTGCCATATGCTAAAACTAAATAAATAAGCTCAATGTTGTTAGTAATTGAGTATCCTCTCTAAGAAGTGTCAACTGTAAAAGACTAATTCCTTAGATTATAAGATAAAATACAAACATTCATTATATATTAGCAAGATGCTAGGCCAATGGGATAAATCATTTGGTTCAAAGTTGTGAATAGCATGCAGGAGGTCCCATCCCAAACTCTCCAGCACAATACCCTAAGCTAACCATTCAAGGGTATTCCCACTTTCAGCACATCACCATATAAGAACAGTGTGTGATTTGTGTACCAGGTTTCTCTTGTGTTATTGTGAATTAAATGAAAAGTGTAACCGAAGATAAATTAAAGTTACCGCACTTAAACATGTTCTCAGTTTGTCAATAAAGAAATGGTGTTTCTGCATGGGTGGAAACTAGAGAACCCAAAAAGCAGAAGTCCTCCCCGGCAGGGCTCCACAGAAGTGGACACTCGCATTAGTAGGGTATACTTTTGTTTATCCAATGTGGGCTTAAAATCATGTTATATCACGTTGGTTGTTCTTAGAACCCTATATCCCCTTTCTCGATCAATACACAATACAAGGACGGATCCAACTCAATGGTTCTATTTCAAAAAGAGAGAGAAAAATAACTTAGTTTGTTGATATGTTCTAAAACTGTTGGCAGATATCCATGATCATAGCAAAGGCAGGCAAGGTCACTTATCTTTGCTCGCTAATAGGTAGATCAGGTCACCACCTTGTTTCAAAGGGAGGGGACAACCCGGAGAATATCATACATAGGTAAGCTCACTTACCTTTATTCTTTAGGAGGTGGGTAAGGCACTTCCTTTGCTAGCTAAGGGAAAACCTTGAGCACAGTGCAAGTAGGTAAGGAGTTGCAGACCGCAGATGGACTTGATAAAGAAAAACAACCAAAAAATAATTTTACCAAGCATTTCTAATAGAAAAAACAACTGAATCATAATTTCCAGTAGGCCTTTAGTGCAAGAAAAACACTGCACAAGACGTGCGACATCCCATAAGATGTTACCTTAGACTTAGACAATTCTTTGCATTGACAGGAAAACCAGGTAAATTTGATCATTTAGCTTTCAACACATAGTTTGAGTACGAAGTTAAAACCAACTGAACCACTTTGTTTAGGCAATCTAACTAAGAAATATTTAAATGCACTTTCTCAGTACACCCTATTAAGCTTTCTGCTAAGCATAACTGTCCGAAATTTTTGACTAATTAGTGCAGATCTGAAAATATTTCTTGGCCTATTTTAGGCCCTACGATAATAATATTATTAAGCATATGAATCAACACACTGCAATATAGTGACATGCACACTGCAATATAGTGACAAGTAGTATTAAGAGAACTAATTCCTTTAAAGTACTGACAACGCCAGAAATTCAATCCAATTTAGTCAAACACACGTTGTCTTATACTACAGAGAACTTGACAACAAAACATACTACAAAGGAAAATATAGATATATCAAACACTTACAAAACTTCCTTTATGTCACTTTGATTTGTGTCTACTATTTCCCCCATAATAAAAATTACCTAGTACTTGGGAAGTGAAACAAATTAGTGTTGCAAGCATACCTGAACTGCCTCCCAACTATAAAGGACTTATTTATGGGTTGCCCACCACCTAGAGGGTGTGAACCTCGAGTTGTCAGGTTGTGTCTAGGACAGGTACCAACTGTTGCTCTAGTAGGACTAGTCTTAGGTTATCCATGAATTCCTCAACGTCCCTCATTCCATCGAAGATTGGAGGGTCATGCAACTCTGTTCTAACCCAACGGATGACTTTGATCACAGTAAAATGATTATAATCCAAGGGAAATGGCCACAAATGAAAGACTGAAAACAATGATTGTTGTCATTTGTCTTATTGTCTGGATCATCAACTACAAATATTTTTTCTCATGTGATGTCATAGATGGCTGGCCAAAAAATATCGTATTCTCATTTGGTAAGTGTACATACTAGTTTAAGATTGTTGTAGCTTTGGCAGTTGTTGCTATACCATAGAGATTTCATGTTGTCATTACTATGTGCTTGGCTCTTGGGACTCGTAAGATGACACAAAATAATGCTATTGTGCGTAAGATTCCTAGTGTGGAAACATTTGGTTGCACCACAGTGATTTGCTCTGATAAGACAAGCACTCTTACAACTAATCAGATGTCATTCAGTGAATTTATGGCCATAGGGCATAGTTTTGGTTCACTTCAAGACTTTCATATTGAAGGAACAACATATAATCCTGAGGATGGAAGAAAATTAAATTGGAAAGAACATAATATGGATGCAAATTTGGAAACTTTAGCAGAAATTGTTGCAGTTTGCAATGATGCAGGGATATCTTGTCAACATCACCAATTCCATGCTACTAGAATTCCAACAGAGGCAGCTATGAAGGCTAGTACTTAGCTAAATGATTGTTTTGTTTATTAGTAGTCGTGTTATGTTTTACTGTATGAAAATGCCAGGGCCAATTTGTAAGTAATTGTCTTGGTAATGAAGAGCATTCTACAGAGGAATAGTGGAGGGAATGAAATCTCCAGTTTGTAAAACAAACTGTCAAAGGGGAAGAAAATGCACCCTAATTATTGTTTTCAATTCAGATACTAAATTCAGATTTTATGATTCTTTGGGGTCTCTTGAAGAAATCATACATTTGATTTGATCTGCCATTTTGTTGTTATAACTTCTAACATATCCTCATCATATTTCCTTCGTATTTCATATATTTATGTTGTGGTTTGAGTAGCTCTTACATTTAACACATATGGAAGGGGTGTTAGGTCTGGGATAAGCTTTTTCTCATGCATTTAACATAATAATAGTAATTTCACTTAATATTTTCACATTTTAGCTGGAAATTAAAAATATTACATACCATGAAATGAGATCTTCGAATGTCATTGATTGTGCTAGGCTTGCGAACACAAGTGTTGGTGTAAATATAACAAAAATGACATGTTGAGATGCACAAAAGTCTATGGTTATGTAAGTAAAAACTCTCATAGGCCGCTACTCTGATCTTGAATAAATAGAATTACTCTGTATAGAGCCCTTTCCCCTTGATTGTTCTCTCTTATAAGCATACCTTCCTGGCACAAGTACCTTTCTCTTTTTTTTGTTCATTTATTATTGTTTACTTTCACATGTCTATTATGCCAACTAATCTCATTGAATAGTTCTGTAATCCTAACAATATTATACTAGTTGAAGGTGGCATTGTGATCCAAACAACATTAAAATATGCAAAGCCACATCATGATAAGAGGAAGTTGTCAAAGAAAAAAAACAAAGCCAACAACCATTAGAAGTTCATGTATGCCATAGTAATAGCTACCATCAGTATGTTTATGCAGGAGGTCACAATTACACAATATACGACCTTTTATGAATAGCAACACTATAGACTTGGTGATAGTTCTCATTTACAACACATATTCCATTTTAACGTGTTTGTAAGAATTCAATATGAATATTGTATATCTCAGAGGTTGCAATCCTTTACCTTAATCACATGTTTTAGAGAATCTTCAGTTAGCACACCAACATACTGAGTTGACAGAACAGTTCCCAGACCACTTATCAAAAGAATCTTCACAACTGGCATGTATGCCACAATTAGAAGGTCCCATAATGCCATACTTCCTTCTTCATACTTTCTCCTGAGGTTTTTAATGAATACTATAGGAAGTACTTATAATCAATGCCTCTCTATGCGTTCATTCATTTGCAATAACCCTGTACCAAATGTAAGCTTTTTGTATGGAAGATGAAACACCTAGCTAAGTCGTTGTGTGAAATTCAATAGAAGAGTGGGATAGTGCCTGAAAAGGGGATAGTGCTTACTCTAAAACCAGGATGACCTGACAAAGGAAAAACTAAACAACCCACTTTCTCATTCAATGAATGAATGGTGCAATAACAAATTTCAATCCTTATAATCCAAACCGAACAATGGAAACACAAAATTAGCATAGATTACTTGTAGATAGCCCTTCAACTTTACAGGGCCAAACAAATTTGCATTTTAGATCAAGGTCTAACATTTACAGACAACTACTTTAAGCCTTGTTTCCTGCATACTTGTACCAAATTTACAATCCAGAGCAATTTACTAGAGATGAAGCAGGTATGATGTCCCTATCCTATTATCTTAGGTTGGAATTCCTCTCTAGAGACCCGGATTTTTTTTTACTTCCTCTGTTATTACTGCCCACTGTACTATGTGAGGAGCACCCAACAACGGGGGATCGAGGCCTTAATCATCATTGGAGCCTAGTGAGCCCTACTTATAAGATATTTAAGATCCTACTAATAAGTCTTGTTTTCTGAGATTCTTCAATAGCTCCAAAGACCATTGCAGATGATTGCACCAGGAATGATAGTCTTCTCCAAATACCAACCTAATGACAAGAGTCAAGAGTAAATAGGCTCACTCGTGTCAAACGAGGGAATTACGAGAGATCTGAAGTATATAGACAACTGGTATTCTCTGTCCTAACTTCAAACAAATGTAGAGTTTCTCAAGCATGAAGCATGTTCCAAGGAAAGTGACATCCAATGATATCACTTCGTAACTTAGAATTTTGGGATTTACTCTAGGATTATCTTCTTTCTAATGGTGAAATTGCCTATAATAATGCATAGCTTAAGCACCAAATGCCCAAAAACCTCAATCTTAAATATAACCTTGAATCTGTCTTTATTGGACGAACCATTAAGGACAGATGGATCTATGTCACCAACCACGGGTTCATGGCTTTGGATTGTAATTAAACTTAAACAAAACTAATACCATGACATCATGTTTTCAATATTATACTTATATCTTAATAGTGGACATCAGAATCTCTAATATATTATGAAGCTCTCTGCTTATAATCTGATCCAGGCCTCTAGATGATCAAGTTGGTACCAAAAACAAGCGGACATAGACTGTAAACTACTCTAAAAAAAGCCAATTGCTTGAAAAACATAAAAAGAATACAAACGTGCCACAATGTCTGAATTATAGGCCAATAATTGCAAATATTCTAGGATTGTAGTGCTAAATTCAATCTGGTAGAGTCTTCTCCTTCATAGCAGAGAATAATTAAGAAACGAAAAATCAGAGGCGAAAATAATTCATTACAGAACAAACCTGCATCAGGGGAGACAAAATCCCCTGTCTCGACAAGGTGATGATCTAAATTTAGACCAACAAATTTGCTTGCTCCAAGAATCATGTATCATCTACATTAAATGATCTGACACATCCTTAAGTATGTGAAACAGGCAAAGGGAATCGATGTACAACTTTGATCTCCACAACATTGGATACCACAGTGAATGGTAGATTCTAATTAATGAATAGATGAGAGGATAGCAAAGATGATCATCTCTTCATCGTGTTCTGATATATAACAAGCACAATTGCTCAGTAACAACATTATCCAGAAATCTGTAATAGTTATTATTGTGAAATCTGTAAGAGTAATAGTTGTGATATATATACTCATCACAATTGCTCAGTATGCAGATCAAGAGGAAACTAAAAGAGTCCTAGCTGTTTTCTGCCCCAAATGTAGAAAGAAAGACGTGTTAAACTCATTTAATTGTTCAAGAAAATCATTTTGTCATTCTTGTTTCATTCAATCATTGGATTTTCAAGGGCTGCTTCAAATAATAAGATTTAATGCTCCGTGGGTACAAATATTGGGTACAAATATTTTATATAGGGAGCTCCTAAAGGATTTATGATAACCAGATAACATGTCATGGAGTATTCAATTTTCATGGGATTCTCTATATCAATTACAGAGGGAAAACAAGGAGTAGAAAACATATCAATCTATATACCATGCATCATACAATTAAGCTAGATCTTGTATCATGGTTTTGCATCTCGATGTATCATGGCAATTACCTGAGGGTGAATCATATATATCACAACTTGTTGTGCATTTCCTACTGATTTGACATCATGGAATCAACAACCATGCATCACAACATTTTATATATTCATTACTCATGGGTGTATCATATTATAGCAAACATATGTGTACCTCCTACCGATATCACTAACTTTTTAATGCAATGGACATGACAGACTCATCTATACCGGAATGTGGCTACACTAGTTAGTATCGTTATTATCCGGAATGGACAACAACTGATGGGGGAAAATGGTTGGGGATATTCGACTTCATGTCAGTTCTTTAACATATTGGCTTGGTATATCTTGTTGGTTGTCTTGATTGTAAGGCGCTTACCTTCTATTCTTTCATTCGATTGGATAGATAGACTCTTACTATACAATTCATGTTGTACCTTCATAGTTACTTTACCTTCCCATTAGTTATTTACTTGACATGCTAAAACTCAAAACCCCAACCCCCGGAAGGTAGCTGGGAGCAGAGAGAATCCAGGCAAATAGATTCCAAAGGGAAGCTGAAACATATATACAGTTCTTCATTAGTTTAAGTGGTATCTTGTATCTATATTGTCTCTACTGAAGTACTATTACTTACACCTTCTTGAGTTAATTGTCTCTACTGAAGTACTAGTACTTACACCTTCTTCAGTTAAGGTTTTAATGCCAATTCCTTCATAAATTGGTCTTCTAGTTATAGGAATCACTCCTTCTACAAGCAATTGTTTGAACAATGAGACCCTACAGGTTTCCAACTTACTAGTTTTTGGCTTAAATATTTCCAAAGGCCTAGTGGTAATTACATCTGAAAATGTACCAAGAGAAGTATATGGTGGTCTACAAAATTTTTAAATAATAGAAAAAGAAGAACTAAAATTTGAACTAGAAGAGGTAGTTGGAGTTGTGGTTCAAGTAGTTTCATATGATGAAGATATGCCTCTAGAATCCTCTTTAATCATAGTAGGGTGCCCTTGCTCTATAACATGTTTTGTATCTAAGTCCACCACAGAAATGTCCTATTATAATTTATGCACAATTGTGTTTACAACTGGCATAATCAATTGAAGCTGTTGTGCATCGGTATCTTGTGAAGTCCTTTCTTGCTGTAAACTCTTTTTGTTCCGACTCCAGTGCAGGGGTGGGTGATTCCACCCGAAAGATATTCCATTGGGAAACAAACTTTTTAAGTAGCACTCCTACACCTGCAACAATGCGCAACAATTTTTTTTGGTAGGGATATAGACACCAAGACCTTCATAAACCAAATGAGAAGGAAATAAGCAGAGGATATGTTAGAAGTTATAACAACAAAATGACGGATCAAATCAAATGTCTGATTTCTTCAAGAGACCCCAAAGAATCGTAAAATCTAAATTTAGTATCTGAATTGAAAACAATGCTTAGGGTGCCTTTTCTTCCCCTTCGACAATTTGTTTTACAAACTGGAGATTTCATTTCCTTCATTATTCCTTTGTAGAATGATCTTCATTACCAAGACAATTACTTACAAATTGGCCCTGACATTTTCACACGGTAAAACATAACATGACAATTGATAAACAAAACAGTCATTTAGCTAAGTACTAACTTTCATAGCTGCCTCAGTTGGAATTCCAGTAGCATGGAACTGGTGATGTTGACAATAAGTCAACTTCTTCCAATAGCAGAAACCTAGGGTCATGTAGCAGACCTTGTTTAGATAATGTGTCAACTGCAAATTTAGATAATGTGTCAACTACAATCATCAATGTTGTGTTCTCTGTATATGTGAGTAAAAATGATCAGCTGCAATTATCAATGTTGTGTTCTATGTACATGTGAGTAAAAGTGATAAGTTTAACTGTGATTTATTCTGATTTAATTATATGGTCGGAGTCTAGAGAGTAATATCTTGAATCTTTTAGAATCCCTTTTTAGGACTTGAAATATAGCAATCTGACTTTTAGAATCCTTTTTTAGGACTTTAAATATGGCATCAACTTGAGCAGAAACCTGAAATGAAAGGGTGATTCTATTTTCAAACAAAAGTGAATTACTAGGTAGCTATATGCTCCAAAGTAGAAGTATTGGGATGACTATGAGTTCCTTGAGTTGTTGTCTCTAAAACCACATCCATAAGCAATGTTCTATACTGTCCCTAGAACAAACATTTCCAAGACCACAAGTCTTGTAAGTTGTTAGTTTTCAGCAACACCTGATAAGTAAAGGGACAAAATATGGCCAAATGTAGGATGGCTTCTTCACAATTTTTACATAAAATACAGTAGCTACGCCCCTGCACCTGTCTGTTTTGAAACAATTCACATTTTAGCTGGAAATTAAAAATATTACATACCAGGAAATGAGATCTTCGAATGTCACTGATTGTGCCAGGCTTGCGAACATAAGTGCTGGTGTAAATACAACAAAAATGACCTGTTGAGATGCACAAAAATCTATGATTATGTAAGTAAAAACTCTCATAGGCCGCTACTTTGATCTTGAATGAACATAATTACTCTGTACAAAGCCCTTTCCCCTTGACTGTTCTCTCTTATTAGCATACCTTCCTGGCACAAGTACCTTTCTCTTTTTCTGTTCATTTATTATTGTTTACTTTCACATGTCTATTATGCCAACTAATCTCATTGAATAGTTATCTAATCCTAATAGTATTATACTAGTTGAAGGTGACATACATGATTCATACTCTAGAGGAGTCTTTTGTTCAAGTTCGTTAGCTTAGGCAATTTTTGCTTGCCCCTTGATTGATGACCCTTTTCCCCTTGCAATTATACCACTTCAATCGCACAAAAGCTTCGAACCTTTAGGTTGGAAGCATGGATCAACACCCCTGCATCACTCCTAAAAAGAAGTGTAAATCTTGGATCTTCGCGAGGATTGCAGCGAGGAAAGCATCAAAGAAATTCAAAGCTAGCCACATGTGTATGATGTTTTTTGGGGGCTCTTATCTTCCAGAATTTAGACAACTGCCACTTTGAGTCCTGTTATTTCTAGTTATTAGAGACATCTTTGGTAATCTTTGCATGTTTGTGTGTATGCTTGCCCTATGTCAATCGCACAAATATTTTGTCTTTCTCAAACAATCAGCACTGCAGTTGTGACAAAAGTTCAAAACAGTGACCCTTGACAGGATGCATTAAAATACAATAAACACTTCTGAAAAATATATGATAAAGGAGTTACCACTTTATTCTCAAATAATGTATCCAGTTGATGCTTCATCATTTGAAAATTAAAAATATTAGGAAACTGGATACATTATTTGAGAACAAAAGATATTCCCTTAAACAAATCTCTACCACAACTCAATTTATCATTCAATTAAATCGCTGGTGTATCTCCTTGAATGCCCAATCAACCTCTTGCTGAGCAATTGACTGTCAGCTACAACAATGTGAATGGGTAGCAATTACCTGCAGTGCATTGCCATTTATTGACACAACATAATTTGCTTTATTATTAATGAATGGACAAAACATTACCATCTTGTATGTTGTGTAGGCACATAATTTTACTTTCAGTGGCCAATATGGATCTTGTGCCAGACTTGAAGGAATTGACTCTTGTCTTGTTGATTACATATCATATTTAGAATTGGTATTGTGAATGCACAATGCACTTGACCATGGAATGGGCTGCTAACATCTCCATACGGTCGCCCAACGATTTCATGTCTTTCAACTACGTGTAGGGGAACCAAATTTCCTTTTCATCTAGCATTCTATAGGGTTTTTGCTCCTTCAAGAAGAAAGCAACCAATCTCATAACCGACTAGCTAATATATTATTGTGGGTCATCACAGAGAAATTAGAAAGCTTCGTAGCCTAGAGATGTTCGATGTCCCCTTGGAACTATCCAAAGCGCTATGCACAGGCACATGTAATACATGCAGCTTTGTCACTTGGCTACCATCGGGCATAGATAATATGGAAATACATGTGTTCAAGCTAAAATAATTAATGAAATACTAGCATAAATTTCAAATGGGAATCCAAAGCTTGGAATTTTTTTGTTACTTTAAATCTTAAATATTCAAACCAAAGAAGGTAAGTATTAATACAAAAAATTCACAAAGAAAAAGACAATCACCCGTTTCTGCAAGTGAGAGATATAGCTCATAACCCTAATCACAAAACAACTACCTTGGAGACAAACCGTATGCATGGCCTATTTCCTTAAAAACATACACGTGCACTGGAGCTACAAATTTAAGACGTTGTTGGCATTTGATGGCAAACAGACTGTTTCCATATCGATTGGAGGGAGGACCGACGGTTTGTCTGATTCTGGTCTGGAGTTGGCAACTAGAACGACTATCCCTGCCTATTCTACTGGTGAAAATGGTCAAGTGGTTTTGGATATGGTCATGGAATGGGTTATATAATAGGTGTTATTCCCCTTGCTTTTGATTGAATGAGAGAACCGTTGAATGCAGTGGGAGTTTCAGTTGAACCAACACCAATAGAACCAATTCAAATAGCAGGCTACGAGATAAAGAAAGAGGCAGCTGGAGAGCATGTTGGATGAGCAAATTCAAAGCCAGGGGCAACCACTTGGAGTATGCTTGTATGCATTCTAATAGCAGCTTCATGCAGGCGAATTGCAACTTGCAATGCAGGACCGTGCGAGAGTGGGTTGGACCTATCCAGGTCTTTATCCAACTAGCCTTCCTCACTAGGACGACCTATGATCTTGGTCGTTTCAGGGACTGTGGGCATTTCTTTGGCTTCTATACTGGGTGGTCCTCCTGGATAACAAATGCTTGCACTCATGTACGTTGGTAGCTGGCTGTACGGCTGGTTGGCCAAGCTAAATATGATAGAAGGGAAAATAGAGGTAAGAGCCTCCTGATAATGTAATGGGTAATCTTCAGTCGAAGACAAAGGCCAATCCCATGAGTGCCTCACTCCATAGCTGGGAGACTCTGGTTCAAAGGAAGAGTGAGAGGGCATTTTGAAAATGGTTGAATTAGTCGAAGAGAATTTTGAAAATAGTTTACAAACCCTGGATTACTCCAGAACTAGTGCTCTCCAGTATTAGGTGTACTGAACATAACAAAGACCGTGCATGTCTATGACTCTATGCAATTCAATATAAAAGTTGCATGTCTATGACTCTGTGCAATTGAATATAAAAGGTACGCTTGTTTTAAAAGTTTTTTCATTGCATGAAACAATCATAGTATTGCGTTTTTTCATTACATGAAACAATCATACTTTTAGCCGTTTTAACTTCAAGCTAGTTTCAGTGGAAAATAAATAACATAATAGCAAGATGGATTTGATGCAGTGCGTGCTTAATTTGACATTGCCTCCCATAGCTATGGCTTTCTTATTAGTGGCCTTGCCCCCTGTGGCAATGATCAAGATCTTATTTTGGTCTGATTACCTGTTTTTTTGGGAGAACACGAGAGGGAAAACAATGCTTATCATCAATGCATCTTCTATAATTAGAGAGGTTTATCCACGGAGAACGCATTACCCTATTGTTATGTGTAATATGCTTTATGTGTAGTAGTACTAATGGTATTTCGATTTTGTGTTGCAACAAATGGCCTATCGCTATTCCAAGAAAGGAGCGAACCTAATGTTGGTTGCCAGGCTACCTAGACTGCACATTGACTGTTTATGCTGCTGTGGTTAGCCATTTCACAACATATTTTCCAACAATTTCCTTTGATTTTAAAATAGTTATTTTTCAAAGCATTTTACTAGCAACAAACAATAAATATTAAATATTTAAATACTAAATAAGAAGTAAATAGGAAGCAAGTAGAAAGTTGATAGAAAGTTAATCCTACTTTTCAAATCATTTAGGAAGTAAACGAAAATTACTTGCAAACAGTAAGGTTGCAAACAATACAGTAAGGTAGGAATGGAACTTACTTGCAAACGATAAAGAGTAAGTAGAAATGAAACTTATTGATGAATGATGGTGGAACTTATTGCACTTGCAGGACTTCAACATTGTAGAAACAACGACATAAGCAATGAACCAGTGATGATTTCACAAACAACTTGAGTCAAAGGGACCAATGAACTTGTGTATGGTCACATGGAACTCACTGGAACTCAATTGCATTGCAAATATATAAAATTACAACTCTAGTGATCATTGTGGTGGTGGGCACCCAATATTGCCAAAATTCACGACATACAAAGATCAATGTTAAAAGCAATGATGATGATTGTGATGGTTGTGGCGGTGGCTGTCAGTGCTCCTGTCAATGAAGATACAATAGATATAATCTGCTCCAAACTTAAGAAGTGTAAAAACTGGCAAATGTAAAAACTTTAAACTCGCAAAGGATATGTTCGGAATGCAAATATTTATAAAGGATTTGTAAACATTTGAAAAAAGAAACATTTGAAAAAAGAGTTGGCCAATAAGAGGTCCATCTTATGAGCCAATAGAATTTTTAATAAAAGCCATTAAAATATAAATAAATATTTTACTTTTCCTATGTACAACTTTGAAGAGAACAAAAAATACTTTTAGTCAAAGGAAAGTAATCCAAAGTCAACGCTGAAGAGAACACTAGAGTCCTAGCCTTCGACAGGGACTAATAACCTATATCTTATTATTGAACCTATATCTTTATCTTTATATTAAGAGAAACACCTTATCCTATTATATTATAGTTTTATAATTAAGGTAATATACTATAATATGATATATAATTATTACTCTATAATAGATTATAGAGTAATTCATAAACATGTAGTAATATCTAACACAATATCTACAAAATTCTAAAATATATATACTTGTTTATTGAATTAATAAGTTAAGTTATTGGGTCCCCGAGGTGTAGGACAGTCGGTGACGGGGTGCGCTGTTAAGGCACTTCGTGATGTTAAAATCACCGGTTCGAAACCTGCGGGGACAAAAAATCCAACCATGTTAAGGGTTGGTGTGGCTCAGGTCGGGTGCGATCCCCGAGTGATTTTGATGGCTTATATGCCCCTGAGTCGCGGTTTCTTAACCACAGGTTAGTCCCACATGTCACGAACAAACTAACAAACAAAAAAAATAAATAAGTTAAGCTATTGGAGTATATTAAGTTTTAGATATTACTAGGTTAGGCTTAGATATGATTATAGTTTAATATTACCATGAAATGTAATAACAATAAGAGTGTTATACAACCACTTAATTTAACAATCCTTAATTATGAATGGGTTACTCTATTTAAGATAAATTAATGACAATAAATGGGCTTGGAAAAATGATGCATTGAAAACGAAGGTGCAACACACCCTCTACAAAGACACCCATAAATGAGACACTACGATCCTTTTTTTATGTCATGAACCCCATGCCCAAAGTTTTCATAAAATAACATCTCTCTCCCCCTCTCTTCGTGTATTTCATAAATGGGTTTGGAAAAAGGATGCATTGAAAACGAAGGTGCATCACACCCTCTACAAAGGCACCTATAAATGAGACATTATGATCCCTTGTATGTCATGAACCCCATGCCCAAAGGTTTTCATAAAATAACATGTGTGTGTGTATTTCATAAAATGTAATAACAATACGAGATTCATTGAGCGAAATGTCATTACCTTGCAGAAAACATTGTAAACAAACTTGTGTGGGGTCTTCAACGAAGTTGTGGCTACCATCGATTTTTCCTTGTGGGTCTCCACCTTGCAAAATTTTAGAGCCAACAATTGGTATAACAAGGGGGTAAGGTGGTCATGATGAGGCCGTTTTGTCACCTTATGGCAAAATGCTAAGCTTCATGGGCTAACATAATGTAGACGAGGCCCCTATGTCACCTCATGGAAAAACACCAAGCCTCACGATCTAGTGCAACACATAGCAACCATTAGCATATAATGTTACGAGACAAGAAAGGTAGAAAATGCAACATGTACCTTGCTCCCATATTTCGACAATTCTTAGATTGAACACTCATAACCGCGACACCTCCATGACAGACTAAGTTGATCTCTAACTCTTCTTTTGGATTACAATGAAAAAATTGACCAATATAACAAGCTTGAAAACAACAATACTAATATTCAAAACATAATCACCATTCCCCTCACATACTATTGAATCCTTATTCACAAAACAACAACCCCATGATCAAGACACAAAACTGCAAAACCACTAGACTCGAAATAGTACAAACTACACATATTCATACAAAAAACAAAATAAACATAAATATCTATAACTCACGTGCATAACACAAGCTTGCACCACACTCCCCCCCACAAACCAAGCCTTTTAACACCAAACAAATTCGAATACAAAATGACAATAAAGACCACAACCAACCCATGCACCTAAAATATTAAATAATATCAAAACATGTTAACTCTACTCGCAACAATACAATAACCAGATTTAGATTCACATTTGTTGTCCCTAGGAAGCACAAGGCCCAATATGCACAAGAAACAATCAATAATATGAACATAACATAATCTTTGTGTGTCACCACAAACTAAAACTTAAAAAACCAAAGCAAGCCAACCCAATAAGTGATGTGGTGATAACATCGAAATACATAGAGTAGATTACATAATAAGCTTAACACATCCATAACTAACATCACATCTCTTGACCTAACACCAACAACAAGCCCCAAAAGCACACACAAACACCCCTTACCACTATCTATATGAATACGAACCAACAACGAAATAAGCAACATGAAATTAAACATGACAACAATGTCGTGTGTCTATAGAGGCATAACCAATTAAAAAGGTGCCAAAGTTAAATATCGTTTACCTTGCCTATTAGTTGTGTGATTTTTGCCTTCACTTCGTACGTTATAGTCATGAGCATGCTTCTATTTCATAAACGTCACACGAAATAACATCAACACATCACATGGAGCCCATTCGTACGGTGTTAATTTGTTGCCACATCACTGTTGCAATTATTAAGTAGGTCCAAGAGTCAAGAACATGTGTTTTCTCCTTAGAATTTACATGGTTGGATCCAGAGGGGTAGAGTATGAACACATTCACAAACAAAATAGTAAAATTGTTATGCGGAAGAGGTCGCTTGTCCCAGAAATAAGGAAATCTCTTATATCAATTTGATGTATAACTAGGTGGTGACTTTAAAAATAGTTTACTATTATGGTATTGTTTGACATATATTACATTATTAAAATATTTATCACGCTAAAAAAAAGGTGGTTAAACTGTAATCGAGGTAGTATCTCGTCTCATGTATGGGACTAATGGTAGATGCTACTGTAAGCCCATGACCCCTTTGCTAGAGCCTCAACAATGATTAGTATGAGATGTAGGTTTACTTGTAGATACTATATAGGTAGACACTACGACTTCTCTTGGCTTGCAGGGAAGGTGATGAATAAATTGAACATGATATATCAGGTAAATTGTTGTCAAGATGGAGATTGTTGAATATGCCTTTTGGTCTAGTATTAACTGTGCCTTTTGGTTTTGGAGTGAAGCCATAAACTACTTTTGATTAGCTAAGAGTTTGTTTTTCTTAGACTTATGAAAACATGTTAAAGACTCAGATATGAAGACATCCAAAAGGAGTGAAACTCTCTACTCCTTTACTCACCATCAACCTGTCATTTTTGGTGACTTGATTTTAGTTTAAAAAAAATGATAATTCAACTCATATTTATAACATTAAAAAAAAAATCTAAAAGAAAAAGGTGGTTAAGAAAGGAAAGGAAGTAGAATACATTGAAACTACGGAAGAAAAAAAATCCAAAAAAGAAAAACCAGAGATGTATAAGATTTGGTCAAAGTCAAAATGGAATGAAAAAGAAAGATACTACTAAGTCGCCACGTGGAAGGCTGTTAGACGTTGAATTGATATACCAAATCGCAAAATCCAAGATTCAAAATCCAATTCGGACACTTACGACCGTCCATGAAACTCCGATCCGACGGCTCAACTCAGCGATCCGTGCCCTCGAGATGGACGGGTTCCCTCCAAAGCCAAAATATAAATAAGCGCATAAACGCAATCTTCACTCACTATCCTTGCGCAAGAATTGATTCAAGTATTTTCGTTTTTGCGGAGCGGAGTAATATTATTCAACTCAGAGCTTAAGCAATGGCAGGAAGGGGGAAATCAGCCGATGGTAAGAAGTCAGTTTCGCGGAGCTCGAAGGCTGGTCTTCAGTTCCCGGTTGGACGTATTGCCAGGTTTCTCAAGGCCGGAAAGTATGCCGAGCGGGTTGGCGGAGGAGCGCCCGTTTACCTTGCTGCTGTTCTTGAATATCTTGCCGCCGAGGTGTGCTTCAATTTATTTTTCGCTGGTTTATCGTTTATCTCCGGGTGGCTGTCGTTTGACGTTCTTTCAAGTATTAAACATAGGCGGTGTTTTGCTGTGTTTTGCCCTCATCTAAAGCTTTGAAAAGGCGCTGGTTTCCTGGTGGGATCTGCTCTTTTTTAAAGCTTTTCATAGGTGACTGTTTTCTGTCAAGATTTGCCTTTAGTTGAAGCTCTAAACAGGCGGCAGTTTTCTGATATTGTTTTGCTGGATTAACCCTAACTGTATATGTTGATTTCGCTGGTTATCAGTGGAAAGTTTTCCGGCTAGTTTAGTGCCTGGTGTTTTGGATTTCTTAGGCGGAGATCTTGAGCCCTAATTTTATGGCTGAATCGTTTTAAAACATTCAAGTATCAAAATATTTTCCCTTTTGAACTGTGTATTTTCAGCGGCAGTCGCAATAATGGCGGTCTTCTGTTGCATTTTTATTTATTTTTAAATAATGATAGCTTTTCTTCTTACTTTTAATTTATTTTGCCAGGGTTTTATTTGGTTTCCAAATTGTAGGGTTTATTTTTGTATTTTTGCCGCTTTATTCTTTAAATTCTTTACAAGATCAAAGAACAGTAGAATCGTTTCAGAATACTTTAAATCTTTGGCAAGAATGCTGTTATATACAGATTTGCTTAATCTTCACTGTTTTTGCGTGACGGTGCTGAATTTTAAACGTTTCTTTCATACTCGTTGTTTTGCCTGTAGTTCATATCTAAATTTTTGCTGTCGTTTATATATTGTTTGGCTATTTTTGTCCAGGTGCTTGAGTTGGCTGGAAATGCTGCAAGGGACAACAAAAAGACGAGGATTATTCCTCGCCACATTCAGTTAGCAGTGAGAAATGACGAAGAGTTGAGCAAGCTTCTAGGTATGGTAACCATAGCCAATGGTGGTGTGTTGCCCAATATTCACAATATTCTGCTGCCAAAGAAGTCCGGCGCTAAGGCAGGTGCCAGTGAGGAGGCTTGAGTTTGACATTCACCTCTAGTAGTTCCATGGTGTTTTTGAACACCACCATAGTGAGTTTATATTGTTATGTCCTTTGAGTTACTCCTTGAAATTAGAGGCGGAGTTACTGGTAATGAATCTGGAGGGAGGTTTTTCTCTTTCTTATTGTTTTATTTTTTTATTATTAT
This sequence comes from Picea engelmannii, assembly GCA_009831015.1. Taxonomy (NCBI): domain Eukaryota; kingdom Viridiplantae; phylum Streptophyta; class Pinopsida; order Pinales; family Pinaceae; genus Picea; species Picea engelmannii. The sequence goes on along the minus strand of ML781686.1, from coordinate 1,003,452 downwards.
TGTTTTCTTAATTAATGAGTTGATCCAGTTCTTTCTTTTTGCTTTTTATTTACTTTTTAATTATGAATGAGTTGATCCAGTTCTTTCTTTTTGCTTTTTATTTTTTATTTATTTATTTTTAATTATGAATGAGTTGATCCTGTTCTTTCTTTTTGCTTTTTACTTGTGATTTTTTTTGTACTTTACTTTGTTTTAATATTTTGATTGCCTTTAATTTTTATCATTATAATAATGAAACTTTTAATATTTTAACATTGGCAAATTAAGTCAAAATATCTTGATTTGTAATTATATATAGTTAAAATAACAAACCCTAATAATAATTGAAAAAATATTATTATAATGATACAAATAATTGAAAAAATATTATTATAATGATACATAATAATAAATTTTTTTAACTATAATAAAATTTTTATTTTTATTTTTCTGATATTCATATGAAATGGATCTGCATGTTTTTGTTAATTTAGAGTCATTTGAAAAATAAACTTTAAGAAGCATAAGATTTTGTTAACTTGTATATTGTTCCCATTATACATTGCACACAAAAACATTTTATCCAAAATACACATATTGTTGTTATATACATATTGTTGTTAATTTGGAGATCCAAAAAATACTCCTTAAAGATAGATAAAATTTTGTGGACTTATATATTGATTCTAGTATACATTGTTTAAAAAAAATTAAAAAACATAAGATCTTGTTGACTTATATTGATTCCATTATATATTGTACACAAAAATAAGATCTTGTTGACTTATATTGATTCCATTATATATTGTACACAAAAAGATTCTATCCAAATATACATGTTTTTGTTAGTTTGGAGATCCAAAAAGTAAACCTCCAAGAAAGATAAAATTTTGTGGACTTATATATTGATTTTAGTATGCATTGTTTAAAAAAGATCTTTCTTTTAAAAAGTATATTAAACTTTCTTAAAAAAATATTAAACTTTCTTAAAAAACAAAAAGTATATTAAACTTAAAAAAAAAATGATTTTAGAAAACAAAATAATTGAATTTATTCTAAAAAAATATTAATTTAAAAAAAAATTAAAATGATTAAATCTAAACATTTTAAACTTAAAACATATATTGTTAACAAACACATTTTAAAGTCAATAAAATGATTAAATTTAAACATTTTAAACTCACAAAAACATTTAGAACAAGATAAAAATATCAATGTAGAACCATAAAGAAAAATTTAGAAGTGAGACTCCATAGCCCCCTCTCCGGACAACTATGACAGGTCATTGTGATGCAAAAGTAAATTGGTAGGAAATTTATCATATTGAATAAGTTATTCACTATGATAAGTGAATACGGGTGAATAAGCAAATAAGGGTTAAACACTCTAACTACTAATAAAGGATGAGACCCTATTAATATGATTATAATTCTTTTTTCATTTTTTCTTGTAATTTATTTGCTTTGGTTTAAATAAGATGAATTAAATAATTTTAAATATAAATATAATATTTAATTTAATTATAATAATATTTTTTTTATTAAATTAATTAGTTTTTTTTATGTTAATTAATTCTTGTAAATAACATGTTGAGTTTATAATGAGTATAGTGTTGTAAAGATTTTGAATTTTGTTATTAATTTTGCTTTGTATTTTGGATTTTCTTGTTTTCATTAATGCATTTTAATGTTCATTATTTTATAAATATATATTTTAATATTTGTAAAATAATAAATATGTGACATTATATTTGTGAAGGGGTTACTTAATAGTATAGATAATTCTAGTTATATTATAAATACATTCAAACCACCATTTGGAAATGTGCTAGCAGAGCACCATCTATATTTAAAAAGTATATAGCAAACATATATTTTTTGAAAGTTTATGACAAATTACAAATTTGTTGAAAGTGGAAGAATAATTTTGAAAATTTAAATGCATTTGCCATATGGATTAGTGAAAGATAAAAATATATTAAGACATAAAATTAAAAAAAGAGAAGAAATATAAAAATTTAAATGCATTTGTGAAAGATGGTTGCATTGTAGAGCACCATTTATTTTGAAATATTAAAAAAATAAAAATTTGTAACATATAAAAAATTAAATGCATTTCAATGCGTTTCTCATGTAGATTGGGATTGAGGCTTTTGTGGAACATTAGAAAAATATGTACAAGAAACATGATTGTAAAAAGAAAATAGATTGTAATAACTGCAAAAAAAAATGGAAAGGTATAAGTGTTTGTTTGTACATCTCTATTTAAGAAACTAGAATAATTGGGTTGATAAACAAAGCAGGATGTGATCAGTATTTTTACAGTGAAGGTACATATGAGCCCTTTGGCTATTTGCTTGCGATTGTCGTTTCATTGATGTTGTCAACGATTGCGGTTTCAAGGATGTTCTCGATGACTGTTGGAACGTTGGCAATTGCATGTTGCCTTTTGTCAACGGTTTGTTTCAATTGCTTTTTGAGCCATTCTTCAATGTAGCTTCTCATTGGGGTGACTTTGATCTCATTTCAGAGTTTTATGTTGAAAAGATCGCTTTCTAATTCCTGGAAGTCAATAGAAAGATTAGAGAGAGCTTGATGAATTTTCTCATTTTGTACTGCATATTTGACTAGCTAGTCGTGGACGTGAGCTTGATCAAATTGAAGGATGCTGTAAATTTTTTTTAGAGACAAGGCCTTAAACATAACATGTTTATTGAACTCTTGCTTGGTTAAGGGTAAGAAGTTTGCGATTAAGTTGTGGTTTTGGAAGTTGTTGGTTTTTCTGGCTAAGTCTATATTTGACAGCCTTGTGAATAATTTATCTTTGTTCGATATGGCTTGTTCACATGACTGAACAATGAAATGCATGTTCTTCACTTTTTCTTTCCAATATGCATTCAATTGATCGATCCGGTTTTTGGATGAAAGATTTTTGTTTCTTCTTTTTGTTTTTGTCATTGTTGACAATCTTGCCAAAATGAATGATCGTTTTATTTATTTTTTTTTTCATCTTTTAACTCGGCCTGCAAATGCTTGAGCAAACTATGTGCCCTGTTTCCAAGGGAAGTGATGGGCAAGGAGTTTGCGATTAAGTCGCGGTCTTGGAAATCGGTTTTTTTGGCTAAGTCTATATTTGACAGCCTTGTGAATAATTATCTTTGTTCGATATGGCTTGTTCACATGACTGAACAATGGGATGCACGTTCTTCACTTTTTCTTTCCAACATGCATTCAATTGACCGATCCGGTTTTTGGATGAAAGATTTTCTCTTCTTTTTGTTTCTGTCATATTGTTGACAATTTTGCCAAAATGAATGATCGTTTTTAAAAAGTTTTTTTTTTCATCTTTTAACTCGGCTTGCAAATGCTAGAGCAAACTATGTGCCCTGTTTCCAAGGGAAGTGATGGTTTGTGATCTTTTCCACGCTTCGTTAACCAATTCCATTATTTTTTTGATATTATTCTCCACATATTCTTTACATGATGCGAGCATGGTGGATGATACTTTTACGTTGGCTGCAGGGGTGCCAGGCATGGCTATTGCCAAATGATTGACAAGCAATGGCATAGGAATTAAAGCGTCTTCCAATTCTTTGACCCGGTCCTTCAGTCTGACATTCTCGATCTCGATTCCTCCAATGGAATTATGAAGTGCTTCTCCGCTTGCGGTGTGAAGTTGACAGATTTGGGACGGCCGCATGTTGGCAACATCAACCTCTGAACAAGATTCACCTTTCTTATTTTTAACATATTTTTTCTCGATTATCAATTTTTTGGATTGGCTATAAAAAACAACGCTCTGGAATACAAAGGATTCATCTTCGTCAAAATTTTCAGTAACAGATATGTCCATTGGATGGCTATGGTGGATGGCGTCTCCAGGTTGATCAAGAAAACACATCATGCTATCCAGATCAGTGTCAAGTTCCATGTTCTCACTTTGAATTTCCGGCTCTTTCGCCTGCCCCACATTTTTTTTCTCTTCTTCTCTACTGGAAGTTCGTGAGAACTATCAATTTTAGAGTGAGGAGGGTCGTTATCTCCTCCTTCGTTTGAAGAACTCTGAGTTTCTTTGTTGTTGTGGTGGGTTGTTGGAGCGATGCTCCGGGATGTCATATTTTTTGGAGTGGTATTTGCGGATTGAACACTTTTGTCACCGAGGCCTTTCCCCTGTTGTGTGTACAATTTAGTGTAGTTTTGCATTGTGTCTACGTCGCCGACATCAGAGGCATGACTGTTGTCGACACTGTCTTTGTTTTTGGACAGGTGTTTTTTTAAAACAGAATCGACGAGGCCAAAGTTGTTGAAAAATATTATAGGGGTCGAACCCTTTTATGATTTTAGCATATCTTAGGTTGGAGATGGTAGAATGTGCTGCGAAATTGTCAATTTTGTTGACATTTTTCAACACGAACTCCCCTACTTTTCAAGGCAGAGGAATGAACTGTTTTTTTTTTCTTCCTTTGGAACAGATGGAACCAGTAGTTGTATTGACGTGCTACTTCTGCAACAAACATTCTGTCTGTAATGTGACATGGAAGGAGAGCAGGCTGTTCCGTGGAGCCAAAAATTCTTATGACAGTGTAATTATCCAAATGTTCGAGTGTCCCCTTCTTGTCCAAAAAACTAGTTACATGTTTAGATATGCGGGGAGCATATTCTCCTAACAAAAAAACTTTGAAAACAGACACGAAGCCATTAAAAACCTCATAAAAACAGTGGGAAGCCTTGTGCTTCCACAAGGCTTGGTACCAGAACGTTACTGGGTGGAATTCACAGTTGACAATCTTGGACAGAGACAGTTGTGGAAACCGACAGGAATGCGCCATTGCAAAAACTAAATAGGACGACATATAAAATTTCTTTTCCCTTTTGTAGCTTGACAATTGGGAACAAATTTCATGGGAAATTAACCGACCCCAATAAAAAAATGGCCATTCGGGAAATACAAAATCTAAAGAGCCATTTGAGAAACAGTTGCTGTGGACTCCTGTTCCGTTATTCTTGTAAACAACCAGACAATTTCGCGGAATGGATTTCTAAATGAACTAACCTGCATGCTTGTAATATCTTCAGGAACTAGAAGCAGGTTTTCCAAAAAATGGGGCAAGAGGTCCAACTCGTTATTATGCTGTGCTAGGAACTGTTTGCAATCTTCTCCTATGAACGTCAATGTTGGCTTTGACAATTTTAGCATCTGGCGGAAGACCTGAGGTGACAAAGAAACAAAAGAGCAGTCCCGTAGTGGAATAATTCTTTTCTCGGAAATAAATTGATCGACGCACCAAGAGACCAGGTCCTTACAGTAAAAAACCTCACGAACACAGTCTGCATGAGCAATCCCGGAGGTCCAAATTACTTGGTTCTCTGCAGCAGAGCTTGAGTAATAAGAATATGCCCTGGACCACTGGAAGTTCTGGTCCTCGCGCCCGAAGATGTTGACTGTATCTCCACAGAAGTGATTTTGAGCTAATGCCATAGGTTTATGAGAACGTTGGTTTGCTGCAGATGATGGTTTAAATGAACAGTTAGAGCCGATAATGTAATTCTCCACTAAATCTTGGTTAAATGCTTATGAATGGGAAAGCTCTTTGAGCCTTTCGTTGATTAATGAAAATCTGTATGGGTGGTGCATGGTGATCTGTTAGCAGTAAAACTTATTTATTGCATATTTAGAAATGCGAAGGTGGCAGGTACAACGAAGAGCAATTGAGGATTGGAGGTTTCCTGAACGTGCGAAGGCCACGACGTGCGAACAAGAGTTTATGATTTTGAAAGTAACACTCGGAAGGGATAATATAATTCCCCCGCAAATTTTGGTTTAATGCGCATCAATATGAGATCTCCTTGAGCCTTTCGCCCATCAATGACAATTTATACAGTTCCTGCATGATGGCCTATCATAATTAAATGCCAGTAATTTCATATTTAGAAACAAGATATATATATATATATATATAATTTTTTCTTTTCTTTTATTATAGACAAGTGTGAAGGTGTCGGAGACGGCAAAGAGCAAGGAAAGAATGGAAAGCTCTGAAAAGCGGTCGGACGAGATTCAAAAAAGGATTACAGGGATACTCAGGACAACCGATTGTTGCACAGTCAAATTTCATGTATCAGAATTTTTGAGTGAAAAATGTGTAAAACGAAAGAGATCATGATGGGGCAGTTCAACAGCCGGTTTGTATATTTACGGAATTTCGACAAAGTGACTAACTATGGAATAGGGAAATTGCTAATTACATGCCTAGAAATAAGGTTTTATATATAATTGGACATTGATAATTGCAAAGGGGCGCGGGCACAGGAAACAACGACTAGGAACTGAATACATCTTCAACCCGTCAAACCGACGATCCACCAAAGAAATTTGAAGAAATGACGAAGTATGGAAAACGGACAGACGAGCTTCAAAAAGGGTTGACAATAGTTCCACAAAATATATACCACGGAAGAGGGCATGATAGGTGGACTGTAATACAAAAGAGGGTATGATCTAAGGCTGGTTGCAAATATGTATATCGTGGAAGTGACGGTACTGTTCGCAGGCCATGGAACAACATAAGTCCAATCTAGAGTCCGCCTATCGGGAATTCGCGGTTGGAGAAGTTTCTGGGTATGGAATGGGGAAGCGTTCGATCGATGTCGCGATAAAAGAGCATGAGTGCAAGTGTGAACCAGGAATACGATTCGCGAGTTTACTTGGTTCCTGCTTGTATGCTTCGTCTGTCAATTTGTATATTGTGGAACTCTGAGACATTCTATTAGCGAGTCAGCCTGCAAGTCCGGCTGTCAATTTGTATAGTGCGGAATTGTGGGTGCTGTTTGCAGGACACAAAACTATAGAAGAAATGCTTTGCCATTTAATATAGCTTCTGTATTGCAAATGTGGTAGAGTCAATTTAAAGAAAGGGGAAGCGGTCGTTGGAAACGTGTGAATTGGGCAAGCCGCGCAACAAGGTATTTTCGGGAAAAAAATGATTAAGTAACTGGGAAGAGAAACTACAGAGAATAAAAGAGTGGGAAAATAAAAAGGCGGAAGACAGTTTTCGTAAGCATGAATTGGTTTCAAAGAAGCCCCATTGTTGCAAAACCATCATTTTCTACTAATCACCAACAAATGCATTGTTGAAGATTAGATTTTATTGCAACGTGTGCGTGTAAGTATGTTCTTGATACATTCTTCTATGACTATAACATATTAACTTAACTACTAAACTTCATTTTTTACTAGTTGCCAACAAATGCTTTGTTGAAGATTAGATTTTATTGGAACGTGTGGGTGTAACTGTGTTCTTGATACATTATTCCATCATTGCAACATATTAACTCAAGTATTAAACTTCTTGCATTATGGGTTGTTAGCATTAAAACTTAATAACGATTTGCTGCAACATTGTACACTGGTATTGTTATGTTCTATCTGCATTATGAATAGAATTGAACGTTGGTTTGAAACTGTGTAATCCATTTTTTGCTTGCATAAAAGGATGGTGGATTGACACAGTACATTGTCATATAATTGTTAGATGTTCCATCTTAGAAAAAATAATCTAAGTAAACACAATATTGAAGAAGTACGAGAGAACCGAACCATGCCAATGAGAACATGCGTTAAATATAGAAAAGAAGCAACAAGGAAGAATCGAAGACAATTTTTTTAATAGCAAATCCATGTAAAAAGATAACAAAAAAATCCAGTATTGTACATCTATTCTTAGAAATTGGACCCAGTTCTTTGGGCCAAAACATTGAACATATCTACGACAAACACAGGTACGGGATCTGCAGTATGCAAGATCCTCGCAGTTTTATCCTCGATGAATTATCATGTGATGAAATTGATAGTTTTCAGAAGTTTCCCGTGAGAAAGAAGAGGAAAAACGTTGCAAGGAAAATAGAATAACCCTTAGTTGAAACCGCCTCTGCATAGTCCAAAAACATTTAGGAGCACAGGTTGCGCATGCAATTCTAGAGGCCCAAATTAATCCATTCTGGGCGGAAGGAGATGACTAATAGAAAAATGCCTTGCAGCAATGAGAGTTTTGGACCTGATTCCCTAAGATGTTAATCAATAATTTTTTGGCTTGAAATATATCTCTGGGAGCATCAACATATCATTGCTTTACAATGAAACTCTTCCACCCAAAACAAACTAATTTGGAATTCTGGAATTCCTACTTTCGCGCTGCAAAATGGATATTGCATTTACCGTCGGTTTCTTTTCTGAAACTCCTTTTGGTGTTGTCAGGACCGCCATCACCGAGCTGGGAAGTTTTGTCTGTTATGGTTGATTTCAATTTGAGCGCAGGAGTGGAAAGATTCTCTGCATTGCTATCATCCATTGCCATATCATCGACCATCAGATCATCTTCTTCCGGCTAAGAATTCATGACATCAACTTGTGCGTCAGCCATGAATGCAACTAGGCAGGTTCTCTGAGCAGGCAGGGTTTCCTTGGAATTCTTTGGCTTGAAATATATCTCTCGGTGTACCAAGGGACCATCTGCTTTTTTTTCTCCTAGGTGGAGGGAGATGAGTAGTAAGAATATGCCCTGGAATAATGGAACCTCTGGCCATTTTGCTCCAATGTATTTATTGTGGCTAGACAAAACTATTGCCACAAGTTATTAAGAATTTCCGTTTGCTTGAGACGATGTTTGAAATGAAAATCGAGGAGGGATAATATAACCCGATGCAAATTATGGTTTAATGCGTATCAATGGAATATCTTCTCGAGCCTTTTGTTGATCAATGACAATCTCCAGGGTTCGTGTGGAATGAGCTGTCACCATCACAACTCACTAATTGCACAATTAGAAAAAAGTGCGAAGGTCGCCGTGATGACTAAGAGAGATTAAGATTGCACCAAAAATAGATTGCATTGTGTTTGAAATGAATACTTGGAAATGATAACATACTTATGCGCAAATCTTAGTTTAATTCGTAGTAATGACAAATCTTTTCCGGACTTCCGGACATTAATAACAATCTTAACGGTTCCTGCAGGATGAACTACTAGCATTAAAGCTTAATTATTGCATATTTGGAAACAAGTACGAAGGCATCGGCGATGACGAATTGCGACGAAGCACCGGTTAACCCAAGAAACCGATTCCAAGAAATACCTAAGTATGGAAAGCGACCGGGTGGGTTACAAAATAAAAATGGTAGAAGATATACCCAAGAGATGTGAAGGGCCGATGGTCATATTGCATCTCAGTGACAGATATCGACTGTCAATTTATATGTCGTGGAATTTTGGCTGCTGTTTGTGCGCAGGGGGACAACAGAAGCGCAATGGCGAGAGGGAAATTTGTATATTGCTGAACCTGGGGTTCTTTATATAAAAACATGAGACATTGGGAAAAAGGAACAATCAAACACAAAGCGAAAGTATACGAGATGAAGGGGGGTTTGTTGCAAATTTGTAAATCGCGGAAGTCCGGGTGCTAGTCGCAGGTGGCGGAACAATGGAAATGCAATGTTAAAGCTGCCTATGCAGGAACCCATGTTTTGAAAAAAGAAAAGCATAGAGAAAAGAGAAACTAGAAAATTTTGAAAAAACGAGTACTACACACTAAATATGTACTTAGCCACTTTTTGAATCACGGGTTCTCGAACGTGCGAGCTCTAAATTGGGCATCCATTGTTCCCTGGCCTACAAATATCATTCAGAATTCCGCGATATACAAATTGGCCAGCAGACCTGTGGGGTGGCTCGTTCAAAATTGAACTCATTTTGTTTCTTTTCATATAAACAGTACTCAGAGTTCCGCGATATACAAATTGACAGATAGAGTCCAGGGTTGGCGGCCTCGAGCATGCGATTGTCTACGGATGCTAATCCCTATTAACTACTGGACATTATCTAAAGACATTCTTTTGAATACTAAATTATTAATATTAAATATTGATATTGTACAATTTAATTAGACAAGGAGGTCTGTACAATATGAAACAGGGAAGCGGTCGGTCGGTCGGGCTGGTGATATAAAGGTAAGTGAAATCTAAATACGTGAATCCGCCAACTTCCTTACGAAGAATTTTTCCGAAAATAACGAGCAATACATTAAATCTATTTTTATAAAGTACGAACATGAGATTTTATAGAGCATGCACTGTTCCCGCATTCCATACTTAAGCCAATATTTGGATCATGGGTACTTGAGCCTCTATTGTTCCGTTAGATACAAATAACACCCAAGAGTTTTGCGATATACAAATTGATAGGCGGTCTTGCAGGCTGGGTCACTCAACATTGCATTTCTATTGTTCCACGTCGTTCAAACAACACTCAAAGTTCCGCCATATATAAATTCACATATGGACTCTAGAGTTGGTGGACCCAACCTTCGAGTGTTTACGAATGGTGATCCATATGAATTATCTAAAAATTGGGGGGCTCAAAATTGGGGATTTCTTGTTCCGTGCCTTGAAATAACACCTAGTGTTTCGCGATATACAAATTGACAAGCGGATTTGCGGACTATTTCAATTTTAAGGGCCTCGTCTTGATATAATAGCACAATTGGGCTTGGGACAGTTTACATTCGTTTCTTACAATATCAAACAGAGAAGCGGTCGGTCGGGCTGGTGATCTAAAAGTAATTGAAACCTCAAGTCGTGAATCCGCCAACTTTTGCAGGTAGAAGTTTTTCGAAAAAAGACTAACACATACTAAGTATGAACTCTTACAAGGTATGGACACGAGGTTCTTATAGAGTTTGTACGGTTCCCACATCTCATACTTGGCCACTTTTTCGATTGCGGGTTCTCGATCTGGTGGGCTCAAAGCTGCGCCTCTATTGCTATGTATCCTACAAATAGCACCCAGAGTCCCTCGATATACAAATTGACAGCCGAAGCTGCGGATTGGGTCACTCAACATTGCAGTGCTATTGTTCTGTGTCTTCTAAACATGATTCAGAGGAAATGAGTAGTACATACTAAAGATGTACTTCTAAAAACTATGGACATGAGATTTTATAGAGCATGTACGGATCCCTCATTCCATGCTTAGCCACTATTTGGACGGCGGGTTCTCGGGCTGCTGGGTTCAAAATTGGTCCTTCATTGTTTCGTGTCCTACAAATAACACCCACATTTCCATGATATACAAATTGACAAGCAGACTTGCCAACTATTTGAATTTTAAGGGCCTCATATTCATGCCATAACACAATTGGACTTGAGCCAGTTTATATTTGTTTATTACAATATCAAACGGGGAAGCGATCAGTCGGGCTGGTGATATAAAAGTAAGTGAAATATGAAGTCGTGAATCCACCAACTTCTACACCTACAAGTTTTGCGAAAAACAAGTAATACATAATAAGTATGTACTCTTATAAACTATGGACATGAAATTTTTATAGAGCATGTATGGATTGACCATTCCATATTTAGCCACTTTTTTGGATTTGGGGCTCTCGGGATGAAAATTGGGCCTCTATTGTTCCGCGCTCTACAAATAGCACCCACAGTTCCGCGATATACAAATTCACAAGCAGACCTATGGGCTGGCTGGCTCAACATTGCACTTTCATTGTTCCGTGTCCTTCAAATAGCACTTGGAGTTCCGCGATATACAGATTGACAGATGGACTTGAGGGCTGGCGGGTTCAAGTTTGCCATTGATTACGAATGACAATCCCTATCAACTATTTAATATATCTAAAAACATTATTTTCAATACTAAATTATTAATATTAAATATTGATATTGCAGAATTTAATTAGACGAGAAAGTTTGTATGGTCGGGGGAACGATATAAAAGTTTTCCGGCAAACGAGAAATACATAGTAAACATGTATTTTTATAAAGTATGGACATGGGATTTTATAGAGCATATGTGGATCCCTCATTCCATACTTAGGCACTTTTTGGATCGTGGGTTCTCGGCCTGGTGGGCTGAAAATTGAGCCTCTATTGTTCCGTGTCCTACAAATAACACCCAGATTTCTGCGATATACAAATTGATAGAGCAGACTTGCGGGCTGGTTGGCTCAACATTGCACTTTTGTTGTCCCGTAGCGATTCCTTATTAATTCCATATTTAGCCACTTTTTTGGATCAGGGGTTGGCAGGTTGAAAATTGGGCCTTTATTGTTCCGCGCTCTACAAATAACACTCACAATTCCACGATATACAAATTGACAAGCAGATCTGTGGGCTGGCTGGCTCAACATTGCACTTTCATTGTTCCATGTCCTCCAAATAACACTCAGATGATGCAGGAGCATCTCCCACATCAAGCGAGCCAGCGCGGAAGCCAAAGGACAGCTGGACGAGCCAACACAAATTTTGAGTTTCTCTTGGATTGATGCGCGAACATTAATGTGGAAATTTAATGAAGCGCACTTGTATATTGTAAAGGGACCTTGAGCGGATTGCTCTCGTCCTTAGTAGATAGAAGGCATTTATAGTTATTAATGCAGGTAGATAGAATTTAATTCTAGATTAGACTGTTTGAGAGCGCAAGAGGGAAACATGATATAGACACTCTCATTGTGCATTGTAACATTATGAAGCAACATTGTTGAGAAGAGMAAGAGCATGCAGAGAGATGTGTAAGAACACCCATGTACAAATATTTTAATTAATAGAAGAGTTTGATTCAAATTCATGGTTTGTGTTGTTCTCTATGTATTGATGTTGATATGCTCATGAATGTTTGCTTCCTGTTATACATTTGCTTTTATATGCCGTGTATATGATTTCATGTTTGAATTGAAGTCTGAGAGGAAGAAGGAATGAGTTTCAATTGTTTCTCTAATTGAGCCAGAGAATTCCTGCAAGGAGTGCAGTCGAAGTGTCCACAAGGAGTGCGTTGACAGAGAGCTCAGATAGTTTTACTTTTGTTCTCATTTCCCCAAAGTGAAATTGGGCACAGGTGCCGTGCAAGGAGTGCGCAGGCTGAGTGAAGTTCAGGGTTGCGAACTTGAGCGAGAGTTGAAGGACTGCTGCTGCAGGTGTGCGCAGAGTCAAAAGAATTCAAACACTTAGACGTGTTTGAAGGTTTCCGCAAGGAGTGCGTGCAAGGGTCTTTTATAGAAGCTCAGGAAGGATAGAGCCTTCGAGTTGTTGAAGGACAGCGCAGAGGAGTTGTGCCTGGAAGATTCAAGAAGGCGTCGCAAGTTTGCACGCAGGTGGGTGAGTTCCGCGGAGGAACACTTAGTCGTTCCGTAGATTTCATCAGAAGGAACAGACGGACGAAATTCTCTGAGGAGATTTCACGAAATTCCGTGAGCCGTTAGATCTCACAGAGGTGCAGGGAAGTTACAGTGGAAGCGTCGAAGGGTTCAAAGCTCAGGAGGGGCAGAGCCGTAGATCCGAATCACAAGGACCATCAGATTTACACGTGGGATTGTGCATCAGGGTTTCGTGGGTTGAACTCCGTGAACATAGCAACAAAAATCGCGATATTGCGATACACAATATCCCGACAGGCGAAAGAAGAGTGTGGGGCCACAAGAGTCAGAGAGGTGGACAGGTGGCACGAGCTATCAGAGTTTCATGGTGAGAAGTCCCGATACAATAGCATCCAGATTCGCGATATTTCGAACTCCGAAATGCCGATGGAGTGAGGACCGTTGAATAGTCAACTCGCACGTGCGTCGGGGTTTCGGCATATCGGGAGTCGGGATTCAGTAAAGCAAGTTGCTTGACATCGCGAGTGGCGAATTCGCAATTGTAGAAATCCCGATAGGAGGAAGAAAAGGTCAGCGTTGACTATTGTTGGGGTTCAAGGTTTTGAGAATCCAACGGTCGACCATTGACCTCGCGAAGTCGTGAAGTCCGATTCCCCGATAATTAAAGAGAGGGGATCGCGCGAAGAGTTCTGTGGGTGCATATTTCCCGATAGGGAAATAGAGGAACGTCAAGTTCTTCAGGCTGCGTGAAAGAAGAAGATCCTGTGAGAGGACGTGCTTGTGGGCGCGTGCTGCGTCATCAGAGTTCTGCGATATACAGATTGACAGATGGACTTGAGGGTTGGCGGGTTCAAGTTTTCCATTGTTTATGGATGGCAATCCTTATCAACTATCTAACATATCTAAATACATTATTTTCAATACTAAATTATTAATATTAAATATTGATATTGCAGAATTTAATTAGACAAGAAAGTTTGTACAATCTGGTCGGGCGAGCGATATAAATTTTTTCCGACAAATGAGCAATACACAATAAACATGTACCTGTATAAAGTATGGACATGATATTTTATAGAACATATGCAGATCCTTCATTCCATACTAGGCACTTTTTGGATCGCGGGTTCTCGACCTGGTGGACTGAAAATTGAGCCTCGATTGTTCCATCTCCTACAAATAGCATCCAGACTTCCGCGATATACAAATTGACAGGCGGACTTGTGAGCTGGTTGGCTCAACATTGCACTTTTATTTTCTCGTATCAATTCCGTATTAATTCCATATTTAGCCACTTTTTTGGATCGGGTGCTCTCGAGCTGACGGGCTGAAAATTGGGCCTCTTTTGTTCTGCGCTCTACAAATAGCATCCACAATTCCACGATATACAAATTGACAAGCGGACCCGCGGGCTTGCTGGCTCAACATTTCACTTTCATTGTTCCGTGTCCTCCAAATAGCACTCAGATTTCCGCTATATACAGATTGATTGATGGACTTGAGGGATGGCGGGTTCAAGTTTTCCATTGTTTACAGATGGTAATCCCTATCAACTATCTAACATATTTCAAAACATTATTTTCAATACTAAATTATTAATATTAAATATTGATATTGCAGAAGTTAATTAGACAATAAACTTTGTACAATTTGGTTGGATGAGTGATATAAAAGTTTTTCGACAAACGAGAAATACATAGTAAACATGTACTTTTATAAAGTATAATATGTGAATCCCTCATTCCATACTTAGGCACTTTTTGGATCGCGGGTTCTTGGCCTGGCGGGCTGAAAATTGAGCCTCTATTGTTTTGTGTCCTACAAATAGCACCCGGACTTACACGATATACAAATTGATAGGTGGACTTGCGGACTGCTTGGCTCAACATTGCACTTTTATTGTCTGGTGTCCTCCAAACAACACCGCGGACTTGCGGGCTGGCTGGGTCAACATTGCACTTTCATTGTTCCGTCTCCTCCAAATAACACTCGAAGTTTCGTGATATACAGATTGACAGATGGACTTGAGGGCTGGCGGGTTCAAGTTTGCCATTGTTTACGGATGGTAATCCCTATCAACTATCTAACATATCTAAAAACATTATTTTCAATACTAAATTATTAATATTAAATATTGATATTGCAGAATTTAATTAGATGAGAAAGTTTGTACAATCTGGTCGGGCGAGTGATATAAAAGTTTTTCGACAAATGAGCAATACATAGTAACAATGTACTTTTAAAAAGTATAATATGGGGATCCATCATTCCATACTTAAGCACTTTTTGGATCGCGGGTTCTCGGTTTGGCGGGATGAAAATTGAGCCTCTATTATTCTGTGTCCTACAAATAGCACCCAGACTTTCGCGATATACAAATTGACAGGCGGACTTGCGGACTGCTTGACTCAACATTGCACTTTTATTGTCCCGTGTCCTCCAAACAACACTTGGAGTTTCGCGACATACAAATCGACAAGACTCCACGACTGGCAGGTCCAATATTGCAATTGTTTAGGGATGGTCATCCTATCTAACTTTATCTAATAACATTATTTTCAAATACTAAATTATCAATATTAAATATTGATATTGTACAAGTGAATTACATTAAATTATTAAAGGATGTTAAATTGCTTATTTTTTTAAAAAAGTGAAGGAAACAAAAGAAAGTTTTTTTAAAATTCCAACATCGCAAGCATAACAAGGATCAATTTGAATTTTAAGGGCCTCTTGTTCATATGATAGCACAATTGCACTCCACACAATATATATTCGTTGATTTCAAATTATTCCAGGACATTAATTTTACCAAGTTCATCGGGTAAGCAAAAATGCCAAAACAATGACCAATTTGAATTTTAAGGGCTTCTTATTGATATGATAGCACAATTGCACTTCACACACTATATATTCATTGATTTCAAATTATTCAAGGACAATAATTTGACCAAGTTCATTGATGAAGGAAATCTGCTAAAACAAGCCACATACTACATTTGCGTCACAATGCCATAGAAATTATCAGGCGGACTCTGCGGGCCGGTTGACTAAAAAAATCAATTATATTGTTCCATGTCCTCTAAAGAACAGTTCCAGTTCCACGGTATACAATTTGAAATACAAAGAACATAACCAAGAACCAACCAAACTTCAAACAGACCGCAAGCAAGTTCCCAGAAGGTTCCATAGAGCAGAACCCATCGACCTTTGCACCAAACAATTTGATATACAAAGAAAAGACGCCGAAACATTCATTTTCTCTTGCATCTGGTATATGTTCCCAGTATAAAATAACCATGACATGGGATATATGGGGTTTGCTGCCATGCTAATCCTATGCACGTGCAATCCCAACTAACTAAGTCCGACGAACATTCATCTGGATGTTGAACAAATATTACAGAGACACATGAGGTATTTTTTGTTTCCTGCCAAAGTTTGATATATATATATATATATATTTTTTCCCCTTCTTCAGCCGATATGAAAAATTGCATTGTCTTCATTTAAGGTGAATTTTCTATGTATCTGAAGCTCCTGCAGCATGTAGACACTGCTTTCCTTTTTCTGTAGATACGTTTTATACGACAACTCTGCCAACTTAGGAAGCACATTTTGTAATAGAGCCTGCCTAACCGTACAATGCACGATTGTGTTGCCCATGGTTCGGATAACAACAATAACTCAATGTCCATATATATATGGACATTTTTCACCGCATCGCAGACAATCAATCGTATCATCACTTATCAAAGCAAAGACAGAAGCAGGGGAGTTGCGTTTTGTACATACAGGTTCAAAGGGGGTCGAGTACACATTGAATGAAACTAAAACACCTTCAACTTGGGAACGCGAGAATATGAATTAATACATTGAACAATATAATACACAATTGCACCCCCCCTCCCCTTAAATAAAATAAAATAAAATATAACAGGTTGCCGAAATTTGTTGAAGGCTATTTCTATAAGAAAAGTGAGGATGATTTTGTGGATGTATACGCACAACAGTTGTAGATCTAGCTAGTTTCTTCAGATCCTCTACTATATCTGCTCGCAACTCTGTTACAAACGTTGCCTGGGTTGTCCGAAAGATCCTTTCTCTAACATCCCTCTTCTTTGTTATATTTTTGAACAACATAAGTGGGATCTTCCCTTTATGCAATTGTTGTTCCATTGACAAAAACAAATATGAATACGTATCGAACAATTGTAGCTACAACATGGAACAATGCAATATTTGTGTAAGTAATCCGAGATACATGCACATGCGAAAGTAAATGAAAAAAATGAATATGAAAAGCGGTACCATTGCCTTGTCCCTGTCCGAATCTCCATCCTTTATATGGATAACGTGTTGCGAGCCAAGTTTTCTCGCCAGTGTGACAACTGCCCCAATCATTTTGATAGGGTAAATATCAGTGCTCTGTGCAAGCTGGCTGATAGTCGTGTCTGGGACGAAACAATATTTTGAACAAACAACGGGAATTTTTTCCACAATGCTTGTTTCGTTGAGAGAAATAATCGATTGCAATCACCATGATCATATACTATTTTGGGCAATATATTAAAATTTGTAATGGATATCCCATTACGCGGCAATATCTTTTTTGCATGTTTCTGGACAAGTTGTGGAGGAACAGTCAGTGTCACTGTCATCATGGCCTCCTTGTCTGTCATGTCAGCACACATAATGGATCTACTTTTGTTTCCTCTTCCAAGTAGGTTCTATAGACGACCATTATATCCCCGACGAACACTTGTCCAATTCAGTAGCTGTTCAAGCCCTTTATTGACAGTACTTTGGATGTCACAACTTTAGACATGGTGACATTTTTTGAACATGAAAACTAAAGTGAATGGTAGTGTGCAATTGTTTTTTGTATTTTTCTTTTACTGGCATAAATCTACAAGTACACACATAACTTTGATGAACTATGGAGCCAGAGTTTCACAACCACACCTCTTAGTCCGCGGAACATGCAACACGTTCGACATTTCTCTTGTACTTGTTGATACTTCTTGCAAGCTGCAAACCATGTATTGCAAATGACATCAACATATCCACCATGCCATAGATGAATATATACCCGAGGATGTTTGTTTTTGCATCTTTACCTTTGGCCTTGTCGGTCTGCTGATGTCTGGGATGACTGAATTCTCATGGCCATGTCACTAGTCCAACGTTTTATGATGAAAGCATGTGCAGATGAACATCACACTAAGCAAATGAATTAGAAAACAAAAGGGATAATAGAAAATGGAAAAAGTAGAAATAGGGAGGGCAAAAAGGCCCATTACTAGCAAGTCATCGTTTTCAAGTCTAATATTATATGCCCCCACCCAGTTTGTATATTTAATTTACCAACACACTTGGTATATTTTTTAGAAGATTGTACCACGGAACCCTCTGCTGTTGCACAAAACAATTCATCTCCCTATCCAAGAAACCTGTTTTTTTCCAAGGCAACAACGCCGAATATGCAATCGACATGAAGCCAACTTAGTATGAAGACAAACATCTAAAAGAAAGAGAAACATGTCTATTTACCCGCCAAAGATTCCATCGTCCTGTCCAGCCATTATGTTTGTTTAAATACAACAATGCAACGAAAACACAACGAACATGAACTAGCTTAGTATGCAGGAAGGCATGTATTGAAGATAGCTTATAATGAAGACATACATGTAAAAGAAAGAGAAAGAGGGTTATTTACCTGCAAAAGAGCCCACTCATCTCCAACTATCTTGTTTGTTTAAATGTAGCAATGCAACGGCAACACAACGGAAATGAAGCAGGTTAGTATGCAGGAAGGCATGTAATGAAGATAACTTACCATGTAGGAAGTCACACAACATGTACATATAATAAACTAGGTGAACACATATACAGACAATAAATGAAATACAAAACAATGCAATATGAAATAACAGTACAAGCATGCACCTTTCTATATCCTCTTCAATCGATGCAGTGAAGACTTCCTCGTTTTCTCTAGCTATTTTGTTTGTTTGAATGTGGGAACACACAAAATACAATGAACATCAATGGAAGATGGTATTCACCGGAGAACAAACAATATGTACATACAGTAAAACAAACTCAATGAAGAGTCCATAAGATAGGCATAAACATGAACCTTTGCGCTTCTCTATCCATGGCTGTAAACGTGTAATTTTTTTTCCCTGCCCAAAATATATTACAAGGCACAAAATATCATGCAATTGCATGGCCGTAGCTAAACGATTTCTGGTTTTCCATGGAAATTTATTCAGATATGCTTCCACTGATGGAAATACATGTTCTTTATCCTATACACAGACTGCTGTGCCCACGATACAAGTTTTCAGTTTTCCGTGGAAAACTACCCATATATGCTTCAAGACATCCAAATATAAACTTGCAGAATCTTTGTTGCACATATCATATCTCAAGCACAACACAAATTGTAGTGTGCGCACATCAGTCTATGTAGAGGAGAAAGAACATGTAATGTCATATCGACGCATCTGACCATACATGGTTTATAAATGTAGCTTGCATATGATTGTAATCTGGTGAAAGGGTATGGTACTAAATTAAAGGACGAGTGTCATATAAATTCAGTAGATGAAAGTTGGCTATGGCATAAAAGGTTGGGGCATATTAACTTTGACAATCTTGTGAAAGTCATCAAACTTGGTACAGTAAGAAACTTGCCAAAAATCATAAAACCTTCAAATGCTATGTGTAGACACTGTCAACTAGGAAAACAAACTAGAATAAGGTTCAAGGCAAAAGAATACACAACCTCAAAACCATTAGAACTTGTTCACACTGACCTATGTGGACCTACTAGAACCAAGAGCTTGCAAGGAGAGTCTTACTTTATGTTATTCATTGATGACTTTACTAGAATGAGTTGGATATGTTTTCTCAAAGAAAAATTAGAAGCACTCAATAAATTCAAAGCTTTTAAAACCCTTGTTGAAAATGAAAAAGAGACAAAAATGAAATATCTTAGATCTGACAATGGCGGTGAATTTACCTCAAGATAGTTTGATGTCTTCTGTGAAACTCAAGGAGTAAAAAGAAAATTATCTGCTACTAGAACACCCCAGCAAAACAGGGTTGCTGAAAGAAAGAATAGAACAATTCAGGAGGCTGGAAGGACCATGCTAAATGAAGCAAAATTATCAGATGGATATTGGAGGGAAGCTGTAAGCACAACAATATACATATTGAACAGAGGTCAGCTCAGGATTAATAGTGATAAAACCCCTTATGAATTATGGTTTGGAAGAGATCCATTAGTGAAATACTTCAAAGTCTTTGGAAGTAAATGCTACATCAAAAGACTAGATGAGAGTCTTGGAAAATTTGATGCCAGATATGATGAAGGTATTTTTCTTGGATATGCTTCAAACAAAAAGGCATATATAGTCTACAATATTAGATTACATAAGATTGTTGAAAGTGCAGATGTCAGAGTAGATGATCTAAAAACAATAAGGATAAACAATCAAGAGACCATATCTACAAACAAAGATGAAGATGACGATGAGACATTCGACACCCAACTAAAAGAAGTAGAAGAGAGTGAAAAAGAAAGGGAAGAATATGATATGGATACTAGTGATAGTGAAGAATATAGTGAATATGGAGGGATAAGAGAAGAATTTCCAAGAAGATATACAAGGACACCCTCAAGAATTATTCAGAAAAATCATCCCGAAGAACTGATTATTGGAGATATGAATGATGGAGTGCAAACAAGAAGACAACTGTTGTATCAAACTGAATTAACATTGTTGTCACTTATTGAGCCAAGCTCAATAAAAGAGGCATCTAAAGACGAGAACTGAGTTAAATCCATGAATGAAGAATTGGATCAAATTGAAAGAAACCAAACTTGGGAGCTAGTTCCTAGACCAAAAGATAAAAATGTCATTGGAACTAAATGAGTATATAAAAATAAAATGAATGAAGATGGGCATGTAATCAGAAACAAGGCCAGATTAGTATGTAAGGGGTATGATCATGTTGAAGGAGTAGACTATGAAGAAACATTTTCACCTGTGGCCAGATTGGAAGCAATTAGGATGTTCTTAGCTTTCTCCAGCTATAGAAAATTTAAAGTTTACCAAATGGATGTCAAGTCAACATTTCTCAATGGAAATTTAGAAGAGGAAGTCTACATTGATCAACCAGAAGGATTCCAATTAACCAACAAAGGGGACTATGTTTTCAAATTTAAGAAGACACTCTATGGATTAAAACAAGCACCCAGAGCATGGTATGCAAGGTTAGGTTCTTATTTACAAAAACAAGGCCTCAAAAGGGGATCAACAGACAACAATCTTGATTGCAAAATTGATGGTAATAACTTGATCATTGTGGAAGTGTATGTTGATGATATCATTTTTGGTAGTAATGAAATAAAAATGAGTGAATACTTTTCTAAAAGGATGTAGCAAGAATTTGAAATGTCCATGCTTGGAAAACTAAATTTCTTCCTTGGATTACAAATAATACAGTCCAAAAGAGGAGTTTTTATCCATCAGTCTAAATATGTTAAGGATATGCTTAAGAGATTCTAGTTAGAGGATTGCAAACCTGTTAGTACACCTATGACAGTTGGATGCAAACTAATCAAGGATGACGAGTCCAAAACTGTAGATACAAAATATTACAGATCAATGATTGGCAGTTTTCTCTATGTAACAACTTCTAGACTTGATGTCAAGTAAGCTATTGGGATGGTGGCTAGATTCCAAGAAGAACCAAAGGAGAGTAATGTTCAAGCTATAAAAAAAATCTTTAAATATTTAAATAGAACCATAGATCTGAGTTTGTGGTACCCCAGCAAGGACTCATTCACATTAAAAGCATATTCAGATGCTGATTGGGCATGAAGTACATATGACAAAAAAAGTATGAGTGGCAGAGCATTTTTTTGGGAGAATCACTAGTTGCTTGGATAAGCAAGAAACAATCTTCAATTTCTCTATCAAGCACTGACGCTGAGTATATTGCAGCAATAGAATGTTGCACACAAGTGGAATGGATGAAACAAACTTTACAAGATATCAAAATAACATTTGAAGAACCCACCATTATCCACTGTGATAATACAAGAGCGATAAGTCTGTCCAAGAACCCTGTTCAACACTTAAAATCGAAACACATCCCCATAAAATACCATTATCTAAGAGATCAGGCTGAAAATAAGAACATTAAATTGGAATATGTTCCAACACAAGCACAGGTGGCAGATAGTTTTACAAAACCCTTAAACAGAGATGTATTTGAACATCTCAGGAAAAAACTGGGAGTAATTCTTCCTCCTACTTAAAATCTCTCAAAAATATAACGCATAAGTGGGCACCTATCTAGGGGGAGATAACAATCAACATTAGAAAAAGTAACTCAGTTATGACAGGCAAAGTGTGATTGCAGGAGCAAATACCAGGTGTCAAAATAATATATATATATATATATATATATATATATATATATACATATAGATCATAAAAAAATAAAAAACCCTTTGCCATTGATGCCAAAGGGGGAGAGTAACTTCAAAGGACAGAAGCATCACCACAGGGGGAGATTGTGTATGAAGTTTGGTTGTTGCCCGCAATGACAACGAGGGAGATTGTTGGAAATAATTGTCATTGATGTCAACATGAGAAGTAAATAACCAGAAGTCCAAAGCTCAGGAAGAAGAATGAACTATTGATCACGATAGGATTAACAATCCGATGATGTTCAGAAAGCCTAGCGCATGAAGAAAGCTTTGAAGGAAGAACATAGTGTAGAAGATGTCGTGGGGATCAGTGGAAGGATTTCACAGTTAATCAAATAACATAAATGGTGAGAAGAAGTTGACCGTGGGCTTAAGGGTCGCGGGAGGATCGTGACCATTGAAAAGGATGAGAGTTTGACTATCCATATACCCGTTGATCGTGGGATCAAACCCAAGTTCTTGTTGAGAAGTTGAATCATTTTCAAGTAGAAGGAACATTGGATGATTGGTCAAATGACCATATAAAGTCGTGACCGTCGGATGAGAAAGCACATGAATCAATAGCCATTAGACCTAGGTAAGGTTCACCCACCTTAATACGTCAGCGAGAAGTGAGAATGGTTTTAGGGGGACCCATGCGAAATCACCCCATTCCGGACCCCCCCTTTTCATTAAAGTCAGAATGGCAAGGGGGGTCCGGAATCCAACCTTAACCGTTGATCTAAGCTCCTTGATCTCTGTCATCCAAGACTTGAGCATCCAATTTCGGACGCCCCCCCTTTCATTAAAGTCAGAATGGAAAGGGGGGTCCAGAATCCAAACTTAGCCATTGATCTAAGCTCCTTGATCTCTGCCGTCAAAGACTTGCGTGTCCAATTCTAGACCCCACCACTTCATTAAAGGCAATATGGAAAGGGGGGTCCAGAATCAAATCTCAACCGCAAAATTAGACATGAAAATCTTAACCATCCAAATCTGCAAGGAGGATATGCCTAGGAGTTAGCTAACTGTCCAAAATAAAGAAATGATCTGAACCGTTGATCCAGAGGACACATGGCAAGTGCATGGCATCTCGCTGAATTGTGAATTGGAGAAGTCAAATGTAAGAACGTAGGAACTCACGATATGCTAGGTCACGATAGAATCTGGGCCATCGGATCATAGAGGATCAAGGAAGACTTCTAAGCATCGATCAAATATACATCGAGAGATCTACGTCGACAAAACACGATAGCATGCCACGTTAGGCTGCGTGCATCCACGTCAGAAAGATCCATGTACTCAACACGTGTCAAGTCTTCTTGTGACGCTAGCAAGTATACGTCACGTTGAGAGTTTTCATCTCAGGAGTTTTTGCATCATAAGAAAAAATACTCTAAAAAGCACAAAGTCTCGAACGCCGAAACTCCGAAAGGGACATGCATCAAGCGTTCTACGTTTTCGACAGTTTTGGAGAGTTGGAGGTTATGAAGACTTGAAGTAATAAACATCGAAATCCCATCAACTGTCCATCTCGTCAGGAGATTGAATCACGACCGTTTTTTTGGTGAAGCGCTCAACCACTTGTTCAAGCTTACCATTCGGTCACCGCCATTGGTCATATGCTATAAGAATATTAAAAATTATAACATGTCGCTATAATTGGTAAAGCCCGTGGTTATGTAGAGCATGGTCATATGTGATGGTTTGAAGGAAGTGCCTTCACGAAATCTGGTCTCTGTAAATATAACAAAGATTAGACATCAAATATAAATGATTAAATTGATCCATGAATGAGATCAATTTATGACAAAAATAAACCGATACAAAGTCATGATTAAAAGAGAATAAATCTTGAAAATATGAATAAAGAATAAAAAGAAAAATGATATTAATTAAAGTTTAGTTATCATTTTAAATGAAAAGGTACAATGGTTCAAATAAAGGGACATGTTGTTTTAAATTTTACACCAGTTTGAAGATTATATAAACAAGAAAAAGTGGTGAGAAGAAAGTGTCTTTGCAGTTCAAGTCAGAAGATCAATAGCTGAAGCAGAGTCCAGGAAGAAATACAAATACCTATGTATTAAGGGTGGTTGGGTGGTTCAAGGGCATGTTGGTGCCTACAGAGGGAGTTGGTGCTTCCTTGTCAGTTGTAGCTGACTAAACAAGGGGGTCGTAGCCTCCTACTAGTTGGTGTTGGTAAAACAGGGTGTGGGTGCATCTCGATCAGTTGGTGCTAAACAAAGAGGAAGTACATCTTCCTTCTATGTAACATGTAAAACAAATTTCGCAGTTAATAGAAAATTATTTTTGGATTTCCCATTTGGGTTCCACGATAAAATACCATGTCAAAATTTTGTTTGCATTAATAAATGAAAAATTGATATAATTGCTGTGTCACTGATTCACCCCCCCCTCTTAGTGACAACATCTGATTCTACATGGTTAGCATGGAAGAATATGGATGGAGTGTTGCTATGGAAAGGATCAATCCTCTTCAACAAGGGCTAGAAAGAAAGAAAAAAGTGTTGCTAAGTCAAGGCTCTTTCTTACTTCAACAAATAAAATGGCTAAAACCTTGGTAGGGACATGAGACAAGGACCTTCAATGTGTGCTTGTCACCTAGGGTTTAATTCAACAAATTATAACCATAAATGCAAGATAAACAATACTACAACCATTCAATTAAGAAGTTTTGCAGAAATTAACTTTCATTTAACCAAGAAACCATATAGAAAACCCTAGTTGTAATACCTTCCACCAAGAGAAATGCCAAAATGCCAATAAAATTCCCAAAACATCTTTCTTCAATAAGTGCGCCTCACAATTTCAGCCAATAGATCCAAAGATAGCGCAAATTTTAGAACTGACTAATGAGTGAGTGAGAGATTATGAAAAAATGAAGGTGAAAACCCTCAATTGATACAATAAAATGACCTAATTTTACTTTAAAGGTCATAAAAAGGCCGACAAGGACAAAATACTAAAATCATACTGTTTTACATTAAATGTTCAAATTAAAACCCTAATCAAGCAATAGAAGGATGTCATCCCCTTTCTAGGGTGACCTTAGCCCCTTTGAGGGCAAATGTAGCCTTTTGAAGAAAAATGTTATCCCTCCTTGGGCTTCTGCAAGCTGCCACATGTGCCAAAATGCCCTATCCATCTGTCAAAATGCTCATGAAGAAAGGATGATGTCATGAACCTCCTGGGTGATGTCCTAGGCCTTCCAAGGCCAACGCTCCACTAAAAGGGCACAATCCCCCTAGGTCAAGCTCTTCCAGGGTGCCTCTGCAATAAGTCCTTCTTCTCTCTGGTGAAAACCCCTCTGTCCTATTTGCAAAAGGCATATCATTTGGAGAAAACTCCAGAATACTTTCCATGATTTACTCATGTGCTTCGTCATTTTTCACGGGGTAACTAGTTTCTTGCACATGGGTTCTGGTCACTGGCATATTTCGGAGATGACCTATTGTTCCATTTTTCAAAGGTATATTCACATAAGTGAGGTCCATATCAAGGGTACCACCCAACATTGAGGAAAAATTCCTAGACAACAACATCCCCCACAAATCTGGGACGTCTACTATCACTATGTCAATGTGGATTACTTTCTCAGGGTATTCTTTAGGGAAAACTTCCAAAATTTCAATTACCCCATATGTGGGTATGGCTTTATACTCAAATCCACACACATTTATGTAGGGTCATGTGACTTTCATGCCCAACTCTTGCATGACCTTGATAGACATCATGTTAGCACCAACCCTTGAATCCAACATGCAATTGTTGAGGCTCTTATTATTCATTAGCAAGGTCATGAAAAAGGGCGGGTGTTCATCATAATGGACCCTAAAGTGATAAACTTGTAACATAATAGGAGAGTCCATAATTCCATCTGATCCTTTGAAGAAATGATCAAATATTTCTTTAACATATGGTACCTTAATGACTTCTCTTAAAGGGATGGTCACATGCGTCTTGGATAGTGCCCCTTCAAAGTCAAAGTTCAAGTCCACCCTTTCGGTTTTGGGTGTTTTAGGAGGAAGAATGTTCAAAGGTGAAGGATTTGTTTGAGTTATTGCAGGAATGGTAAGGGTAGGTTGGTTTAGCTTATTTTTTCTATATACCTGAAATTCTCATTTCGCCAACTTCTCCTTTGATTCCGGGTCGAAGTTGTTTATTATTTCCATTCTAGCCTTCTTGGCTGCCTATTTCATGCGGTCTCGGTGTTCTTAAGGAGTGATGTTGAGGCAAATATAGGGGCCTTATATAACATGACCCATGTTGTTTATTTGGTCATGGAGTTTGTTAGTACCAAAAACATCTTCTTCCCATTCGACGAAACCAACTCCTTTCTGTATCAAACACTCATCTCCTTGTGTAGAACAATAATCATCACAGTATTCAGAGATGTCAGAGGCATCATCAGGACAATCACCACAATTTTCATCTCTTTCTTGTTCTAGAAGGATGTGGCGGGGTTCCATCAAGGCAGTATCACTTATGCATGTTTCTTGAAAAAGTAACACCTCCTCATCACCTAGTGCAATACTGTTCGCGTGGTTGGTGGAAATACTTTGGTTTCCCTTTCCCTTAGTCCATGTTATTTCAGTAATACCATCTTCTTCTGTCAATGGAAGAGTGGGCCAACCTTGGAATAATCATGGATCTACATAGTTATAGTCACTAGTTTCATGATCATTTGTTAACAAGGGAAAGGGTGTTTGCTCATCTTGCTCAAAATAACCAGTTTGTAATAGTGTGGAAGTTCCTTCGAATGATAGTTGGTCATTCAAGTTTTTCTTTGTCAGATAAGGGACTTCCAACATTTCACAAATACTTTTAACCCTTTACAATATATAGGACATACTATCACTCAGGTTGATGCTATCATTTCCAGGTTTTGGGAAACGTTGGGGTTGATTGCTAGTATACACCTGGGGCTCTTCAGACTTCAACCCTGAGTCCTCATTCATTTGGCCAAAGTATTCAAACCCGAGATCACTCATATCTTGGATTTCTTGGGTTTGACTTGGCATGGTCAAGGTGAATATGGAATCTAAAAAATTAGGTTTCTCATGAGTAGCCATACTTAAAGGCTCGGATGGTTCATGTTGTCTTGAAAAATTTAGGGCATATTTCATGTTTGAAAAACCCGTGCTCCATTTACTATGGAAAGCATTATTTTCTAACTTTAGATTCTCTAGGAGGTTATGCCGTGGCCCTTCCATGCTTTCCTTATTTACTCCCCATATGTATTCATTGTTCAAAAGGTTAACCTGGTGGGTGAGGCTGCTAAACTTGAGATTCTCTTCAATTTGGCAGGCAACATCTTGAGCTTCGTTTATGTTCGCAGGGAATGATTCTTGAGGGTGAGTTGTAAAGTCCCTTCAAAAGAGTTGAGGTACCGTTGGAGAATAATGCTCTTGGGGAGGAAATTGGGCTCAAATTTGTTAATGAGAGTATTGAACCTATCATTGAATCCCCTAAATTCTTCGTCTGTGTGTTTGCAAGCTTCGAGGAATTGAGAGTAAAGGGAATCCATGCTTTCCTTTTCACACCAACTGTTCTTAAAGGTTTGTTCAAGATATTTAGGGGCTTTGATGCTTCCTTTCGGGAGACTGTTAATCCAGTTTTTGGCACTTCTGGTGAGTGAGCTCACAAAGAGCCTTGTAAATACATCAGGGTGTTCTTGTCCAGATTGGCGAAACTAAAACCCTTCACAAAACTTGGTCCAATGAGAGTTACCACAAGATCCATTTTCTCATGAAAATCTAGGTATCTAGGAGTCAACCTTATTTGGTAGATCATGTAATCCCCCTTGGGTGTTAGCTAAGTCCAAAGAGCCAAAGAGTTCTTTATGAGACTATTTGGGAGAACTCACGGGGATGCCAGGATTTGTAGAGGCCATAGTAGTAGATGGAGGTATGTACTGATGCCCACTACGGGTTGTCATTTGTGGAGTCGCCAAATAAATTTCTTGAAATTAACAAAGAGATAAGGGAAAACACCCTAAGTGGAGTTTCCAGGTAAACTTGTAAGATAAATACTCTTGAGTCTAGACTTACTGAAAAGTGCCGTCTTTAAGAGAATTGACTCAGTGTTCCCCGACAACGACACCAAAATGTTATCGCACAGTTTGTATTTAGGATAAAATATGGATGAAAAGAGATCAAACTCGCATAATTGAACCAATCCAACCCACTGTCACCTCGATGGGAAGGTTCTTTCTATTTAGGGAGGTAAGGCCCAGGGGAGACGTCCTCGGTGACCTGGGGTTTTGAGAAGGCAAAAGTTTAGCAAGGCTAAGTGATAGTAATCCCCCTCACAAGTCACCACATGATCAGAAAGTTTGGCTTATAGCCAATAAAGATAACCATAAGTAATAACCAATAAGATCACCTACCCGAGACAAAGCAACAATAAAACGATGCATATGCAGGCTTTCTTGCTAGTTAGTGTTAGAATATAGAAGATCATGTGCTCGTTTTACCATTGACAATACCCTCGTCACCCAACCATAGGATGAAGCCACCATCTGAGCACCTTAACCTTGACTGAGAATTACTCCGGAGGCAATCCCTAGGCTAGATAGCCAAACAAGGTATAGCGCATCTTCCTCCAAGGATAATGCACCAACAATAGCTAATTAGATAGTCCAAACCTTAGCCAAGAGATAGTCCAAGCCATCAATGAAACTACTAGCTGCAGTAGCTGCACCTGCAGCTCTTCTCCACACGTGCGCACCAAACTGGGAAATACAGTGCGCACCACTTGCTGTCTGCAATTCTGAGATGCTGTCAAATGAGAACTGGCGCCCTGTATTTATACTGGTTCTGC
Source organism: Picea engelmannii (assembly GCA_009831015.1). Classification (NCBI taxonomy): domain Eukaryota; kingdom Viridiplantae; phylum Streptophyta; class Pinopsida; order Pinales; family Pinaceae; genus Picea; species Picea engelmannii. Next base: position 973,981 of record ML781686.1, on the reverse strand, counting down.
CAGATTTGCTGGGACCGAATTCTCCTTCTGGATATGTGTTTGTTCAGTATATTATTATTATTTCTGGCTGACTTCTTCTCTTGGAGGCTAATAACCTAATATAAATTGTCTTCTTGAGCCGACAAGAATTCCAGGGTTATTAACCAACTCATTAGGGTTTTCTCTTGCTTTCCAGAGTCTTTTATTCTCGTTCAGTTCACACATGGAGGTAAATACCTCTCACAACTACCATAATATTAACACTCCCTCCTAGCTAGAGAGGTATGGACTTGAGCACAAAAAAATACCATTTACTCGGTAGCATCAATATAGTTGTCTAGACTATTTCATGACTAGATCATGAGCATCACCATCACCATCAACTGCATCATATCTCAGAACCATACTTCATCTAAGTAATTAGACATGATGCTGGATAAGTCACTCACACCATAGGGTGATACAAGAGCCACTCTTATAATCTAGAGGAGTAAATGCTCTAAACCAATTTCCGTCTGGAAAATATCTATTCATCATTCATCTGGATGGTGATTATTTTCAATAAACTGCTGATAGTCTTCAAGGCAGTTAGAACAGAAATAGAACACAACTGTGTCTATCCATAGTAGTACATAACTACAATCTAGTGGTTCACTACCACACCAAGTAACACACAAGAACTTGATCAACAACGTATAGTCATGAACAGTGGAACATATCCACCACAATAGTCTTCATCTACTATCATACAGTCTTCATAACAAACATCTGATAGCATCCTGCACAAAAAAAATGTTATGATACAAACTGAATCATCTGGGCCAATCTTTCCCTCACATCTGTGAGCTCTGAAAGAATATCTATTTCACAAATAGTGGAACATATCCACCACAATAGTCTTCATCTATTGTCATATGATCTTCATAACAAACATCTGATAACAACCTGCACAAAAACAATGTTATGATATAAATTGAATCATCTGGGCCAATCTTTCACTCACATCTGTGAGATATGAAAGAATATCTGCCCTCAGTTTAGAACATCAACAATGGGCTATCTTCCCTATTCTTATCAAACAAGGAAGAAGGATTGTTTCTGATTTATGAGCCTGGACCATTCCTCACCCTGGCCCATTCTTCCTACACTAATCAAAGTGCACCCTGGACATAATGTATAAACCCTAAGGAATGTCTGAGTTTGGACCATTCCTCACCCTGAGCCATTCCTTCTACACTAATCAAAGTGCGCCTTGGAGAGAATGTATAAACCCTAAGGAATGTCTGTCCTGGACCATTCCCCACCCTGGGCCATTCCTCCTACACTAATCAAAGTGTGCCCTGGAGAGAATGTATAACCCTAAGGAATGTATGTCCTTGATTTCTAAACCTGGACCATTCCCCACCCTGGGCCATTCCTCCTACACTAATCAAAGTGCACCCTAGAGAGAATGTATAAACCCTAAGGAATGACCGTCCAGACCATTTCCTCTATTAACCATAAGAGGAAAAGACTGTCCTGCATCAACCTCCAAAACAAACGATTCCTCATGTTAACCACAATGAGAAATCGTTGTTCGACGAGGCGGGCCAGTCTTCTTGAGTAACCCTCAAGAAGAGAGACTACCCTAGACCACTCCCCATGTTAACCACAATGGGAATTCGCTGTATATGATACATCAACAATCAGACTACTTCCTATGTTAACCACAATAGGAAGTGACTGTCCGTAAGAAGTCTCAATCCACTTTCCGAATAGGAAAGCATCTGTCCGAGATGGACTATTTTTCAAATTTAAAGATGAATGTATTCAATAATGTTTTCAGTGCTCCCTTCTAACTTGGAGAGTCATTTCTTCCTTTTTCAATAAGAAGGAAGTTGTTTCCACAAGCTCTAGCTTGAGTATGCAAACTCTTTTATCTTGGATAGAAGTTTTACCAAAATGTCTGCTCATCTGTGGAGATATGTATTAGAGAATCATCTTCTCCTTTCTGGACTTCATTAGGGATAATGTAATGCTTGATTTCAAATGTACTTTAGTATGGAACATTGTGAAGGCTTCATGTAGATCTGAACAATAGAGTACAACATAGTTGGGAAATTGGAACATATCTATGTGGCACTTCTTCTATCATCATGAGATATGATCTACTGAGTAGTCATCTTGATGTTTATAGGAAATATTCACCACGCTTCTGCTGTGCACTGGAGGTTCTCCACCAAGTTATATTCTTCTATCTGCGTACAAGAGTCTCTTTCTGGTATGCCTCAAGGTCTTGAGATTTCTCTCCATACGCTCTTTATTCAATTTCTTTGGAGAATATTCTTTGCATTCATCTGATGTAGAACTCCAACTCATGGATGATATAATGACTCATGTAGAGATAAGTCTGGTTTATTGGAACAAGTAATCATCATAGTCTTCTCCCTCCATCTGGGAGAACCTATGGTTCTAGATCTCGCAATGCTTTCATTCATAAGTCTTCCATACACTGTTCTTCATCACGACTTTCAGTTCTTCTGCTTGATTGCTTTTAGTGAGTTCATATCGGGCTGGTAATCTTGTGATTCTTGATACAATGACTGGTTGTTCTGGTTCCTCTTTCTTTCTTGGAATCCTCATGTACTTCTTCTTCATGTTTTTCTTTAGCTCTTGGGTCCATGGAGTTTCTTATAGATTCCATGCCATAGAGATTCCACTTCTTCCTTTCATCATAGGATCACGGATCTAGATGGACAATCAAGAATACTTTAAGGCTTCTCTTCGAAGAAATCTTCCTCTGTGGTTGAACTGAACACGTACTGTCTTTCATGGTTACCACCATGGATATATATATATAATTCATCATCTTTAATGGATCATAGGATTAGCTCCCTCCTAACCCTTGCTTCATGTAAGAGTGCATATAATCAGCTCCCTCCGTCTAACAAAGTCCATGCTTCCATTTGCATCCTTATTGTTTTCTGCAATATATAATTGGCTTTCTTGTCTAATAGAATCCACGCTTTCGTCTTGTTGTCTTCTACAAAATGTCATAAGTCTTTTTCTAATTTCCTATCGATTGCTGACTTCTTTCTGTGTTTGCTTCTTCTAAGTCTCTTCATGATTGATTTGGCTTAACTTTCAATAGCTTCCACAAGATTTTTATTTCATTCTTTCATGTGTATTATCTAATGATATCTATTTTCATCTTGTTTGTTATTTCATAGGTATAGTTCTTCTTGGAACACATTATCTTCCAAGAGATAGATATACAAGATATGTATAGAGACGATGCAAACAAGATATGTATAGAGATGATGCAAAGAAGATATGTACAACAAATAAGAAAATTGTTGTTACTTTTTAGAAGAAGAAGTCTCTTCCATCCTGCTTAGTCTTCTTTGTAGGTTCCTTTTCTTCGACAATTGATGCTTCGTGTTTCTCCTTCATTTTTTTTAGCTTGGGACAATGATTCTTGTAGTGAACATACTTTCGACAGTTGAAGCATTGCAATTCTGAAATGTCTTTCTCTTGATTTGGCTTCCTCCTTGAACCAAACTTCCTTTTGTTCCTGAAGTTCTTGAATCTTGCTGCGAAAGCTTGATTGTCGTACTTCTTTTGGGGTTTCTCTTTTGCATTGATCCTTGATTATTCTTGAGCACAACAAGTCCAAAGTTCTTAAATGCCGGATACTCCTTCCTTGTGTGCATGCTTGCGGCAAATGCATCCCATGTCTTGGGAAGACCATTGAGTACTGTGTTCACTAATTCCTTCTCTGAGGTGATCTCTTCAATAGCTTGTAGTTGATCTCTTAACTAGGAGATCCTTACAAAGTATGATGTTATGCTGTCATCCTCATTCATCTTCATGTCACAGAGCTCATTCTTCAGACTCATAACTTGTCCAATGTTTCTAACTGAGAAGAGATTTGTTAGAGCATCGTACATTTTTTTTTTTTTGAGTCAAGATGGGAGATGTAGGGTATCAGGTGGTATTTTATAGAATCCACTATGATACTCATGGCATTGGTGTCAACATCTTTGAACTTCTCCATAGCTGCAACATTTTGTGGTTCCTTCTCTTTTCCTTCTTCAAACTATGGCTTCACGATCTTTCCTTTCATGATATCCAGTACTTTATGAGGTCAATCCTTGTCTTCCATGCTCTAAAGTTAGAGGCTCCATCTAACTTGTTCTCAGAGTTCATAGAGTTAGTCATTGCTTCTTGACTTGGTCAAACCCTAGATTTGACCAGAAATCCAAACTTCACGTCTTGGCTTGCTGAGAGTATCAGGAGATGTGCTAGGCTAGGGCACACTTGATCTGTCTAGATATTAGGTTAATCTCTTCACTTAAGGTGCTTCAACAAGAGGTTTAGGGTTTCTGCAACTACTCCTGCTAGTAAACCTAGCGACAATGTCTTGGAAGCTGCTTCTGCTAGTAACCCTAGCGACAATTCCTCAATGAGCTCAATATCCTAGCGGCTATGTTTCCTTCCAACGTTTAGACTGAATGAAGGAGGTGTGGGCCCATAACCTGTTAGAATATAGAATATTGTGTGCTCGTTTTACCATTGATGATACCCTCGTCACCCAACCATAGGCCAAAGCCACCCTTCGAGCACCTTAACCTTGACTGAGAATTACTCTGGAAGAAAACCCTAGGCTAGATAGCCAAAAAATGTATAGCACATCTTCCTCCAAGGATAGCGCACCAACAGTAGCTGATCAGATAGTCCAAACCCTAGCTAAGAGATAGTCCAAGCCATCACTGAAACTGCTAGCTTCAACAACTGCACCTGTAGCTCTTCTCCACACATGTGCACCAAACTGGGAATTGCAGTGCGCACCACTTGTTGTCTGCAATTCTGAGATGCTGTCAAATGAGAACCGACGCCCTGTATTTATATTGGTTCTGCCAGATTTGCTGGGGCCGACTTCTCCTTCTGGATATGTGTCTGTTCAGTATATTATTATTATTTCTGGCCGACTTCTTCTCTTGGAGGCTAATAACCTAATATAAATTATCTTCTTGAGCTGACAATACTTCTAGGGTTATTAGCCAACTCATTAGGGTTTTCTCTTGCTTTCTAGAGTCTTCTATTCTAATCAGGTTCACACATGGAGGTAAATACCTCCCGTAGCTACCATAATATCAACAATTAGTACTTCATATAATCAATGACCTATCTGATAATACGCAATTGAGCAACAAGTATTGATGAAGTCAATTTTTGTACGATAATAATAGTTACAATATCACTTCTTCAATAAATGCAAAAGAAACTTGGCATTCAATGTAACAAATTAACACTTCATTAGATAATGCCTTAACCAACCATTCAATTGCTTTGAAAGTAAAACGATAGCTGCACAAAGGTGTTTATAGCAAAATATGATGACAACAAATAGGGTTAGAAGATTAGTTCTAGGATAGGGTTAGTAAAGTTAGGGTTTGTTTAAAGTAATAGAAATTGTTTTTAGATCACACTAGGGCTTAGATCAGTGCGTTCCTAGGGCATATGGAGTCAAAAGGAGGACACAAGAGCTGAAGGATCAAGTGATAATAGTAAGACTAAGGACAAGAAGGTTAAACCTTGAGGTGTTGCTATGGCAAGGCCTCGAGGATGAAACCCTAGGGGAGAGAGTCTCACTTTGGTGTAGGGGAACTAGGCCTCAGTGCTCTTTCCTCCTTCCTTAACTCAATGGAAAAACGACTAGCTTAAAAAATTGCATGAAACTAAGACTATGACAAGGATTTACTAGGTAAACCCTAGGGAAAATTGGCTCACCAAGGTATAGCAGAACTAGGCCTTGATGCATTTTCTCCTTCTTAGATCAACAAGTAAGAAAAATGGTTAGCATGGAAGAAGATGGATGGAGTGTTTCCATGGCAAGGCTCAATCCTCTTCAACAATGGATAGAAAGAAAGAAAAGAGTGTTGCTAAGGCAAGGCTCTTTCTTACTTCAACAAATAAAATGGATAAAACCTTGGTAGGGACACGAGACAAGGACCTTCAATGTGTGCTTGTCACCTAGGGTTTAATTCAACAAATTATAACCATAAATGCATGATAAACAATACTACAACCATTCAATTAAGAAGTTTTGCAGAAATTCGCTTACATTTAACCAAGAAATCATATAGCAAACACTAGTTGTAATACCTTCCACCAAGAGAAATGCCAAAATTCCAATAAAATTCCAAAAATATCTTCCTTCAACAAGTGCGCCTCACAAGTTCAGCCAATAGCTCCAAAGATAACGCAAATTTGAGACCTCACTAATGAGTGAGTGAGATATGATGAAAAAATGAAGGTGAAAACCTTAATTTATACAGTACAATGACCTAATTTTACTTTTTAGGTCATAAAAAGGTCGACAAGGCCAAAATACTAAAATTATATTGTTTTACATTAATTGTTCAAATTAAAACCCTAATCAAGCAATAGAAGGATGTCATCCCCTTTCTAGGGTGACGTTAGCCCCTTTGAGGGAAAATGCAGCCTCTTGAAGAAAAACGTTAGCCCTCCTTGGGCTTCTCCAAGCTGCCACACGTGCCAAACTACCCTGTTCATCTGCCAAAATGATCCTGAAGAAAGGATGACATCATGAACCTCCTGGGTGACGTCCTAGGCCTTCCAAGGCCAACTTTCCACTGAAAGGGCACAATCCTCCTAGGTCAAGCTCTGCCAGGGTGCTTATGCAAGAAGTCCTTCTTCTCTCTAGTGAAAACCCCTCTGTCCTGTCTGTGCCCCTTGTTGCGGCCTCAATATCCATCTGGTGGGCTCTTTAGGCCCATGGAGGTCCGAACTGATCATCTCCCCATGTGCACCTGTCCAACATCATATCTGTCTGTCGAGCATGATCCTTCACATCAACAGCTACGCCCTCCATGGGCTCATAAGTCACAGGGATCATAGCAATGTCAATCACATCTCATCATCAATATTATTAAATATGTGCACAAAACCCCTATTACCCCAGTTAAAATATCCAAGACATTATACAAGCCTGCAATACAAGTTTGGGGAAAGTGACAGGGTGTCCTATTGGGCTAGTTTCCACTGGAAAAGGAAAGTTCCCAAAAAATACTAAATCTAAGCCATGTAAGTGGGTGATGTGAATAAGGGATGTCTTGACGATGGGCACAATGAAAGAAGTGGAATGCAAATCTTTACATGTGGGTGCCTTTGTAGAAGTCGAGCTACACCTGTCCTGGATGCAATTATTTCCAAGCCCATTCATGCCTTTTATTCTTTATTCTTATTGATTTTTCTTCAAGAAGATAATCAGGGGACACTTCCCTAGCATGATGCCTAATGGTGACAGTGTTACCCATAAGTACTTTCACAGAAATGGGAAGGTTGGATCGTGATGAAACCCCCTTTCTCATGGCCATGCAACCAAGAGTCATTACCTTGGTGTGGTAACCAGTTGCTAGTAGTGTCATACTGCTAGGTACCCATGGACCTAATAGAATGGCTCATGATGAGACCCCCTATCCTCTGACTAAGTCTTATTTTATTATTTTTATGGGTCCCCCTTATTTCTCGTTGAGAATCCTTTTACTTATTTCTCGGGGATCCCTGGGAGAAGCATCTCGAGGTTTTATTTTTAGGCTTTTATCTTTTTCCATCTTGCTTTTACCTTCTGGGCCTTTAGCCCCTTCTTCCCACAAGGTAAGGTGCAACCCACAAATGATTGGCCAACCCAATGCCTGGAAAAATGAAATGGGGTAGATGAGCCGGAAGCATGATGAAAAAGAGGTAATATGAAATGAGTAGACTATGGATTTTAAGAAATCCCCCCAGTGGCAAACCAAAACCTACGGGCACAAGATTTCTAGGGCATCCTGTCATTCCCCCGAGACATGGTCAAGTGGACAAGTATAAGATCCAAGCATTTGTTAGAAATAAAAGGAATTAAATGCACATATTCAAAGGTTTTGAGGATCAGAGTGACAGATACCATGATACCCAGACTCATTACCTCATGGAGCAATAACCATCTTTGTCACAAGACCAAGCCAATGGTGATGGATGCTGTTGTTGCTGGAAAAGTAGAGGCACTGAAAGGGAGAAAAGGTGGGCCCTCTAAGGCCATGCCTAAGTTGATATGGCTCTCGATACTCCATGTCTAGGACCTACGGGCCTCGAGACATAATCTCCTAGTTATCTCTAAACGTTGGGATAACATCTGGCTCCAACTCGGGGACATGTGCTCACCATAGAGTGCATGAGAACCTCAATATCTCTGGCATAACCTATTTACCTACTTGATCTCAATATCAACTATTAGTAACCATTTGGGGTGGTGTTACCACCCCAAAATACATATATATAAGACTGAAATAAAGCAATCATAAGTATGAGTGTAAAAGAAAACTACTCTAACATGCAATGCATATGGTATAGTACAATAAATGTAAATGCCTACCTACTTACCTGCATTTACCTGTGAATTCAACCCCCCCACCTTGATGGGGTTTGAGGAGGTGCACGTTGACTGGAAATGGGCGCCTTCTTCCTTCCAAAGTGGACAAGTAGTAAGAGTCATCAATTAATTTTCTTCCAACTTTTAAAGGTCCAAGCCAAAAATGAGTACTTCCTTTGACATTAGTAGGGTTCCCTTTGTTGGTATCCCACATCCATACTACATCCCATTCCATGTACTCTCTAATTTTGAATTTGGTTATTCCCTGAACAACCCTGGTGTATTGTGCAGAGGGAGGAGGGTGGGATTCTGCTGTAAAGACTTCTTGCTGGGAAGGTCGTATGAGTATGTCACTTTCTCCTCTTTTCAACAACTTTACGGTCCCAACTTCCTGATATTTATATTTTTCTAGGAGTTGCTGGTATTATTATTTCTTGGGCCATTGAATCTGATCGAAGTCTTCCTCTGTTTCAAAAGGCATATCATTTGGAGAAAACTCTGGAAGACTTTCCATGATTTTCTCATGTTCTTTGTCATTTTTCACATGGTAACTAGTTTCTTGCACATGGGTTCTGGTCACTGACATATTTTGGAGACTACCTATTGTTCCATTTTTCAAAGGTATATTCACATAAGTGAGGTCCATCTCAAGGGTACCACCCAACATTGAGGCAAACTTCCTAGACAACAACATCCCCCACACATTTGGGATGTCTACTATCACTATGTCAATGTGGATTACTTTCTCAGGGTATTCTTTAAGGAAAAATTCCACATTTTCAATTACCCGATGTGTGGGTATGGATTTAGACTCGAAACCACACACATTTCTATAGGGTCATGTGACTTTCAAACCCAACTCTTGCATGACCTTTAACGACATCATGTTAGCACAGACCCCTGAATCGAACATGCAATTGCCGAGGCTCTTATTATTCATTAAAAAGATCATGAAAAAGGGCGGGTGTTCATCATACTTGACCCTAAAGGGATCAACTTGTAACATAATAGGAGGGTCCATAGGTTAATCTGATCCTTTGAAGAAATGATCAAATATTTCTTTAACATATGATACCTTAACAACTTCTCTTAGAGGGATGGTGACGTGCATCTTGGATAGTGCCCCTTCGAATTCAAAGTTCAAGTACACCCTTTCGGTTTTGGGTGTTTTACGAGGAATAATGTTCGAAGGTGAAGGATTTTTTTGAGTTATTGCAGGAATGGAAAGGGTAGATTGGTTTAACTGCTTTTTCCTATAAACATGAAATTCTCGTTTCACCAACTTCTCCTTTGATTCCGAGTCGAAGTTGTTTATTATTTCCATTCTAGCCTTCCTGGCTACCTCTTTCATGCGTTCTCATTGTTATTTAGGAGTGATGTTGAGGCAAATCTTGGGGCCTTCTATAAAATGGCCCACGTTGTTTATTTGTTCATGGGTTTTGTTAGTCCCAAAAACATCTTCTTCCCATTTGACGAAACCAACTCCTTTATGTATCAAACAATCATCTCCTTGTGTAGAACAATAATCATCACAGTCTTTAGAGATGTCAGAGGCATCATCGGGAAAATCACCTCAATTTGAATCTCTTTCTTTTTCCAGAAGGATGTGGTGGGGTTCCATCAAGGTACTATCACTTATGCATGTTTCTTGCAAAAGTAACACCTCCTCATAACCTAGTGCAATACTATTCTCATGGCTGATGGAAATACTTTGGTTGCCCTTTCCCTTAGTCCATATTAATTCAATAATATCAAATTCTTATGTCAAGGGAAGAATGGGCCAACCTTGGAATAAGCATGGATCTATAGAGTTATAGTCACTAGGTCCATGATCATTTGTTAACAAGGAAAAGGGTGTTTTCTCATCTTGCTCAAAATAACCAGTTTGTAATAGTGTGGAAGTTCCTTCAAATGATAGTTGGTCATCTGGGTTATTCTTTGTCAGAGAAGGGACTTCCAACATTTCATGAATCGTTTTAACCATTTGCAAGATATAGGACATACTATCGCTCAGGTTGATTCTATCATTGCCAGGTTTTGGGAAATGTTGGGGTTGATTGCTAGTATACAACTGGGGCTCTTCAAACTTCAACCACGAGTCCTCATTCATTTGGCCAAAGTATTCAAACCCGGGCTCACTCATATCTTGTCTTTCCTGGGTTTGACTTGGTGTGGTTAAGGTGAGTATGGAATCTACAAAATTAGGTTTCTCATGAGTAGCCATACTTAAACTCTCAGATGATTCATGTTGTCTTGAAAAATTTAGGGCATCTTTCATGTTTGAGAAACCTATGCTCCATTTCCTATGGAAATCATTGTTTTCTAACTCTAGAGTCTCTAGGAGGTTATGCCCTAGCCCTTGCATGCTTTCCTTATTTACTCCACAGATGTTATCATTGTTCAAAAGGTTGACCTAGTGGGTGAGGCTGCTAAACTTGAGATTCTCTTCAATTTGGCAGGCAACATCTTGAGCTTCGTCTAGGTTCGCAGGGAAACGATTCTTGAGGGTGAGTTGTAAATTCCCTTCAATAGAGTTGAGGTAACGTTGGAGAATAATGCTCTTGGGGAGGAAATTGAGCTCAAGTTTGTTAATGAGAGTATTGAACCTACCATTGAATCCCCTAACGTCTTTGTCTGTTTGTTTGCAAGCTTCGAGGAATTGAGAGTAAAGGGAATCCATGCTTTCATTTCCACACCAAATGTTCTTAAAGGTTTGTTCAATATCTTCAGTGTTTTTGATGCTCCCTTTTGAGAGACTGTTAATCCAATTTTTGGCACTTTCGGTGAGTGATATCACAAAGAGACTTGTAAAGACGTCGAGTTGTTCCTGTCCGTATTGGTGAAACTGAAACCCTTCAAAAAAATTGGTCCAATGAGAGTTACCATAGGATCCATTTTCTCTTGAAAATATAGGTATCGAGAAGTCAACCTTATTGGGTAGATCATGTAATCCCCCTTGGGTGTTAGCTAAGTCCAAAGAGCCAAAGAGTTATTTGTGATACCATTTGGGAGAACTCACGGGGATGACAGGATTTGTAGAGGCCATAGTAGTAGATGGAGGTATGTACTGACGCGCACTATGGGTGGTCATTTGTGGAGTCACCAGATAATTTTCTTGAAATTACCAAAGAGATAAGGGAAAACACCCTAAGTGGAGTTTCCAGGTAAGCTTGTAAGATAAAGACTCTTGAGGCAAGGCTTACTGAAAAGTGTCGTCTTGAGGAGAATTGACTCAGTGTTCCCCGTCAACGATGCCAAAATGTTATCGCACAGTTTATAGTTATGATAAAAGATGGATGAAAAGAGATCAAACTGGTGTAAGTAAACCAATACCACCCACTATCACATGGATGGGAAGATTATTTCTATTTAGGGAGGTAAGGCCCAGGGGAGACGTCCCTGGTGACCTGGGGTTTTGAGAAGGAATTTTTTTAGCAAGGCTAAGTGATAGTAATCCCCCTCATAAGTCACCACATGATCAGAAAGTTCGACTTATAGCCAATAAATATAACTAGAAGTAATAACCAATAAGATCACCTGCCCTAGACAATGCAACAATAAAACAATTCATATGCAAGCTTGCTTGCTGGTTAGTACTTCATATAATCAATGACCTTTCTGATAATAAGCAATTGAGAAATAAATATTGACGAAGTGAATGTTTGTATGATAACAATAGTTACAATATCACTTCTTCAATAAATGCTAAAGAAACTTGGCATTCAATGTAACAAATTAACACTTCATTAGATAATGCCTTAGCAAACCATTCAATTGCTTTGAAAGTAAAAGAATAGCTGCACAAAGGTGTTTATAGAAAAAGACGATGACAACAAATAGGGTTAGAATATTAGTCTTAGGCTAGGGTTAGTAAATTTAGGGTTTGTTCAATGTATTAAAAGTTGTTTTGAGATCACACTAGGGCTTAGATCAGTGCGTTCCTAGGGCATATGGAGTCAAAAGGAGGATGCAAGAGCTGAAGGATCAAGTGATAATAGTAAGACTAAGGACACGAAGGTTAAACCTTGAGGTGTTTCTATGGCAAGGCCTCAAGGATGAAACCCTAGGGGAGAGACACTCACTTTGGTGTAGGGGAACTAGGCCTCAGTGCTCTCTCCTCCTTCCTTAACTCAATGGTAAAACGGTTAGCTCAAAATATTGCATGAAACTAAGACAAGAAGGTTTTCAAGTAACGTGTTGCTATGGAAAGGATTTACTAGGCAAACCCTAGGGAAAATTCTCTCACCAAGGTGTAGGGGAATTAGGCCTTGATGCATTTTCTCCTTCTTATGTCAATAAGTAAGAAAAATGGCTAGCATGGAAGAAGATGGATGGAGTGTTGCTATGGCAAGGCTCAATCCACTTCAGCAAGGGCTAGAAAGAAAGAAAAGAGTGTTGCTAAGGCAAGACTCTTTCTTACTTCAGCAAATAAAATGGCTAAAACCTTGGTAGGGACATGAGACAAGGACCTTCAATGTGTGCTTGTCACCTAGGGTTTAATTCAACAAATTGTAACCATAAATGCAAGATAAACAATATTACAACCATTCAATTAAGAAGTTTTGTAGAAATTCACTTACATTTCACCAAGAAATCATATAGCAAACCCTAGTTGTAATACCTTCCACCAAGAGAAATGCCAAAATGACAATAAAAGTCCAAAAATATCTTCCTTCAACAAGTGTGCCTCACAATTTCAACCAATATCTCCAAAGATAGCGCAAATTTCAGACCTCACTAATGAGTGAGTGAGAGATGATGAAAAAATGAAGGTGAAAACCCTCAATTTATATAATACAATGACCTAATTTTACTTTTTAGGTCATAAAAAGGCCGACAAGGCCAAAATTCTAAAATCATACTGTTTTACATTAAATGTTAAAATTAAAAACCTAATAAAGCAATAGAAGGATGTCATGCCCTTTCTAGGGTGACGTTATCCCCTTTGAGGGAAAATGCAGCCTCCTAAAGCAAAACGTTATCCCTCCTTGGGCTTCTCCAAGCTGCCACATGTGCCAAACTGCCCTGTCCATCTGCCAAAATGCTGATGAAGAAAGGATGATGTCATGAACCTCCTAGGTGACATCCTAGGCCTTCCAAGGCCAACGTTCCACTAAAAAGGGCACAATCCACCTAGGTCAAGCTCTGTCAGGGTGCCTTTGCAAGAAGTTCTTCTTCTCTCTGGTGCAATCCCCTCTGTCCTTTATATGCCCCCTGTTGGGGCCTCAACATCCATCTGGTGGGATCTTTAGCCCCATGGAGGTCTGAGCTGATCATCTCCCCATGTGTACCTGTCTAACATGGTACCTGTTCGCCGGGCATGATCCTGCACATCAACAACTATGCCCTCCATGGGCTCAATCACATCTCATCATCAATATTATTAAACATGTGCACAAAACCCCTATTACCCCAGTTAAAATCTCAAATACATTATACAAGCCTACAATACAAGTCTGGAGAAAGTGACAGGGCGTCCTATTGGGCTAGTGTCCAATGGGAAAGGAAAGTTTCCAGAAAAGACTAAATCTAAGCCATGTAAGTGGGTGATGTGGATAAGGGATGTCATGACAATGGGCGCAGTGAAAGTAGGGGAATGCAAAGCTTTACTTGTGGGTGCCTTTATAGAAGGCGAGTTGCACCTCTCATGGATGCAATTGTTTCCAAGCCCATTCATGCCGTTTTCTCTTTATTCTTATTTCTTTTTATTCAAGAATCTAATCAGTGGACACTGCCTTGGTGTGGTGACCAGAGGTGAGAACGATACCCACAAGTACTTTCACAGAAATAAGAAGGCTAGATCGTGATGAGACCCCCTTTCTCCTAGCCATGCAACCAAGAGTCACTACCCTGGCATGGTATCCAGATGCTAGTAGTGTCATACTGCTAGGTACCTATGGACCTAATAGGTTGGCTCATGATGAGACCTCCTATCCTCTGACTAAGTCGTGTTTTATTATTTTTATGGGTCCCCCTTGTTTCTTGCTGAGAATCCTTTTATTTCTTTCTTAGGGATCCCTGGATGAAGCATCTCGAGGTTTTATTTTTAGGATTTTATCTTTTTCCATCTTGATTTTACCTTCTGGGCCTTTATCCCCTTCTTCCCATAAGATAAGGTGCAACCCTCAAATGATTGGCCAACCCAATGCCTGGAGAAATGAAATGGGGTAGATGAATGGGAAGAAATATGAAAAAGAGGTAATATGAAAGGAGTGGATGATGGATTTTCAGAAATCTCCCCAGTGGAAAAGCAAAACCTAAGGTCACAAGCTTGCTAGGGAATCCTGTCATTCCCCCCAGACATGGTCAAGTGGACAAGTATAAGATCCAAGAATTCGTTAGAAATAAAAGGAATTAAATGCACATATTCAAAGGCTTTGAGGACCAGAGTGACACATACCATGATACTCAGACTCATTACCTCATGGAGCAAGAACCATCTCTGACGCAAGACCAAGCTGATGGTGATGGATGCTGCTGCTGCTGGCAAAGTAGAGGCGCTGAAAGGGAGAAAAGGTGGGCCCTCTAGGGCCATGACTAAGTCGATATGGCTCTACATACTCCATGTCTAGGACCTGCGGGCCTCGAGACACAATCTCCTAGTTATCCCTAAAAGTGGTGATAACACACCCAACACACGATGGTACTTTAGATTTGAATAGATTTCTCATTGATATAGACAAAAAATTTGCGATAGAGCAAAGGATCTCGATTCTAGATATAGCTTTGAAGGATACCTCAGCCAGGTGGTGGGCCACTCATAAATCTTATCTTCTTGACTGGGAGGATTAAAATAGAGCTATTCGATATAGATTTCTCTGAAGCGATCAGGTGACAACAGAGACGAACACAAATTTTCATGGTGCACAATTGTTCAATGGGTAGTCTGACTTGAGAATGCATGTAGAGCATTGCATCAAGCAATGGAAAGTTCTGCAAGTACCCTCTCGACTACGGGTTAACTTATTTCCCCCCTGATTAGGTGTGATTCCAAAAACCTGGTACATTCATGAAGAGACTAGAAGACAAACGAGCCATTGGCAAACACTAGAATACCAATTTTGCAGAGACTTTTCTTTTACTGATAAGACCCTTGTGCTTCACTCAGTCCTTCAAATAATTTGGGAAGTGGTATTTACCAGTGCTTGTGAACTTAGACTAATCCCAGTAGCATGTTTAGACCATGTCTAATTGCTTCAGTCCAATAGAGGTCACAACCTTTCCAGAATACCGATAGCATGTTGGAAAGTTGATAAAGACGTGGAAGAACCTAATGAATTAAAAGAACTTAGGAACCTCAATATCAAAGAAATTGTAGGAATTAGGGAAATCCAGGATACTATACCCAGTCATACCAGTAGCACCTATACCCATTCCATGAAGTTGTAGAAAGTAAATATAGGGAGCGAAGAGCATCCTAAGATAGATTCTATAGGGGATTATTGGGATGAGAAAGAAATGAATGAAATCCAGAGTCTATTGCGGTAATACGAGGACTTGTTCCCAAAAAAATTCTCAAAATTGAAATGCATAAAAGGAGCCATGGGGGAGATGAAGATCGAGCTAAAACCTGAATCGAAACCCATGAAGAACAAACCATATTGTCTCAATCCCAAGGTAAAATAAAAGGTCAAAAGAGAAATAGACAAAATGCTTGCGGCATGCCTAATATTTTCGATCGAAGAAGCATAATGGGTTAGTCACATAGTAATACAGAGAAAAAAGGGTACTGAGGACATTCAGGTCTATGTTGACTATAGAATTCTGAATTCCGCATGTGTAGACGATCCATTTCTACACATTTCAGTGATGAGGTGTTAGATCAGGTTGTGGGGAAAGAAGCATATTCGTTTATAGATGGATTCTCGTGGTATCACCAGGTCAAAATTTCAGAGGACGAGAAGAAGAAGACCACTTTTGTAACTGAGTGGGGGTCATTCGTATATAATGCGATGCCCTTTGGCCTAAATAATTCTCCTGCGGTCTTCTCCATGATTGTTATTGCAACATTTCGTGACTTCATACATAGGTTCCTGGAAGTCTACATGGATGACTAGACTTTATACAATTTACTGAAGGAGCACATAGGGCTACTCCGGTTGATGTTTGATAGATGTTGTGAGTTACAGATATCTCTGAACTCGAGGAAGTGTATTTTCTGCATATCACACAGTAACCTGCTATGCCACATTGTTTTCCGGGAAAGAGTCATGGTGGACCCAACTAAAGTTGCGGTTATCCTAAACATGCCACTGTGCACAAGTGATAAACAGTTTCACTCAACGCTTGGATACACAGGATAATACCAGGTTCATCAAAATATATGCCAGTATCACAACACCATTGGAGAAATTACTGAAGAAGTTTGAAGCATTTCAGTGGATGGCTCAATGTGACAAGGTGTTTGATATACTCGGGGAAAAACTCAGTACTGCACCAGTTCTTATATACCCCAAATGGGAAATTGAATTCCATGTACACGTGGACGCATCAGATATTGTGCTAGAAGATATATTAGCACAACAAGGTGAAGGGAATATGGACCACCATATATACTTTGCCATCATAAAACTGTCTCAAGATGAATGCAACTACACAACTACTGAAAGGGAAGGTTTGGCCATGATTTATGCATTGCAAAAATTTCGACACTACTTACTAGGTTCTCATTTGCAGGTGGATCTTACTCTTTCAAGAGTTTTCCTTCGAGGTAATTTTCAAACCTGGAATATGTAACGTAGGAAAGGATCACCTATCAAGACTGGAATCAGTGGAAAGTGGAGGAGCAGTGGATGACTAGCGCCCTAATGTAGACATGTTCTGTAATGAATCCCTCCCATAATATCTCGAAGATATTGCTTCTTTGCTCAGTATAGGGACAGACCCATAGAATTATTCTGCAACTTAGAAGAGGCACCTGGTGGCTAACACAATAGATTACCAACTAATTGTAGGAAAACTCTATAATATGGGACTTGATAGCATTCTCATAAGGTGTGTCCTAAACCCTGAAACACAAGATATCCTATGGGAATGCCACAATGGAGTTGCGGGAGGGAACATTGTAGGGAAAGATACAACACAGAAGGTTCTCCAAGCTAGATTATGGTGGCCAAACTTATTCAAGGATGATAAAGTTTATGCTAGGTCTTGTGACGTTTGTCAATGAGTAGGGAAGCCATCACGCAGATATGAATTGCCCATTCATCCGGATAGAGAACTTCAAGCCTTTGAGAAGTGGGTTGTTGATTTTATTGGAACAATTAACCCACCTGCAAGGTATGCAAATGCTAGATATATCATTACCACAACAGACTATCTTATGCAATGGGATGAAGCAGAAGCATTCCAGGATTGTTCAACAAACACAACTGCTAAATTTATATTTGAGAACATTATTGCCCGATTTGGATGTCCTAGGAACCTGACTAGTGATCAAGGGAGCCACTTCATTAGTAGCACAATAACAACATTGTTGACACAATTTCTTATCCAACACCATAAGAGCAGTCCTTATCATCCACAAGCTAATGGAACAGTGGAGGCATTCAACAAGATTCTGGAAAGTAGATTGACAAAGGTATGTTGTGCAAACATGGGAGATTGGGATGATAGAGTTCCAACAATCATGTGGGCTTATAGGACTACCACAAAGAAGCTGCACAAGTACACCCTGTTTCAGTTAGTCTATGGGAAGGAAGATATGTTATCTATAGATTTTATTACCCCCAATCTCTATATAGCTCATTCTACATACATGATGTATGAAACATCATTTGCGCAAAGGATTGCATACCTGCAGGAACTTGAAGAAGCAAGGTTCCTAGCTGATTTTCATCAGTCAGTGGAAAAATCTAGGCAGAAAGATTGGCCCGATTGACACATTAATACTAAGAGGTTTTCATAAGGTGATAAGGTATTCCTCTATGTAAGTCGTTATCAAAAACATCTAGGCAAGTTACACATGCATTGGTTATGACAATTCCTAGTGGTTGAAATTTGACAGTCTGGTGCAGTCAAGCTAGTGAAACTGGATGGTGTCCTTCGACCAGGGTGGGTGAATGGTGCATGAATAAAACCCTACATTACCCACACTTAACAAGAGATATGTTTTATCCAATACAAGGGAGCATGTACATTAGGTATATTTTGATTTTCTGTTGAATTTTGTAGCAATGTTAATTTTTTTTTTATGTAATAACGTCGGAGTGTGATCAGGAGTGCCACGACACATCCTTCTCATTTTCGTTGTTAGGTATTTTGCAAGATTCCCACACAACAACATGTTATCCGACGCATCTCCAATCCATTCAGCTATACATGCACAATTTCTGGAAAATCCTTGTGGTTGGGGGAGGATCGACTCCAAAATTTGTTAACAGCTAAGTGATAGTTATGTCACTTCCAGTTCTAGTTTCTAGCGTAACTGCTGAAAACTATCAGCATGTCTTGTCAAGTATTAAAAGTTCTGGTCCCCGTATATCCTTTCAATAATATTACCACCATTCTCAAGCATTAAAATGGTAATATTCTCACGACAACCATGTGTTGAGTGAGATACCCATTAAAGTCAGAATCCGACCACAAGATTTCATCTTGTTACTAGTCCCGTCGCATGTATGCTCCATAGATTGCACTGCTGGCCTAATTAATCGCTCATTGATGACCCATTAATGGTCTATTCCGTTACCTTATCCATAATACTCCACAATATTTTTTAGAACAACATTCTATTCACCTACTTTCCTTCTCCTGTTGAGTCTCTGCATCCTAGTACATTATGAGAAGTCAGTCGCTACCCAGTTCCCGAGTCAATGTTGCTACTAGCACTCCATATTGAAAATTTCGAGACTATTGGGAGGATGAGGCTCCGTATAGAAAGAATAAGTCCCAAACGATCTCTATTATCCTAGGATTGAGGTATTGGGACATTTCAAAGGAAAATCCGAGCAAACAAAACTCCTTGAACTAGATCTCATAGACACAATGTTGTTACCACAAATGAACATCCACGTGTTTTGCGAGATGGAATCTGAGCGACATGGGAGGTGGAGTTCACCTTGACGGATAATTTTCTGAATATGTTCCACTCAACGATCATGAACCTATGGGATCTCCCAGTGTTCAGAACCATTGACAAAGTTGCACAATGCACAACGTTCCTGATCAGTAGGGTGTATGATAGGAGTTTATATCTCAACAATATATACCCCATTCACATTGAGGATATCCATCATCTTACATGATTATATTTGGAGGGAGAGGATGTCTCCAAAGTATTTCAAGGACCAAGCAAACATGAAAAAAGGAAGGGCGAAATTAGCCTGTATGAGCGTTTCCATACACAGAGGGTGGGTCGCACAACAAAGATTGAACCAATCATCCCTGAAACGGTGAGAATGACCTGCTACATAATTGCTAGCAAGGTCATGCACTCCTACTATAAGGGTGAATGCACACTTGACGCCATGTCAGTGGATGACTTCTGTGCAAATGGTGCAATTACCTGTTGGAGGAACTCCTTGTCACTTGTGAGGAAGTTCATGAGAAGGGAAGCACCTTCACATACATATATCTACTTCTAGCCTTCACAATGCTGAAGCGGAGGAATCCCACAGGAAAACACTTAGCACCTATAGACAAAGGGCGCCTCGCAAAGATGTTTTAACATTGACATGCAAGGCCAGACTCATAAAATATGGAGTTCAACAACGCCGTGTTCCGAAAGTGGTACAATCAGTTGATTGACACCACCTAAAGGATGCGTATACCACATAAGAGGAACATCTCTTGTGCTCTCAATTGACATCACACTTTCTTTTGGGAAAGACATGCAAATCCTTCATACTTTCACACAAGGCCCATACTTTTGTATTTGGACAGGGAAATAATGGACAAGGAGATCATGTCTTGGCCAAGAGTTAAACACACCCTATGCAATTCAAACGTGCATTAGTTATTGCCACCATAATTTTTGAAGAAGAAGAGTCCAACATAAGAAGTAGGATTGAGCTCTAGCAAGGTAGAACAACCGCAAAAGTCACCAACACCCTCAGATTTATAGGAAGAGGAAGAACACCAGCTACAGAGGACAAAGAGGCTTTTTCCAGGATGTCCCAAGCTTCCGGATGAGTCCATATTTTTAGGGAAGACCATTAACGACATTTTATCTGCCGCCTTTATACATGAGGTTCTGACCAAGAAGGCCATAACCAATGTGTCCCCAACAGTCAACCCAACTATACTCCTCAACTCTTAGGCTATAGCGACTATGCTACCTCACAGCTGAGAAGCCACTCGGGCAGCCCATAATTTTATCCACATTATTGTTGACCTTGAGTCTCACCCCATTATACCTTCCACTATAATAACTAATAAATAACCATCGCCACCAACTGTGGATACAACAGTCCCACTACCACCAAATTCACCATAACTCATGCAACTCGATATTCTAGAATAGTTTACCTCCCAGAAGATCGAACCATCCATAGTACTAGTACTCACCCAAATCCCACATGTCCCACTCCCGGATACACAGTCTCCAAGAATAGAGAGCCTCACAGAAGTCTCGAAGGATCATAGTGGAACACCTGAAGTTCCATCCACAACATAGGAAACGACACAAAAGGAGGTAGAGCCTCATGCACTACAGGAGACTCAGTTAGGATAAAGCACAAGCTCACTAAAAGAACATCTGGAACCCATACTCCAAGATCCACAACAATGCTCGAAACTTCTACAACTCTTCCTAGCGCAGATGGAAGCTATCCCTTTTCTTTCGTTAGCCCTAAAGAATAAACTGGCCCATCAGTTGTGAGTATCACTCCGAGGAGAAGAAGAATTTGAGACACCATCAGAGTAATCCATAGCCAACATGATTCCGCTTCAAATTAGACTCTCGATGGAGGCAAAAATCAAATCCCTTGAGTTTTCTCAGCTACTGACATCACAACTAGTAGGATTGATCAAAGCATCAATTGATCACTTAAAACAACAGATTCAACAAGAAAAAACACAAGTTGAATTTTTCCGACATGAAGGAATATTGGAACATACCAAAAGGAAGCAGGAAGAATATTTGAAAATCCAGGCAGAAGATAAAATGGAGAGAATGAAGGGAAAGTTAAGATAGATCCAACTGACCTTCAGGAAAGCAACACTTCAGATGCTAGAGTAAAACACAACTGCAGAACCAAAGGAACAACTCGAATTTGTTCAAAAAGTATGGGAGGTACTAACAGATTGAGTAGAGGACCTTCAAATGTAGTTGGAGGAGATGAAGTTGAAGGCCGAGGCACAACCCAGGGAACTCCAACAACAAATAGAAAGAGTTGTCTTGGAAGGAAACAATGCCATAGATTTGTTGCATAAAATTACCGGTGAATGTACTACCATATTCAAGGAAGTCAAAGATTGGATGGGTGTTATAACTCACCACAACCATGCACTGGAATAATTGTGCACAAAAATCTAGACCCTCAATGAAGAAACAACCAAAACACATGATCCTCTGGAGAAACAAGAAAAAATTGAGGAAATGGAGCAAGCCGACAACTCTCTGAATGATCCGTTTGAAGCTCAAATAGTAGAAAAGAAGGAACTAAGAGCCTTCCGACCCATCGTTAAAAATACATACCTCCAGTTGCAACACATTGAGACATTAGCAGATGCAGAATGGAATGCCCTCATTTCATCCAAGCCAAAGGAGTTGAACCTTAGTGCAACAAAACAATTCGTTGCAGAAGCGTCATTGCTTACCAGAAAGTGGCAAGAAAAACTTGAACACTTCGAGGAGATCAGAGAGAAATCTCTCGAGATAGTGCCAGAGTTGGGCCCTTCATTTGGAGGATTCAAGGAGGAAGAAAGAAAAATCCAGAAGGACAATAGTTTGAATCAGAGAACACAAAAGAATGAAAGAATTGACACGGGGTGAGTCAAGGATTGTGGTTGGGGCCTCCTGGGCCCTTCATTTTGATAAGATAAGTCTCACAACTTATCAAGGAGTTGGAAAACCAATCAAGTGAAGAGGTATAAGAAAGGAAACATGCAATAAAAATATGTTGGAACATAAAACAGTCTGAGGCCAACGTAGAATCAGTTTTGGGACAATACAGTTGGAACATAATCAAGAAGAGAAGAGGGGCTATGGGTTCTCAAGGAAGAAAAGAAAACGATTGTATTGTAATATGGGTGGGTGTGTGAAGAAAATAGGAGAGAGGAACGAGAGGCAAGAACTAGATCTGTACTCCAGAGCTAGAATTTAATTAGTAATGGGAATGGACTAGACTGATTATGATCATCTCTAGTATTGTGTTGAGATGTGCATACTAATCACTTCTACGATGAGTATGGTAGATGATTAATGTAAATATATGAATTCCTATTGGTCAAGACGTCTAATATAATAGAAATATAATGGAGATCAAATTTTAAAAGTTCCTGGTTTATATTGCTTCCTAAATCTCTGGAATGTTATTATGTTGCTGTTTGTTATGCATTACACTTCTTTATCCTTTCTTAATGTTCTATACAATTCTATTCTCTCGTATCGGTGTATGATGTGTTAAAGGATCTGAACAAAATAATCTATCTTGCTTAATAATGGTAACAATCTAGATGTGTTATAGATCTGTATAACATTCTTCTTACCCTTCCCTAAGTTATTTTGTCTTGGTTGCGCTTTGGGTGAGACTTATTTCCTTTTAGAAAGATGAAAATGCCAGTGCACTAGACTGCATCGATACCCTTTTGTTGGTAACCTGAAGAGGACCTTGGTCTAACAAATTTGCACCAACAAGGGTCTTTCACCACAGGTACACCCCTGTGAATGAATGCCAACCTAATGCTAATTGACATGTGGAAAGAACCTCAAGCACCATGAGTCCATATTATTCCTTGTCATGATCAAGGAAGGACTACACCTGGGCCCATTTACAACAAGTACACCTTTGTGATAAATGCATCCTATCTCCCTTGGTCTACAACCGAATCTAGAAGAAGATCTACCCGATGCTTACTCGAGACATTGTAGCAAAAAAGGTCTGTCACACATGGCACTCGCATGTGGATTTCTAGAGGCTACTCCCTCTAGAAACATTAGGGTCAACTCGCCATCTTGTGTTATTTCAAGGTCAACTCCATTGACATCTCCTCATGTGCTCTGCACAAGGGATGTGTCCTCATGTTCTCTCTACAGGGGACACACTGGGATGTAATCCCAAACCCACTTATCCCTCTTAGATAAGTGTTCTCAAAAATCAAATCAACTCAGTGATAGAGGAGTATGATCTGGAGAATGTCTGTCACACATGGCACTCCCATGTGAACTTCTAGAGGCTACTCCCTCTAGAAACACTAGGGTCAAATCCCCATAGTGCATGACGTCAAGGTCAACTCCCTTGACGTGTCCTCATGTGCTCTCCACAAGGGACGTTGGGATATATGCCCAAACCCACTTATCCCTCTCAGATACGTGTCCTCACATATCAACTCAACTCAATCAAAGAGGAGTATGATATGGATAATGTATTAGGAAGTTGCAAATATCAACACTCCCTCTTTTCTAGGGGCAATATTCTAATATTTGGTTTGTATGTACAAAACATATCCCTGTTTTTCACTTTATACATATATGAATTGGTCAACATTGTTGCATGTGTGCTATATGTATACTATCTATAACATATCATAATAGGCTTACACATTTTGACATTGGCACTATATTGTGCTTCTAACATTTCTCTCTATCATTTTTTTCATTTTTAGTATTTACCTCATGTTGACATTGACACTACATTGTGCTTCTAACATTTCTCTCTATCATTTTTTTTTCATTTTTAGTATTTACTTTTACATATGTCAGAGATTTCTTATAGAAGGTAATGTGGTTAAAGACGTTGATAATGATGATGATTGTTTTCCTCCAAGTGAATATTTTAAACCAACAATGATGATGTTGATGATGAAGACTTTTCTTGAAGTGGGAAATTTAAAACATAATTATGATGATGATGATTGGAGATTTTCCTCTGAGTGGGGAATTTAAGGGCACCAATAGTGTTCATAATAATGATGATTTTCCTCCAAGCAAATATTTCCATGGTAGATCCAATGACATTGGTGAGGATAGCGATCATTTCCCTACTAAGTCTAATATTCCTCTTAGTGATCATGGGCCTACAATTGAAGATCAAGTTCTGGGTCATTCAAGTGAAACAACTCAATATGGTGGGCATTATCTTATTAAGTGTCATAGCAATGTTGAGTATAGTGATAGCAAGGATGATATTCCTTTTAGTGATGAGGATATTCCTACTTACATGGATGATGATATTCCCATAAACACTATGGAGCCAATACTAATAAACACTTTATTTGTGACCAGGACCAGGAACATGAGTATATCTTTTTAAATCAATCCTAAATATTCCAATTATATAAGGTCTAGGAAATAATTTCTCATGGGTCAAAGTCCTATCAATGATTTGATTTCTATTAAAAGTTGTCAAAAGGAATGTTTAAAATGCATAGACTACAAGTATGCCGTAGAGAAAAGGAAGGAACATTTGTTGATGAATACAAATATGCAAAATGAATATTTAATAAGGTGCATGATATCTACATTGGTAGGTTATGATTATCACATTACAAATGTGTTATTCCATAGAGAGGAATTCAAAATAATTCACTTGGTAATCTTCAAACATGACTATAAAAGTTCGTACATTTTATTCAAAATTGCATCATTGACGAGACATTGGAACAATTGACAAACATTGCAATGTTGTGGATACATGAGTTTTTTTCCAATCATGGAGAGTGCATGATAGATAGAGACAAGATGCATATTCCAAATAATTTCATAAGACAATAAATCTACAATTTATAGAAATACGATGTTGAAGCTACTAGGGGAAATAGTAATTTCATTGAATATGCATATTTTACAAGAGTATGGAAGAAATAATTTAACAATGTTTGTATTCCTAAGAACTCAAGGATGGGGGTTTGCAATACATGTGCTTCTATTAAGGAAATAAGGGTAAAATATAAGGGATAGACAGTGGTATGTTTGTACAAAACTACTTGTTATAACTGGGTAGTTTTCAATTATGGAAACTCGTTATCAATATTTTCGTTTTATGTTAATTGTGAATTTAATTATTAAAGGGTTTAAAGAACATCACAATCAATAATCAAATGAATGGAATTTTTTTTTCAAACATTAAAATACATGTTTTAACGCTCCAAATAAATATTTAGGTTTGATAATTGATGGTATGGATAATAAAATTATAATTTTTCCACATTTTGTCTGTGCACCAAAGAATTTAAAGGAGAACAAAATTGTTTAGTTTCTCTAGGTTGGTTGTATGGTTTTTAATAGTCAAATGTCTCTAAGAGTTTACTTCATAGCTTCAAATATTCACAATGATGTAAATATTACCATCACCATAATTCATCATGTGCTTACTTGCTAGTTTGGAAATTTTCCTCAAGTTTCGTATCTACATTGGATAACATTAGCTATAAAAACAAAACTCTAGTCGTTTGGATATCTAAGCAGGCTTGTTGATTCGAAAATTTTTCAAAAGGTGACAATTGGTTTCTTTCTTGTTGGGAACACACATGACCATATTGATAAATTTTTTAATTGTTTTGAAAAAAAATGAGAAGCCGATGAATGTTGGGAGCTTACCATGATCATTAATTGAAATTATTATAGTGTATTGTCTAGAGCCATTTTTTTTACACATTGGAAGAAATTGTTTACATGTGAAGATTTATCTAGGGATCACATGGTGAAGAAAACATCATCGAACAACTTAATGACATTAACTTCTTGTATCAATTAACTTCTATCATCAATTATGGGAAAACCATATAAGGGACAAACAATATTTAACTAGTATAGAATGGGGGCCTTCAACATGTTTGTCATTTTTGAAGTTCATCCTAGATTTTAAAATTTATGTATCAAAGTTATTGTTATCACAATAAACTACTGAAATACATAAAGCATGGTGATAAAATAGAGATGTACATTATTTATAATGCTTGGAGGAATAAAAAATTCTATTAAAGATGCATATGAATACTTTGATGTTATTGAATTTGTTTGGTGGGAGATCGTTTTTCAATGATCAAAGTGACATAATTTTAATCTGAACAAATGTAACATCCCCATTACCAATATGATCTAATACCAAAATGTAACATCCATGTTACCAAATTGCACTGATACCAACTATAACATACCCAACTTACTATTGAGCAACACTACTCCAAAATCTAGTGCGCATACTTTACTCTATAACATTAGTCTAGGAATAAATACTTGAAGTAACATGCTCGACCCCAAGCTGGGTCGCGCCACACAAATTTCCTCTTCTAACCAACTTATAATAGAAGAAGTAAATTAATAAAACTGCGCATAAGCATACTGAGCACACAACATTACTGTGCATGTAATCCACTCTGAACATGTGATCACTATTGCACACACAACCATTCTGGCATCACACACAAATTCTGTTTCCCTCGTGCATGTAGACTTATTCCTTGCGTGCATAAGAAAATCCAGCCTCTTGTGCACACATAGTATTTCCCTACGCACACGACCATTCTCACCTATCCTCAGAGACTCATGACCCTTATTATAAGGTTAACTTAACATGAATAACTAATAACAACTGTCATACTACTCATGTATGAATACACATATCGAATATCAACACCACACTTACATGTGTAAGCAACATTATACATAATAACGACAATTACTTATTTGCAACATCATACAAGAATTAAACACATACCAGACATAGATAATTAATCACACAATAAATGAGACAATCACATACATGACACTTATCTTTTATGAAAAGTCACCAAATGTGCGCAAAACTCAGATGTTCCTCCCAACTATATACTCTGTTTCTCATATACTGTCAACAATGTGTTACCCTCGAGATGGGGATTAAATCCACCAGGAAAAAAGGGTTCCTAATGCCAGGCTAAGGTCTAATAATCAACATACTTGTTCAGTCCAAGGTGCCATTGTTGAAATTAGCCTACAATCTCTCATTCCCCACATGCCTATCCCACCCAAGGAAGTGTGCCCCTTCTCTACTCAAAAGTACCTTGGATACCCCACTTCTCTTCAAGAGATTCAATAATATACTGGACATGAAGTCTTAGAGCCCTGTAACTAATGCCCAACGCACCATGGAAAAATTCCTAGCAAAACTCTCACCTGAAGAGAATGCTCACGGGCCTGAAAACTAGCCTCTTCGACAACAAATCTCTCACCTAGAGATAATTCTCATGAGCTTGACAACCTTCCTCTTTGACATTAAATAATTTTTTTCCAATACAAAAAAATCCTTTATAATCTTTTCTATGCAGATAAGGTAATAATCATCTTTCCTCAGTTGGTCCGACCCCTTTTGCACATGAGAAAATGAATGGATTTCCCCCCAAAATACACCGAGGCCAAAAATATATATTGCATGCCTAAAAATGGACACTTGTCACCTTTAGAACTAACTTTAGCCACATGGTGATTCATTCCCATCCCTTGGGAAATTAGGATAAATAAATATCCATAATTATACTTTTCAGAAATATTAATAAAGTATTCCCTTGGACTTAAGTCTCCCCTTTTCCCTTTTCGATGGAGTTATCCCCCCGTCTGTTTTTGTTTGATCTGTCCATGCATAGCAATGTGATATTATTAATAAATTGAGTGTGATTATATTTTACAAAGATAGGTACACTGGCCTATTTGCATCCCGACTCACCAGCCTCATAACCACATAGGCTCTCCGGCCTCAAATACATATACATCCTTATATACATATATAAATCGGTTCGAAGTACACTTCAAGGTAATCCTTGTGCACTTATCGAGGTGTGCACAACACTATGGAATGTGTGCACCATTCCATTGATGTGAAACCGCACACATTTACCCAGGTGTGCGCAACACTATGAAATGTGTGCACCCTTTCTTTGATAACAATCCTCACACACTACTCAGGTGCGCGTAAAACCAAAACTTGGTGCCAATGGCTCAAAAACCTATATGTAAATTTACATTTACAATTGGTACCAACGACTCACCAACCTATATGTACAATTGCAAATGGGGTTCCGATTAGGGACATTACATTCCCCTCCCATCCCCCTTATTTAGGCATTGTCCTCATTTCATAAATACACATATACATACAAAAACTTCAAAATTATTCAAAAATATGTGGATACTCTTCCAGCATAGCATTCTTGCGCTCCCAAGTTGCATCCTCAGGACTATACCAGGTCCATTGGACCTTTACTAACTCCATGGATTGATTCCAGAGCTGTTTAATTTTCCGATCCAATATGAAAACCGATCGCACTCAAAAATTTCCTTATGGCTACAACTTCCCACTTCCACTCAGGAATGGGAAACTGATGTAGTAAAATAGTTGGGTGTTTGTGCTTAGCCTTGACCTTTTGACATTCAAGGCATCTAGAAATAAAATGAATAACCTCCTTTTTCATGCCTAGCCAATAATATTGCTTTTTGACTGCTGCAATGGTCTTCTGGTAGCCTAGGTGTCTAGAATAAGGAACCTTATTCATCTCTGACTATTTTTTTTTTAAACTCCTGAAAATTTGGCACATAAAATATGCGCCTATACATGAGGATTCCATTCTCTTTTATCTCATAACCTTTCAATTTCTGTTGCGATATACCTTGCTGTAAATTCACCTTTATGTCCACATAGTGCTGATCTGATTTGGAAACCTCTAAAAGTCAGTCACACAAATATGATTTGCACATGCTAATGGTTGTAGCATGCATTTCGTGCATCCTCCTACTGAGTGCGTCGACCGCCTTGTTTTCTTTTCCTCTGATATGCTTTATGTCAAAGTCATACTCACTAAGTAATTCTAAACACCTACTTTGTATGGCATTTAAACTTGGTTGTCCAAAGAGATACTTCAAACCACTATGGTATGTTCTCCACTCAAATATTTTACCCATGAGATAATGCCACCGCATCTTCAATGCATGGACTATGGCTGCCAATTCTAAGTCATGAGTATCATAGATCCTTTCATGCTCTTTTAAATTTATTGATTCATAGCATATCACATGCCCATTCTGACTAAGGACTCCATTGAGCCCTTCCTTGCATGCATCTGTACATACAACAAAGTCTTCATATGAATCGACAATTCTCAAAATTGGCGCACTTGTAAACAAAATTTTCAAGTGTTGGAAACTCCTTTCACAATCATAAGTCCTTTCAAGTCACACACCTTTCTTTTGCAAGGATGTGTTTGGATGCACAATCTTTGAGAATCCTTCAATAAACCCTTTGTAATAACCTACAAGTCCCATGAAGGACCTCACCTCTACGAAATTTCTTGGTGTCAACCATTCCTCAATGGATTTTATCTTTTCCGGATCCACAACTATTCCTTCCTTGGAAATTATATGACCCAAATAATGAATCTGTCGTTGGTAAAATGAGCACTTGATCAACTTTGCATACAACTGATGCTCCCTCAACACTTGTATAAACATCCTCAAGTGCTGCTCATGATCTTCTTCAGACTTTGAGTAAATAAATATGTCAGCGAGAAATACAATGACAAATTGATCTAAGTATTTTATGAAAAATCCATTCATCAAACACATGAATACAACTGGTTCATTTCACAACCCAAATGGCAGCACTTTGAACTCTTAATGTCCGTACCTCATTCTGAAGGTAGTATTGCTGATGTCTTCTTATTTAATTATCACTTGGTGATATCCATATCTGAGATCAATCTTTGAAAATATTTGTGCGCCCCTCAACTGATCAAAGAGGTCATCTATTGAGGTCATCTATCCTTGGAAAATGATACTTGTTCTTTACTGTTACTTTGTTCAACTGCCTGAATTCAATAAAAATCCTAAATGTACCATCCTTGTTCTTCATGAATAATACTGGGGCACCCCAAGGTGACACACTTGGGTGTATATACCCCTTCTTTGAAAGATCTTCAAGTTACATCTATAATTCCTTCAACTCTGGCGTACTCATGCTATAAGGATTCTTGGATATGGGTGTTGCTTCTGGCATCAAGTTTATATAGAAATCAATATATCTTTTCGATGGAAACCCCTATATCTATTTAAAGACATCCTAAAACTCTTTTAGTACTGCACACTTTTTAACATTTGACACTTTATCGTTAGGTGCCTCCTCCATGTGTGCTGCAAATACTTGACATCCTTTCCTGTATCTTTTCTTCAATTTCAAGGCTGAAAATTCTTTGATAGTTACAACTTTTGGAATGCTTTGAACCGTTCTTAAGTTTCCTTCCTCATACAAGAAATTAAATGCCTTATTGTAACAGTCTAGAACAACATGATGCCGGTCCAACCAATCCATACCAATGAGGCAATCACAAGATCCCAAAGGTATGAGATTCAAATCTACTTTTGTGCACATTCCATTCATTTACATTGGACATGCCTTAACCATCTCATTAATTTTCCCTTTTTCCCCTTTATCTAACTGCACCAACCAAGGTTTTCCAATCTTACTTCTTGGCAATTGGAATCTTTCCACCATCTTAGGATCTAGATAACTATGAATATCTCCTGAATCAATTAAAATAACAATGGGTTGGTCCTTAATCTTACCTTCCACTTCAATCATGTGCGACTGAAACTCAACTTGCTTGTTATCCAGGGCTGTGTAAATCCTTCGTACATTTCTATCCATGTCTTCCACTATCATAACTCGCTGTACATTGTGCGTAGTCCTTGATTTTTCACCTCTTGGAGGGAAATCTCTGTGCATATCGATCTCCGCCACAACCCCAACATTGAATAGGTTGTTGCTTTAGTTTTTTCCCCATTGTATCCATCATTCTGGGCTCCCTAGGAGTTGGCTATCCTTGTGCAGTATTTCTAAAAATGGGTGGCTTAATCCCCTTCTTCCTTTGTTCAACCTTTCTTTTCATCTTGTCTTCCCAAGCCTTTTGGAAATTTGGCCTTCCATTTTGCTGATCATAAATACATTTAGTGTGCCCTATGGTTTCCTCCAATGTCTTGGGGTCATCATATTTTATCTTGTCAATGATAAATGAGGGCAACCCACTCAGGTACCTATGAATTTTAACTTGCTCATCCTTGATGAATGCGACACATTTCAACAACTCTGATAATTTTCTTTCATACTACCAAGCTTGACACTAGCAAATTTGGGTCATTTTGCAATGACCATTTCGACTCTCTTGTGACGTTATGTCATGGATATTGCGATGAATATTGGGCTCCTAAAACATCACATCATATCCTGTTGAAAGTGCGATGAACCTAGAATAACGTCGTAAGAGCGACGACCTATGACAGTCGTCGCAAGAGAGACGACCTACGAAAGTCGTCGCAAGAGAGACAACCTATGTAGGTTGTCGGAAGAGAGATGCCCAACGATCATCGTCTCAAGAAAGACAACTGAAGATGATCATCGCAAGAACGAAAACCTAAGATGATCGTAGCAATAACAACAACATAGGACGATCATCGCACAAACGACAATCGAGGATAATCATCGCAAGAGAGACGCCGAACGGTCATTGTCGCAAGAACGACAACTGAAGATGATCATCGCAAGAGAGATGACTGAGGACGATCGTCGCATGAATGAAAACCTAGGATGATCATCGCAAGAGAGACTATCAACGATCCGTGTGGTCATAAGAGAGAAGACATATATTTATTTAGAAAAAAAAAAGATATATTGACATGAAGGTTAAAAAGGCACAAAACAATTAAATTTGGTGAAGAAATAAATTAGATCGGGCTCATAATAAATTTGATCACGATCCATCAGAATCAACGACCAAGAAGTATTGCAGAATTTGAAGTTACGCGGGGGATAATTATGAAGAGTGGTCCCGCAATCCAAACCACGGTTTCGATTGAGGAGTATGTGTCAACATTAGGTTGATTGCGGAATGACAAGCGGGTTGTTCCAAAACCGCTAGTCCACATATCCACAAATTGAAAAGTATAAAAGGTCGATTTGACATTTTTATTTTTTATTATTTTCAAACTCGAGGACCATTAGAACACTGTCGTGACCGCCATTTTTCTATTGCATCCCAAATTTTCACCATCACAACCTATTTCGAGGTATTTATCCCGTCGCCATGGATCCCATAGTATTATCAGTACCAGAGCAAGACCATGAAAGTAACGAGGAAGCCCTAATTGACATAGATGCAGATGTATTTGACCCTAATATCACTATTTCCCCCATTTCTATGTCTCAAAGCAACTTGGTTGATATAAAGGGAAAGAGTATTCCATTTTTAGAATCATTCCAGGCCTCCATTGCCTCATATGCTGTCGAGGTTTCTTTCCCATTTCCTGAATTTGTAGGTTAGTGCGCTGAGCAATATTCCCATTCAAAAAGGGTAATTGTCAATAAACAGGTGTCTCAAGGCCTATGTAGAATAGATAATCTGTCAATCAGAAAGTCACTCAATAACCAAAATAATTTTTCTTTAATTCCGAGCCATTCAACGAAGAAAAAATGATTAGGGTTTACAGAGAATGTCAATCAGAGCTCAAAAATCAATTTCTAGAACAAATCATTAAACCTGAACAAATGTCAGAGAGTATGTCCTTACCAATGAGTATCAACATGATGTTCATTGAAGTTCAGTGGGTTCATTCCCTATGGAGGTAGGTCATAGGTCTAGATAGTGATAAATATGTTGTTGAATTCATGCTTAGTTTTCTTTTGATTTTTTTCAAGTCATAGTTTGGTCAGTCAGTCCAAATTAGTTTTGATAAATTCCTAGCTCACACCATTCACAAGTAGCTAGTGAATTTGCACTCCTTGAGACATTTTAGATATTATACATATCTGTTAAAGGTTTTCTTAGCAATTAACCATGGAGAAATACCTGAAGCAAATTTTGTATCTACTGCATGTAAAAGAATCACTTTGCTCATATTCATCAACAAGGTCATGTAAAGAATATATGCTCTGATTTTCAATACAAGTTTACCCATAGTTTTGGAGACATGAAGATTCAACTATAGCCAAATTCAAACAAAATAGGAGTCTGGGTACTTTTTCTGCATTCAACAATGATCTAGGTATATGGTTTTCACGAGTCTCCTTATTTTTTACCTGTTTTCCTAAATCCCATGATTTTTTCTCTTGAGTTCATCAGACAGAGAATCATCTCTAAGACAAAGAATTTCATCAAACTGCACATAGCCTCTAACATCAAATTCCTCTTTATTATTAGTCCTTTTGTTGTTAAGTCTATATCATGTTTATCACAGGTTAAAGAAAAACTCAAAGACTTTGGATTTTCAGAAATACAAGGAAGAAAATATGATCCACATTAGATCATATCCAAGAGAAGACAAATGAATAAGAATGCACCTTATGAACATGTGAATGTGGAAGACTTGGATAAACTATCTAATCTAGAAGTGTGTATTGATGTGGAAGCACCATTTCAACAAGTCCAAACACATCAAGCTCCTCAAAAGTTGGTGATCCAGGTGGATATTGGTGGCCACCCACCTATTCCAATTGGCTCCTCTTGTTAGTTTTAGTTCAACACGTTCTTCTGTGCTTCTTTGTAATTGTGGGTTCTACAATTCTGAGGTTGTATAAATCCCTACACATCTTCTAGGTGGATACTGGTGGCCTCCCATCTAATCCAGCTGGCTTATTTTGTATGTTTTCATGTCAACACATCTTGCTATACTTCCAGGGCCATTTTGGGGCCCTTAACAATGTTTTTCTAGCTCACCATAGTGAAAATGTAGAATGAGTTAGAGTTTGATGGCGTAATGTGTAGTTATCTAAAAGACCTTTCCAATGGGATATCACGCACCTAAAACAAATGTAGTATGCAAAAGTTACGACTCAGGGAAGTTGATGTACCAACTTACCGATAGAGGCCCACACAACTTTGGGATTTTCATCTCGTAGGGTTAGGTTTTTGGATGTCTAGGGTTTTGGAATTAATGAGTAATATAAAAAAGGCCTCTAGAGCCTCATATTGGTGGCCACTCACCTATTCCAATTGTCTCCTCTTGTTAGTTTTAGTTTAACATGTTCTTTTGTGCTTCTTTGTAATTGTGGGTTCTACACTTCTGAGGCTGTCTAAATCCCTACACATCTTCCAGGTGGATACTGGTGGCCTCCCATCTAATCCAACTAGATTATTTTGTATGTTTTCATGTCAACACATCTTTCTATACTTCCAGGGCCGTTTTGGGGCCCTTAACAATGTTTTTCTAGCTCACCATAGTCAAAATGTAGAATGCGTTAGAGTTTGACGGCGTAATGTGTAGTTATCTAAAAGACCTTTCCAATGGGATATCATGTGACTAAAACAAAGGTAGTATGCAAAAGTTACGACCCAGGGAAGTTGATGTACCAACTTACCGATAGAGGCCCACACAACTTTGGGAGTTTCATCTCGTAGGGTTAGGTTTTTGGATGTCTAGGGTTTTGGAATTAATGAGTAATATAAAAAAGGCCTCTAGAGCCTCATTGTAATAATTATTCTCAGATGGATGCACATCGCAACCACATATCTCCTCAGAGATATCTACCACCATTCGAGCAAGTGTTTCAGTTCTACAGGTTTACATTTTAGCCTATTTCATTTATTCAATAGAAGATGTTGTTCACTGGATATCTTTGTTTTTCTTCATATCTCTGTGTTTATTGTATTCCATCTGTTAATCAGTTCGTTCCACTCCTAAATATGGATTATTGGTATCAGAGCAGTTTGTTCTTCATTTATTTTTCTTCGTGCATGTCCTCGACAAGATCTAGGTACAAGAAGTTGTGACTCGAACCAATCGAGCCACTACAAGATTGGTTGCGTCGAGCCCGAAAAAAAATCACGGGGGGCAAAAAGAAAGATGATGGAGCAGGAGATCCTTTTAAAATGTTGCTCAAGGAAACCCTCGTGCGAAAAAGAAATGAAATGATGGACAAATTTGCGTAGATCCTTCGACGAATTCCCATAGGAGAAGAATCTTCATAAAGCGGCAATGCAACCCCCTTCAAGGTACAAGTAAATTTTGATATTCCATTATTTGAAGTACTGATAGATGCAGATGCTGTAGATAAATGCTTGAATCTGCTCAAAGGGTATTTTTCGGTCCACAAATTTTCATATAGAGAAAAGATTACTTTTGCACTCCTCAAGGCCATTCCCCATGTTAAGGAATGGTGGGACACTTACTCTGAGCAAAAGGCTATAGAGGAATACACAATATTTGTGGCTTCCCCTACATGGGATTCCTTCCAAGATGCTAGTAACTAAAAATACTACCTTATTGGAAGCTACGAGGACCAGTACACCCGATGACCACCCTGCATCAAGAAAGGGACCAGACAGTACTAGATTTCACCAATATTTTCCATACCCTACACACCAAACTGGGTATCAAATACTCTGAGTGACATTGGGTGCTAAAATACCACTTCTGTTTGCATGGATACATTCAAACAGTAATGGAGTTTCTGGACATCACCTCATTGGGTACGACTTATAGATATGTTGTCAATATTGAGCATAAATTTAAGCATAAGAGGAGAGAGTTTGGATCTGCAAACCCCTCACAGCCGAAGTAGGGAAAAGGCGGCCCCAAACTGCATAGAAAGGGATAAAGAAAAGATGGCCAATCTTAGGACAACCAGTCCAAGCTGCAACACAAGAAGTGTAATGAAAATATGAAAAAGGACACAAGAAAATGGTGTGAATACCATAAAATCCCTTGGCACAACACCGAAGAATGTTGTTCCAAGCAGCCACTTGTGGCCAAGCTGAAGGCGTCTGAGTCCAAGGCTAATTGTGAATCCAAATCAAATGTAGAAGGATGGAAGTGGATTATCGATGTTGAACCCAGTTCCATTGTCATTACCACCAAATTCCAGCCAAGCGAACCAGAAGAATCAGAGGAAGGGGAACGCCTTTTTAAATCACATATGTGGGTAAAGGGGGCTCCGCTTCATTTCATTGTTGATAGCGACAGTTAGAAGAACCTGACCTCAACATAGGTCATCAATCGATTGGACCTATCGATGACACCTCACCTGCAACCCTACACCATCGGTTGGCTTCACCAAGGAAGAGATCTTCGTGTCAGCCAACAGTGTCGTCTACCCTACGACATCAAGCCTTTCAAAGACGAGGTATTGTGTGATATTTCTCCCCTTGAATTTTATGATGTTGTTTTAGGTGAACCATATTTTTGGAAGTGTCATGCTATGTATGATTCTAGACCTTGCAGTGTTATTATTACTTTGGGTAGACTATTGTACAGGATACCAGAGGTAGCGCATCCTACCGCTATTTCTTTAATCTCTTCTAAGCAATGTAGTAAGGTCATTTCACAGACCAACAAGTTCGTCTTCTTTGTGATCCATGCTCACAGTAAACAGAAGGTCACCGCCAAATTCATGGCCTCTACACAGAGCCTCTCTTTGCAGTAGAAGCAAGTGGATGGGATCGTGGAAGAGTACATAGACATCTTCTCCTCACCCAATGGGGTACCGACACACTGCCAAGTCAAGCATCCCATTTATCTAAACCCCAATGCACCTCTTCCTAATGGACCAGTATATCATTGCTTGATGATGGAAAATGAAGAAATCATGCATCAGATCCAAGAGCTTCTTCAAAAGGGGCACATCAGACCCAACTCATCCCATTGCATAATCCTAATTATACTGGTGCAGAAGAAGGACAAGACCTGGTGACTTTGCATTGATTATAGAGAATTAAACAAAATCACCATCATGAACCAGTACCCAATTCACAGGATTGATGACCTTCTTGACAAACTCAAGGGGGCCAAGCTCTTCAACAAGATTGATCTAAAGTTTGGCTACCACCAGGTTCCCATCGAACCAACTGATGTATGGAAGACAACTTTCAAATCTAAAGAAGGTCTCTTCGAATGGTTGGTCATGCCCTTTGGCTTAACAAATGCACCAACCACTTTCATTGTAAGTTTTAAACCTGTGAAGTAAAGCAATGCATATAGATTCTTAAGCAATACAAAAATTAATCAATGGCTCATACACAGAGTACAGAAAGATTTTATACCGGAAATCCTCAACCGGGAAAACCTTTCTTATTTTCATTATCTCGAATTTCACTATTCTCCATACCATATATAAAATGATTTTAGGTATTCCGTAGATACCAAAACCCTAATCCCTTAATCCAGGATTAATTTACAAATCCGCTAAAAATAGCAAAATCCTCGTATCTGACGCGCCCACCCACACACACATGCAAAGAATATAACACATACCCAACATTCATGAGATTGATGGATTATGTATTGAGACCCTTAACCAACTCTTTTGTGGTGGTATATTTGGATGAAATTCTCATCTTCAACACAACTTGGGAGCAACACATGCAACATATTCAACAAGTTTTGAGCACTCTACGACTGCACAAGCTATATGACAACTTAGAAAAATGCTCATTTGGCATGAAAAAGGTCCAATACTTGGGATATATTGTTGATAAGCATGGGGTACATGTGTTGGAGTTACTTCACACACTCCTAGGATTTATTTTTCTTAAGGTTATTCCTTGTTTATTAGTCATAATTAGTCATTATCCAGTCTCCTATATTTTAGGGGAGAATATTCCACCTGGAGAATATTCTCTTTCAATTGACACTTCAGTTTGAATAGTTGAGTTGAATTTAGATGTTGCATTGGTTTTGTCACCATGCAACATTGGGATCATCACCAACTCATTACTCTTTGTTCAGTCAGTTAACTGAAGACTAGTTGACTAGTTAACTCAACTAGGTGGCAATTCACTCCTGTAACTGCCTGGGAGACTAGACTAGGTGGAAATTTACTCCTGTAACTGTTGGTGTGTGTCTAGATCACTCTAGATCACCACTATGAATCATCAGTTACTCATTTATCCTATATCTATTGTAAATTTATTCACTCTTTGAGTGTGGAATACAGTTAATGAGAATTCTTCCATTCTTTCTCTCTTGCTTCTTCTTTCTCAATTTCTCTCTGCAAATGTGTGTGGTATTTTATAGCTAGATCTATTATGTGCAGGTTCAACACATTTACAACATGTTGATCCAGCTAAGATCCAAGTCATCCGTGACTAGCCATCCCCAACCACACTAACCAAGATTCAGAGCTTCTTGGGACTGACCAACTTCTACCGATGGTTCATGTTGGGATTCTCCCATATTGCATGGGCCCTCAACCAAGTGACCAAGGGAGGTGGCAGAGAAAATTTCATGCCGGGGAAGGAACAACAATGAGTATTCAATGATGTAAAGCATTGCTTGTGCTAAGCTCCAGTAATCTCCTTGCATGATCTGCAACAACCGTTCGACATTGAGACTAATGCATCTAACTATGCTGTAGGTGTATTTCTCACTCAACACGGTCATCCAGTGACATACCATAGTGAGACACTCTTAGATACTGTCCAAAAATACCCCATCTATGACAATGAAATGTATTCCATTGTACAAGCCCGTCGTCAATGGAAACATTACGTTCTGGGAAAGGAGATGATCATCCACACTGATTAAAAGCCTCTATAGTTCATATAGACATAGGGGAAATTGCAAAAAGACCACCATCAGAAGTGGTCCACCTACCTATATCTATTCCATATTAACATCAAGTATAAGACATGGAGATCAAACCGTGTCGTTGACTACCTCAGTTGTCCTACCTTGGCTGCACTCACCACTATGCTCCATTCCTATGGACATGAGGCATCTGAGTGGCCCCATCTTTATCAACAAGATCCAAAATTCACCACCACATGTTAGCTCTTGGGTACATGTGCGTCTGTTATCGATTTTGACATTCATGACAAAATGTTATGCCATATGGTCCATATCTGTGTTCTTGCAAGAGAGCATGCAAATATGATTTGGGAAAACCACTACAGTTGGATGGCAGGACATTTTGGTGTGGAGAAAACTGTGGCCGTTCTACAAAAACATTTTTATTGGCCAAAAATTCGACAAGACTTCAGTAAGTATATCATATCTTTCATTGTTTGTGCCATTTTCAAGCCAACCATCAAGAAGCAAAGCTTATACACCTCTCTTCCTACTCCTGAGAAGCCTTGGGAGTCCATCTCAATGGATTACATGTCTGGACTTCCACCCACCAAGCAAGGCAATGATTGTGTATTTGTGGTCATTGATCAATTTTCGAAGATGGCCATCCTCACAGCCTATAAGAAGAATATCAAAGCGGAAGATACTACCAAGATCTGCTTCGAAAGAGTGTGGGTCCATTTTGGGATACCACAGACCATCATCTCTCACCGACACAACAGGTTCCTCAACACATTTTGGCCGAGTCTCTGGTAAGTGTTGGACACCAAGCTCACTAAATCCATTGCTTTCCACCCCCAAATAGATGGCCAAACAAAGGTCGTCAATTGGATGATTATGCACATCCTGCACATGTACAACTCTAAGCATCCACGTACATGAATGGGAGCCTCCCCTATGTTCAACACAGTTACAACATGGCTCTCCATAGCTCCACCGACCATATCCTATTTTAGGTGGGACTAGGATTCCAATCCTTGGGTCCCATTGATGTTTCACTCCCTCTGGAAACCACACAGGAAGACTCTTCCCATGTTCAATTTGAGACCGAAAAATCCACAAGATTCATTAAGCGGATTCAACACAACTGCCAACAGGTCGAGGTGATTTTGTAGAAAGCCAATGCTAAGTACAAACAACACCATGATCAACATAGGGTACCACACCAATTTTAGGTTGGAGACAAGGTCTGGTTACACTTGAAGAAGAATCATCTTACAAGGCCCCATCGGAAGCTCTGCCCACTTTTCTATGGGCCTTACACCATCACCAAGGTTGTGGGTAACAATGCTTTTGAGCTCAACACTCCACAATTCCTTGGCTTGTACCCAGTGTTCAATGTGGACCTTCTTTGACCATATTTTCCCCCATTATTGGACACCTCAGAGATCACATAACAAATGACACCAATAGAGCTCAACCCTCACTGCATGGAACATGCATCCACTGATCAAATAGTGGACACACAGGTCAAAGGAACTCGCCAACAAAGGATCCATCTTTATCGGGTTGTCAAGGCAGGACAACTCCTTCACAAAGGAAAGTGGCTCACCCAAGGCCAAATTCAGAAAAAGTCTCCTAACCTGATGGGGGAAATCAACGCAATGGATACCATTGATTCCTAAGGGGGGAGAATTGATCTAGGTGGAGGGCCACCCACCTATTCCAACTAGCTCCTCTTGTCAGTTTTAGTTCAACACATTATTTTGTACTTCTTTGTAATTGTGGGTTCTACACTTCTAAGGCTGTCTAAAGCCCTACACATATTCCAGGTGGATAATGGTGGCCTCCCATCTAATCTAACTTGATTATGTTGTATGTTTTCATGTCATCACATATTGCTATACTTCCAGGGCCATTTTGGGGCCCTTAACACTAATTTTTTGGCTTGCCATAGTCAAACCATAGACATAATTAGATTTTGATGATGTAATGTGTATTTATCTAAAATACCTTTCCAACGGGCTATCACATGCCTAAAACAGAGGTCGTATGAAAAATTTATGACGTCGGGAATTTGAGGTATTGACTTACCCATAGGGGCCCACATAAATTTTGGCGTTTCATCTCCTAGGGTTAGGTTTTTGGATGTCTAGGGTTTTGGCATTCATAAGTAATATAAAAAAGGCCTCTGGAGCCTCATTGTAATCATTCTTCTCAGACGAATGCATGTAGCATCCACATCTCTCCTCAAAGATAACTACCACCATTCGAGCAAGTGTTTCAGTTCTTCAGTTTTACAGTTTCTACCTATTTCATTTATTCAATAGAAGATATTGTTCACTGGATATCTATGTTGTTCTTCATATCTCCGTGTTTATTGTATTCAGTCTGGTAATGAGTTTGTTTCACTCCTAAATCCGGATCAATGGTATCAGAGCAGCCCACTCTTCATTTATTTTTCTTCGTGCATGTCCTCGACAAGATCTGGGTACATGAAGTTGGGACTCAAACCAATCATGCTGCTGCAAGATCAAATGTGATGATCCAGACAAAAACCCATGGGGGATGAAAAGAAAGATGATGGAGCATGAGATCCTTTTAAAATGTTGCTTGAGGAAGTCCTTGCACGACAAAGGAACAAAATGATGGAAAACATTGCGCATATCCTTCGACAACTTTCCATAGGAGAAGCATCTTCATCAAGCAACCATGCAACCCTCTTCAAGGTACATGTAAATTTTAATCTTTCATTGTTTGAAGGACTAATAGATGTGGATGCTATAGATAAATGGTTGAATTTGCTTGAAGGGTATTTTTCGGTCTACAATTTTTCTGATAGGGAAAATATTACTTTTTCACTCCTCAAGGCCATCCCCCATGTTAATGACTGGTGGGACACTTACTCTGAGAAAAGGGCCAGAGAGGAATATGCAATATTTGTGGTTTCCACTTCATGGGATTCCTTCCGGGATGACATTAAAGAACAATACTACCCTGTTGGAAGCTATGAGGACCAATACACATGATGGAGTACCCCGTGTCAAGAAAGGGACTAGACAATACCACAGTTCACCAATATTTTCCATACCCCACGCACCAAATTGGGTATCAAAGACTCTGAGCGACATCTAGTGCTGAAATACCGTGGCTAATTGCTTAGATACATTCAAATATAAATGGAGTTTCTGGACATCACCTCATTAGGTATGGCTTATAAATATGCTGTCAAGATCGAGCATAAATTTAAGCAGAAGAGACGAGAGTTTTTATCTACAAAATCCTCACAGCCGAAGTAGGACAAAGGTGGCCCCAACCTACACAACAAAGGACAGAGATAATATGGCCACTCTTAGGGCAACCGGTCCAAGATGCAACACAAGAAGAGCAATTAAAATATGAAGAAGGAAACGAAAAAATGGTGTGAATACCATAAAATCCCTTGGAACAACACTGAAGAATGCTGCTCCAAGCAGTCACTTGTGGCCGGGTTAAAGGTGTCCGAGTCTAAGGCCAATTATGACACCGAATAAAATACAAAAGGAGGGAAGCAAATTATTGATGTTGAACCCAGGGCCACTAGTCGCTACCACCAAAGACTATGCAGGTGAACCAGAAGAACCAGAGGAAGGGGAGCACCTTTTTAACTAACAGATGTGGGTAAAGGGGGCTCTGCTTCATTTAATTGTTGATAGTGGCAGTAAGAAGAACTTGATATTATCAGAGGTCGTCAAGTGATTGGACCCGCCGACAAAATCATACCTGCAACCCTACACCATCAATTGCCTTCGCTAAGGAAGAGATCTCTGTGTCAACCAACAATGCCGTCTGCCCTATGACATCAAGCCTTTCAAAGATGAGGTATTGTGTGATATTTCTCCCTTGAAGTTTGTGATGTTCTTTTAGGAAAACCATATTTGTGGAAGCGTCATGCTATGTATGAGTCTATACCATGCAATGTTATTATTACTTTGGGTAGACTATTGTACATGATACCAGAGGTAGTGCCTCCTACAACTATTTCTTTAATCTCTGCTAAGAAATGCAGTAAGGTGATTTCATAGACCGAGAAGTTCATCTTCTTTTTGAGTCGTGCTAACAATAAGCAGAAGGTTTCCGCTACATCCATGGCCTCTACACAAAGCCTCTCTTTGCAACATAAACAAGTGGACGTGATCGTGGAAGAGTACAATGACATCTTCTCCTCACCCACCGGGGTACCGATGCACTGCCAAGTCAAGAATCCAATTTATCTGACCCTCGATTCACCTCTTCCTAATGAACTAGTCTATCGTCGCTCACTGATGGAAAATGATGAAATCAAGCGTCATATCCAAGAGTTTCTTCAAAAGGGGCACATCAAACCTAACTCCTCCCCTTACGAAAGCCCGATTGTAATGGTGCAAAAGAAGGACGAGACCTGGCGACTCTGCATTGATTACAAAGCATTAAACAAGATCACCGTCAGGAACTGATACCCAATTCCTAGGATTGATGACCTTCTTTACCAACTCAAGGTGAGAAATTTCTTCAACAATATTGATCTAAAGTCTAGATACCATCAGGTTCCCATTGAACCAATTGATGCATGGAAGACAACTTTTGAATCTAAAGAAGGTCTATTCAAATGG
Source organism: Picea engelmannii (assembly GCA_009831015.1). NCBI lineage: Eukaryota > Viridiplantae > Streptophyta > Pinopsida > Pinales > Pinaceae > Picea > Picea engelmannii. The sequence continues at coordinate 930,333 of ML781686.1, read as the reverse complement.
TTAGTCATGCCCTTTGTCTTAACAAATGAACCAACCACTTTCATGATATTTATGGATGATGTATTGAGACCCTTCACCAACTATTTTGTGGTGGTATATTTGGATGACATCCTCATCTTCAAAATAACTTGGGAGGAGCACATGCAATATATTCAACATGTTTTGAGCTCTCTATGACAACACAAGCTATATGCCAACTTGGAAAAATTCTCCTTTGGCATGAACGAGGTCCAATACTTGGGCTACATTGTTGATGAGAATGGGGTACAGGTTGATCCGACTAAGATCCAAGTCATCCGTGACTGGCCAGCCCCGACCACACTATCCGAGGTTTAGAGCTTCTTGGGACTGGCCAACTTCTACCGACGGTTCATGTTGGGATTCTCCTATATTTCATGGGCCCTCAGCCAAGTGACCAATACTGGTGGAAGGGAAAAGTTTGTGTGGGGGAAGGAAAAACAACGAGAATTCGATGATCTGAAGCATTGCTTGTGCTCAGCTGTATTACTCTCCTTTCCCGATCTCCAACAACCGTTTGAGATTGAGACTGATGCATCTAACTATGCTGTAGGTGCATTTCTCACTCAACATGGTCATTCGGTGGCCTACCATAGTGAGACACTCTCAAATATTGTTTGCAAATACCCCACCTATGAAAAGGAAACATATTCCATTGTACAAGCCTGTCGTCAATGGAAACATTACATTATGGGAAAGGAGACGATCATCCACACTGATCACAAGCCTCTGCAGTTCATACAAACATAGGGGAAATTGAAGAACTACCACCATCATAAGTGGTCCACCTACCTGCAATAGTTCCATCTCAACATCAAGTATATGACAGGGAGCTCAAACTGTGTTGCTGACTGCCTCAATCATCCTCCCGTGTCTACACTCACCACTGTGATCCATTCCTGTGGACATGAGGCATCTGAGTGGCACCAACTTTATCAGCAAGATCCACACTTCACCACCACTTATCAACTCTTGGGTATAGGTGCGACTGTCATCAATTTTCACATTTAGGATGGACTGTTATGCCATCTGGTCCATCTCTGTTTTCCTGCAAGCGAGCATGCAAAGATTATTTGGGAATCCCACTACATTTGGATGGCAGGACATTTTGTCATGGATAAAACTTTGGTCGTTTTACAAAAACATTTTTATTGGCCAAAAATTTGACAGGACGTCGGTAAGTATATCAGATCTTGCACTGCCTATGCCATTTCCAGGCCAACCATCAAGAATAAAGGATTATACACCCCTCTTTGTACTCTTGATAAGCCTTGGGAATCCATCTCAATGGATTACATGTTTGGCCTTCTGTCCACCAAGCAAGGCAATGATTGCGTATTTGTGGTCATTGATCAGTTTTTGAAGATGACCATCCTCACAGCCTGCAAGAAGAATATCACAACGACAGATACTTCCAAGATATTCTTTGAATGAGTGTGGGTCCATTTTGGGATACCACAGACCATCATTTTCGATTGGGACAACAAGTTTCTCAACACATTTTGGTCGAGTCTTTGGTCATTGTTGGACACCAAGTTCACTAAATCCACCGCTTTCCACCCCCAAATAGATGGTCAGACAAAGGTCATCAATTGGATGATTGTGCACATCCTGCACATGTACAAATATAAGCATCCACGTACATGGGATGAGAGCCTCCCCTATGTTCAACATAGTTACAACAAGGCTCTCCATAGCTCCACCGGTCATAGCCCATTTCAGGTGGGATTGGGATTCCAACCCTTGCGTCCCATTAATGTTGCACTCCCTTTGGAAACCACACATGCAAACTCTTCCCATGTTCAGTATGAAACTAACAAAGCCACCATTTTCATTAAGTGGATTCAACACATCCGCCAACAGGTCCAGGATATTTTGCAGAAATCAAATTCTAAGTACAAACAACGCCATGATCAACACAGGGTACCACACAAATTTCAGGTTGGAGACAAGGTCTGGTTACACTTGCAGAAGGAGCATCATACAGGGCCCCATTAGAATCTCCACCCACTTCGCTATGGGCTTTACACCATCACCAAGGTTGCGGGTAACAATAATTTTTAGCTCAACACACCATCATTCCTTGGCTTGCACCCAGTGTTCAATGTGGACCTTTTTTGGCCATATTTTCCCCCATTATTGGACACCTCAGAGATCAAAGAACAAATGAAACCAACATAGATAAAACCTAACTGCATGGAATAGGCATCCACTGATTAGATAGTGGACACACAGGTCAAGGGCACTCACCAACAAAGTATCCAAGTTTATCGGGTTATCAAGGTAGGGAAACTCCTACACCAAGGCAAGTGGCTCACCCGGTGCCAAATTCAACATAATTTTTCTTATCCAATGGGGGAACTCAACACAATGGAGAACATTTCTTCCTAATGTGGGAGGATTGATCCAGGTGGATATTGGTGGCCACCCACCTATTCCAATTGGCTCCTCTTGTTAGTTTTAGTTCAACACATTCTTCTGTACTTCTTTGTAATTATGGGTTTTACACTTCCAAGGATTTCTGAAGCCCTACACATCTTCCAGGTGGATACTTGTGGCCTCCCATATAATCCAACTAGCTTATTTTGTATGTTTTCATGTCAACACATCTTTATGTACTTCCAGGGCCATTTTGGGGTCCTTAACACTACTTTTTTGGCTCCCCACAGTCAAACTATGGACAAAGTTAGAGTTTTAAATTGTAATGTGTATTTCTCTAAAAGACCTTTCCAACGAGCTATCACACACCTAAAACGGAGGTCGTATGCAAAAGTTACGACCCTAGGAAGTTGAGGTACCAACTTACCCATAGGGGCCCACATAACTTTTGGCGTTTCATCTCCTAGGGTTAGGTTTTTGGATGTCTAGGGTTTTGGAATTCATGAGTAATATCAAAAAGGCCTCTGGAGCCTCATTGTAATAATTCTGCTCAGATGAATGCACATAGCATCCACATCTCTCCTTAGAGATAGATACCACAATTCGAGCAAGTGTTTCAGTTCTACAGTTTTACAGTTTCAACCTATTTCATTTATTCAATAGAAGATATTGTTCACTAGATATCTCTGTTGTTCTTCATATCTATGTTTTTATTGTGTTTAGTCGGTTAATCAATTTGTTTCGATCCTAAATCCGGATCAATTGGTGATTTAAATTCCCAAAGACAATGTGTACAACAAAATAAGCATTTCAGAGGCTATGGATATTGATGTTGAACAAACTGCTAAAAAGTAGATGAAAATTGTTTAGCCAAAGTAGATTGCAGATTTTGAAGATAAAGGACCTAGAGATCAATTGAATTTGAAAACTGTGGAAAGTGGTACCAACATTATAGAAATTGAGGAAAGAAGTCAATTTGAAAGTGAAGGCAACTCAAAAGTTTTTCACAGTCAAAAATATTATTTTGATAAAGCACCTGATGCAAATTATCAGTCCAGAGAAGACTTAGAAAAACAATATGTTGAAAAGAGAAATGTGGCTTTGGGTGAAATAAGGGATTTGTTACCTAAAGTAGAAAAAATTTCTCAACTGAAATCTTCCTTGTTCGCTGTGAGGGATATTGAAAATAAAAATTTTAATATTGCAGTTGCAGAGTAGGATAAAGTGTCAGAGATTAAAATCAAATATGACAATATAAGTGCCCCTGACAAAGTGAAATTCCACAAGAAGACCAACGATTTGTTGTATTATGATTATTTGAGTTTAAATTTGAAAAATTCAAAGATGACATCCTTAGCTGCAAAATTAGAAGGAAAACTAAGATAGGAAAAGGCAGCCAACAAATCTTGGAAAACTCAAATTAAAAGGCTTGAGTTTGAAGGTCCTCAAGGCCTGAAGTCTTTATTGGATGAAAAAGATAAAATAATTCAGAGTTTGAAGAAAAAGTTGAAGATGCCTGCTACATAACACCCACAGAGAAGAGAATTGTTAGCTTTAGAGCAGGAAAAATAAACATTTCATAAGGAAGAACTGGATTATAAGGCTAAGCTTTTGCAGCTGGAAAATGAAAAGATGGAATGGTCTAAAGAAAATGTATATATGGTAAATAACGTCATGGTTTTATTTCATGCTACAGGAACTGGATCAACCATTGAAGACATTGTTCATGCTATGTCACAAGCTAGTCTGAAAGAAGGAGAGATCAAAGGGTTAAAGGAAAACATGGAGAAATTGGAGCAGGAAGTGCACACAAAGGATGAAAAGATATCCGAAGTTCAAAAGGAAAAGGTAGTCTTACAAGAGAATATTGATAAGTTGAATTCAAGATTGAGAGGTAAAGGTCCGCTGCAAGGAGATAAACATATCATATGGGATTCTATAGCTGCTTAGGCTGCTAAATTTAGATCATATTTTAATTTTGTAAGTGATAAAGATAATATAACAATCACAACCAGGCATAGATGCATTTTTGTTAATGAGAATTTAGCCAAAAAGCCATCTGAATAGGCACAAAATGCCATTAATATTCTCAACTCAGTTCCTCCTGCAGTTCTTCAGATCATTGGGGTAAAAGAAAAAACTACATTGATCATTTGGGCCAGAAGGATTATTACAAAACATGATCTTTTGAAATCAATTCTAAATAAAGMAATATAGATGGAACAAAGTGTGCAAAATTTCAAGAATTTATTTGAATAATTGCTCATAAAGGGCCTTCCATCATTCTGGGATGGTAAAGGTAAGTTGCAGGATCAAGAAGAATATAATGCACTCTTGACTCAATCAAGGATGGACCACTCCAAATTTGAAACCCTGGAGGAGGGTTTGAAAGGGGATACTTTAGTTGATAAACTGATCACATATTTCAAAACTCTAAATAATTTTAAGACAGTCAAACTTGGTCTACCTGTCATGTCTTATGTCACTTGTATTGACTTGGAAATTTTAATGAAAGAAATGACAGATTATGAAATTCCTTCCAAATTGCAATGGAAGGAAATAGTTGGATTGGGAAAGACCAAATATAATTTCCCAGGATTGAGTAAATTATTTCCATCTATCTACAAAAAGGCAACAAATCAAATGAAGACACAATCGAAGTCAAAGGACGAAGATAAAGGACCAAACTGCAGGAATATCCGCACATCCCAGATTTTGTGAACTGAAAATTTCTATTCTATTCTAATCGGTTCAAACCGAATGAAATGAATTGTTGTATAAATATTGTAGGTTTTTATGTATTAGTGGTTGACAGAAGCACAAAGGACAAATTGTATTGATCACTGTAACAATTTTTGAATTTGAAAGAATACAAGTGGAGATTCAGAGTTTTTTCATACCAAATATTCATGTGGTCATGACCTGAAGTATGTGTTTCCTTTCATGTATGTTTTTCTAGTTTGCTTTCCCTTCATCTGTAGCCTTTCATATGTTTAAAATTGGATGTTAAAGGGTCTCTGAAATTCATAAATAAACAAACCCAATTATAAAATCTTGAGGAAATAGACTACTACAATTTGTAGGGATTTCAAAATAAGCTGGAACCTTTGGGAAGGCCTTTGTTGAAACATACAAAAGATAAGTGGAAGAATCCATTTTCAGTGAGTCATGACACATTAAATGTTAAAATATAGCCACATTAAGTGGAAATCAACTATGGAGTGAACCCTATGCAATACAGTAAGAGAATACTCTGAAATTTTATGTTGTGGATTCAATTGTTTTCATTCTATATTTATATTATTTTTCTTTGTCATGGTTACGATATGCTTCAGTCACAAAAGATATACAAAGTTACAGACACAAATGCATGCAAGCATTAGTGAACATGTAGGGCAATTAAAGTGGAAAATAATTTCCAAAAAGCCTCACATATTGACATAAAATCATTAAGCATTTGGATGCAATGTGCATTGCATTGAAAAGCAATAGAATTTATCATTCAATTCTATTATCACTCTGTAATTTCTTTAGGATGAGAAAAGAAACCCAGAGGTAACCATAAACCAACTTTCGAAACTAGAATCTAACCCTTCCAGTCTCAGAGAGGGATCTCTCCCAAATCAGTCACTGGAATGACTAATTTGATTTTTGTTTCTTGAGGTTAGGTCCTTGGATTGTGAATAAATTTTTGGATGAGATTTGATGTTTAAGCCTGTGAGAAATCCATTGGGCATGGAGTCAAAAGGTTGAAGCTTATGAATATGTGGGTAATCTGTCAATTAATGGGGAACGACTTTAGAGGAAAGATAGAGACTAACTATGTGCTGGTTTAATTTAAATGTCATTGTAGCAGAAAGGACAAAAGAAAAACATAAATCAACACTTTAAGAAATCAGATTTTGAAATTTCTTAAACTGTTATAGCAGAAGAAAACACTATTGATATTCTAAACTATGTGACAGAGTATCGACATGATGAATTCTGAAACACTATTTTAATTGAATATCATTCAGATATGGAAAGAGAGCAATAAACAGAAAGAAGAACATACATTGAAGTGAACATGCTACACAGTCACTGGCACATGAATATTTGAAGAAAGACTGGATCCCAAAAGCCTTGGATCACCCAACTTTATTAATTCTTCAGGAAAATATTACAGTACAAATACTCTCAGAAGACTCAATTCATCAAATTTTCTCCCACCCTTTGTAAATTATGTGTTACAATATTTATAAAAAATTAGTAGTTCAAAAAATTAGGATCCTTGAGATATTTCAACAAATTTATCCTTATCTTCTCCCATTTGACCTTAGCAGTTTCTTAATCCGATTGGATGATGTCTGGACCCATACTTTGTTGATAGCTGGATGGTCATTTACTAGGACCTAGAAAATTACATTTAGTTTTACCCAATCTTACTATTTCCTTCCATTGTAATTCAAAAGGAATATCATAATCCATCATTTATTTTATTAAAATTTCCAATTCGACGCAAGAGGCATACGACATGACAAGCAGGCCTAATTTTACTATCTTAAATTTATTCAAAATTTCAAAATCTATGGCTAACATTTCTACCATAGTTTTCCCCTTTAAAACTTCATCTAAGTCTTCAAACCTAGAGTGATCCATCCTCGCTTGTGTCAAGAATGCAATGTAGGCTTCATGTTCATGTAACTTTCCCTTTCCATCCCAGAATGATGGAACACCTTTGATAAATAGTTCTTTAAACAAATCCTTAAAATCATGAACACTCTTTTCCAATTGGCCTTCTTTATTCTGGACTGAATTTAAGAGGTTGTGCTTGGTTATGATTCTTCTAGCCCATATTATAAAAGGAGTTCTATATTTGACCCCAATTGTCTGCAAACTTGATGAAGGCACTGTATTAAGGAGATTGATAGTGTTCTGGGCCCATTTTGCTAGTCTTTTTGATAAAGTTTCATTAATAACTTTGCATCTCTGTTTAGCCAAAACTGCAATGTTGTACTCATCATTTAAAAAATTTAGATATATCCTGAGTTTTGTAACCTAAACTGATATCGAGTCCCAGATGATGTGCTTGGCTCCTTGTAATAGACTTTTTCCTTTAAACCTGGATTTTAACTTATTCACCTTTTCATGAAGGACTGCATTTTCCTTTTTAAGTTGTGACACTCTTTCATCCTATTTCTGTGCCTCTTGTTCCATTTTCTTGATATTCTCTTTCAATTATTTTATTTCCCCATACTTTAAGATAACCTGAGACATTACCTCGACAATGTCTTCAATGTTTGATTTGATTTTAGTAGTAGAGGGTGTAACATAGGGTACAACAAAAGACAAAGCTATGACTCTAGTTTCCATTTTTGTCTTTTCTTTTGACCATTCTAATTTTTCCTTTTCCAGTTGCAGAAATTTAGCCTGAAAATCTAGTGATTGCTTCTTGAAAGCTTCCTTTTCCTATTCCAATGCTACAAGTTCTGCAGTCTGTGGATGCTTTTTAGCATGCATTTTCAACTTTTCCTTCAGGATGAGAATCAATTTGTCTTTCTCATCCAACAAGGCTTTCATTGCTTTGGGGCCATCAACTTCAAGTTTCTTTATTTGAATCTGCCATGCTTTACTTGCTTCTTTTTCTTTCCTGAGCTGACCTTCAAGCTTGGAAGCTAGTGATGTTAGTTTTTCATTTTTCAAATTGAAATTTAAATAATCTGAATATAGCAGACCACTAGTCTGCTTGTGGAATTGAACCTTATCCAGGGCATTGATATTATCATACTTTATTTTGATCTCAGATACCTTATCTTCTTCTGCTATGAAAATGTTGAATGTTTTCCTTTATGTGTCTCTGACTGTGAATAACGAAGACTTGTGCTGGGAATCTTTCTTTACCTCATGCATTAGATTGATGATGTCACTTAGTGATTCCTTTCTTTTTTTTGCATACCATTTAGATAAATATTCCTTTGACTGGTAGGCTTCCTTTGAGGCCTGAGAAAAATAGTATTTCTGGCTATGGAAGGCTCCTGAACTACCTTCACTTTCCAATTGATCAACTCTGGATTCAATTACACTTGTGCCACTCTCCACCATGTCTAAACCTGTTTGTTCTTTAGGCCCTTCATCCTCCAAATCTACATACTGCTCTTTCTGGATGCTTTTTATTTTCTTTCTGGGAGTGTGTTCAGGTTCTATGTCCATCGCCTTTGAAACAATCCTCTTACTCCGTGTACTAGATTTTGGAACCTTACTTACCACCTTTGGAATACTCTATTGTGTTGGTGCAATTTGGACTAACATACCTCCAGAATTCAAACGGGGATCGCGGGAGGAAGAGGCAACGAAATCGCAAACCATCTGGACCAGGTAACTCTTCATCCCATCCTCTTCAAATTCAATGGTTTACAATTTTGAATTAGGCTCCATTTTTTTAGTTTTTAAGGGCGCAAATTGAGTTTTTCGGTATACGCGGGTTTCTACTAATATGTCGCGTATACAACCAGATATACGCCCCTGTGTGAACTACAAGGAGCGTATATGAGGCCCTACCCGCGACCGTTCTTCAATAACCTGCGTATACTTGCACAAAATGGCAAAAAATAAGTTTCTAACTAAAAAAATGATTTGGTTTTTGCAGGATGGTGTTGGAGTGGAGGGAGAGAGAACATGAGGAGGTAGATGCAACTGTGCATGGGGATCCGGTGGCTCAAGAGGCATTAAAAATATGTAGTCTATACAATTTTTGGGCTCTCAAAGGAATGAGGGCCCAAGTGAGGGTATTGGAAATGCTGGTGGGCTATTGGGATCCAGATGGCGAGAACTTTATCCTTGATGGACAACCATTAAGGATCGAAGTAGAGGAAATCTACTTCTTGACAGGACTTTCACGCTGAGGAGAGGTCGTGGACCTCAAGTCACATGGGGCCGGGAGTGGGATGAAGGTTGAAGAATATATCGAGGCCCACTGTGTTGCTGGGATGCCCATGGTGGGAAGTCAAATCCCTATCTGGGCTATAGGTAACCTCAGCCTGAATATTATTGTGCTCGTTCTTACTAGGATCATCGGTTCGACCTCGCTGCATCAAGCATCAAGACTGCTTATGTTTTACGCACTGGAGTGTGTGAGACCTACCGTGTACGATTGGTGTACCTCACTGCTGACCAATATGAAAGGTCAGCTGATAGAGTGCAAGGAAGGGGAAAAGAGAAACTTCGGGTTTGCCTCTATCCTTTGTAGCTTCTTTTTCAAGAGGATCCCAAGCCTGGGACCTAGAGTGGAGATCATTTCTAGAGGGTCACGTGATCCAGCTATGGTGCGATGGATTAAGGTCATGAGACGACAGGGGGGAGGTAGGGTGGAGACACCCTACAACGATGATTTTTTTTTTCTGGTGGAGGAGACAAATCATAGCTCTGGACGACTATCCCTATGAGGGAATTGATTTCAGAGGTGATCCTGATATGCCGCTTCCACCAGGAGCTGCCTACGGCACCATAGGTAAACAATATTTTTTATATATTTCATTTTTTGTATTTTTGTATTTAAAAGAACAAAAATATTTTTTGGATGGTGTTTTTAAATATTAACTCGATACTTGTGTGGTTGTAGACATGGGTCTGCAACGGCCAGAGGGATTCCTACGACATAGGCGGAGGCACCGGGGAGATGAGGCAGTGGGAGGAGAGGCAGAGAGAGTCCTTCAGAATGTGTAGGGCAACCTGTCGTGTTTGACACAAAGGATTCCTATGGTTCAGGTGGAGGATCTACCTGAAGCCATGCAGAGGTAGGTTGTCGGTGTACCTAGAGCATGGGTATGACTCTTCCAGCGTCTCGCCAACGCCGTGGTTTTCTATCACGAGACTCATCCGACACCACAGGCATAGATGTCGTGGGACATGTATATCGACTGTATATGTATTTTTGAGGGTTTTAGCCCCAATTTTGTAATATAAAACACCATATGTTTTGGAAATACATAAAGAAGGATCTTCGACTGTGCTTATATCTTACAATGTGTACATTGATTTAATGGTTTTCTTTGCTTTATTAATGTGACAAATGCCAATTCAAAACATAATTAGCGTAGGCATCAGATACATGATTATAACTTCTAGGAATGTGAAAGTATGTAATAAAATCAAATTGTTGTTCTAAGAGACGTACTCATAGGAATCAACGGAATAACGTTGGATCACGCACACGGTAACGACCGTTCAACTGAAATACAACTAATTGAGAATCCAGGTGCACCTCTATAGAGAGAATACCATGTGAGATAGAATCACACAATAATTCTATGATGACGCTGTATTCGACCACATTATTCGTGGATGGCCCTAGGCATACGCCACCTGAAGACAACAACAGACCCTCGGGTGAGTAAATCACCCAAGCAACATAAGCTAAGTTTCGTGTATGACGATTGGCTCCGTCTGTGAATCCTACGTAGACCAAAGACTCCGTTGACATCTGCCAACAAAAGGGAAAACTTGATAAGCAAGCCAAAGACAAAAAGGGGAAAAGGTGTATATGCACTAAATTTACATTAGTATAGAAATGGTTTTGCCCAAGCCCAGGGCTCAAGCGTGTTAGGCATAAATATTGTCGTTTAATTCCGTTGTAGTATTTTCCCAACCATTTAATTTGTCAATCTGAGGTTCGTAGGCTTACGAAGCACACACACTATATATGTAGGACTGAAGTAGAAGTAACCTAATCTAAATTGCTGAAATGAAACTAATATAGGAAAGAAGGAAACATTAATCTAGGAAAGTAGGAAATTGAATAAAGTAAAAGCAATACAACATGTGAAGAGTTAACGACAAATAACATATGTGAGCTCACACAATAAAGCTATCTTGAATTACATAAAAATAATCAAATGACAATCATGAAAGCATAACAATGAAAGAATATGAATCAAAGCTAAGAATCCTTTTCTCTTTTGAATCCTAATGACTACTCTAATTCTAATTACCTTCTAATTGAATTCTCATGAAGAGAGAGCACTCTCTTTTATACATGAGAGCGTTGAAGATAAGATAACCATCTCATTATTACAGATCCACTATTCTCTCAACCTATTTCCCATTATTACAAAATATAGTCCCTTTAAATCCTCATACATATCTCTCATATATCTTAGATAAGATATTCCAACCAAATCTCCATGATCTTCTCCTTGGAATGGGCTTGAATTATCTCCTCAAATATCTAAATGGTGGAGGAAGTATTAGAGAATTCCTTTGAATTAATCCTTCTCATATTCCTACACATTACAAATCTCACACATATTTGAGATATATATGAAAACATGTTGATTTTCTAACATTTAATCACAAATTCCTTTTAAATACTAAAATGAATAAAGTGGATAACAATAAG